>CAHIKZ030004782.1:1677500-1682500 GCA_903632075.3 Acanthosepion pharaonis
GAGTGACAAGTTTCAGTCGATAAATGTTCACCGTCCATATCCGGTAATTTCACGGGTGTTTTTGCTCATTAAACCAAGACTTTTAGCAGATGTAGATTGTTTGTCGGCTGAGAGAATTGCTCATTTACAACTGGTGTCAAAGGTCAGAGTTCGAGTCCAGATAAAAGCCTGGATTTTAAATGTTGATTTTCTAAGCAAATAAGCAGGACGGCCATACACAGAAATTTCTAAGCATGACATTTCATATTGATTGATTTGTGTTCTACAGCTTATAAACCATTTGCAGGTTATTTAAAACCAGAAAAATATTTTTAGGTTATAAGAGTTATGTTTTTTTTAGATAATAATGATTTAATAACACAATTTTTATTAACCTCCTCCCCACCACTCCTAGCTGGGTGGTGGGGAGGAGGAATCTTCTTTCATATCTTTCCCAAGGGGATTTGTGCATAAGTAAATATAAACGAACACAACTCGAATTAGAACTCGGCACACCTATTAACAATTTTGAGCCATTATACATTACACCACCCGCACAAGCTTACAGCACCTGGTATTCTCAAGTGGTCAGCCACTTAGGCACTGACCAGTTTCGATGTTGCTTAAATTCTGTGATTGTACGGGAACCTATGTTTCAACGTGATCTGGCCGTTACCCGGAAATTCAAAGGTAACAAAGAAAAGTAAGGGATGTGGAATGACAAAAAAAAATTAAATTAAATTCTTTATTTAAAAAAATGCTTAATAAATGCTTAAATATTTAATAAAAAAAACAACGACATTCAACCAACATTGACCACAACGACGATGGAAACAAGCAGTTAAATATGAACAAAGTTCGTTATATTTTCCTTGAGGCTCTTTGTTCTAGAATATATTTGCCCGGACTCATTTCTCGAGATTATTTCAGACTTTTAGCAAGAAGTGAAAAACTCGCTGAGTTATTGTGAATTTTTCGACAAAAATCGATCCCGATTAATCAATAGTTATTTTATTTTTTTTTTTTTACTAATGTTATGCTATTCCAAGTAGGCATTTCATTTACAACCGATGTCAAAGGTCAGATTTATTTCAGTATTGGTTCTACAGTCCAAGTACCATGGTATTTACGTATCTCCCCACGGTGATAAGATGCAACCCAAGGTCGGTTTCATGTGGGGCACTCGAGCGCGTACACCCTGGCAAGGGCTCCAAATTGCCCAAATCGTCGATTGCACTTGCATCGGTATTTCTACAGACCCCCCTCTTTAGTGCAATGAGGGGGTACTGCGTCGGGCAGCTGTTCCCCCAGGACCGGACACCTCTCAATATTTTTTCAGTTGCGTTCTGCCCGAGGACAGAAACGAAACTGAATGTCAAGGGTACGAGTAGGACAAGTACCACTGGAACTACCTGACCTAGTGAGCCTATACATAACGTCTACGCATGCACATATGGTAATTAGCTCGTAATTAGCTCGTCCAAAGTATACTTATACTGACAGAGAAAATACCTGCTGTTGAGATACGTAGAGATACGGGAAGATACGTTGAGATACGTTGAGACAGGTTGAGAGATACGGAGACAGATACCGGGTGTTCACAGAGAGTTATACAAGAGTACAGAAAGAGAGAGAGAGAGAGAGAGAGAGATGATTACGGCTTTACTTACAGAGACTTGTACATATACTTTCTACTAACCCGCATTCCTGGACTACTAATCTTCACTTCAAGTCTGTATTCTTATGTTTAATACATTTATTTTTCTATCTCAATTACTGGCGTTGTTTATTTATTTGTGCAGGATTCCATTCACGGAATCCACAACAATATATATATATATGTATGTGTGTGTGTACGTATGTGTGTGTGTGCGTATGTGTGTGTGGGGGGGGCACGTGGTTAGAATGTTCGCATTCTGAGCATGATACCTGGGTTCGAATTTCACCATGATCGATTTCTCAGAAAAGAGACTTCCTGATGTTATTGGACTAGAGGGGGGTCGGTTCCAGCATGCAGCACCTTTAGAAAGTACCTGAAAATCATACCTCAGGTTGACCCAAGCCTTGTGAGTAAAATTGGGTAGACGGGACCCTTGAGGGAAGTCAATAGCTGTGCTAGCATGAAGTTACAAGTCATCGTGACCGAGGGCTTGAGTGTGCTGGCCTTGTTCACATTGTTGATCACGTTAGATAACACGCTCATTCCCAGAAACTGGATTTAAAAATATTTCCATACAAGATTCAAATGGTCAAACTTTACTCGCCCAAGAAACTTATGCGTTTATAAATGTTATATTTGTTTTATATCATTCAGTCTTTTAGTGGCCAGCCTGTAGAAATTAAGTTTTATGTGTCCGCATATGCTAACTGTTGATCGACCTGCTTCAATAGGGATTATTTTACTTAAAAGATTCCCTATATTTGGACGACCAAATTCTGTTAATGAAATTTCGAAATAAAGTAAAATAGTTCAATACAATTTACATTTTAATCATAAAAATTTCATGAACACGGAAATGTGTCGAAACATGGTCAGTGGTTCCCTCATCGTCTGATTGCTTTTCAACTTGTTCTCTGATCATCATTGAAAAGTAAGGTTGCTACCAAATCCTTCCCAGCTAGAATATTCAGGAAAGGTTTGGTATTCTACCCAGGAATGGTCCGGTAATCTACCCAGGAACGTTTCGGTATTCTATCCAGGAATGGTTAAGTAATCTAATCAGGAAAGGTTCGGTATTCTATCAAGCAATGGTTCAGTATTCTACTCAGGAATGGTTCAGTATTCTATCCATGAATGGTTCGATATTCTACACAGGAAAGGTTCGGTATTCTATCCAGGAATGGTTCGGTATTCTACTCAGGAAAGGTTCGGTATCCTGTCCAGGAATGTTTCGGTATTCTATCAAGGAATGGTTCAGTATACTACTCAGGGGTGGTTCGGTATTCTATCCAAGAATGATTCGGTATTCTATCCAGGAATGGTTCGGTATTCTATCCAGGAGTGGTTTAGTATTCTACTCAGGAAAGATTCGGCATTCAATCATGGAATGGTTCGGTATTCTACTCAGGAAAGTTTCTGTATTCTATCCAAGAATGGTTCGGTATTCTATCCAGGAATGGTTCAGTATTCTATCCAGGAATGGTTCAGCATTCTACCCAGGAAAGGTTCGGTATTATATCCAGGAATGGTTCCGTATTCTATCCAAGAATCGTTCGGTATTCTGTCCAGGAACGGTTCAGTATTCTACTCAGGAAACGTTCGATATTCTATCCAGGAATGGTTCGGTATTCTATTCAGGAATGGTTCGTTATTCTGTCCAGAAATGGTTCGGTATTCTATCTAGGAATGGTTCAGTATTCTACTCAGGAAAGTTTCGGTATTCTATCCAGGAAAGGTTCAGTATTCTATCCAAGAAGGGTTCGGTATTCTACCCAGGAATCGTTCGGTATTCTATCCAGCAAGGGTTCGGTATTCTACACAGGAATGTTTGTGATGAAAGCGACATTGGTTAAAACCCAGTGAAAAAAGAGAATACATCAATAAAATCAGAACTACTAAATTATCCTCTGTTTTTGGTGAGATAGGAAGAGTGTCGACTATTACGAAGCGCTATAACCCAAAACGAACCAATTAATGTGCAGAAGTATTGTCGTCAATTGAAAACATTGCAAATATTTGCCGAAAAATCGCTCATCGTTTTCGAATAGTAAAGGCACGTCGATCTAACACGCTCATAAAAGGCCTGATATTATCCGAGTCACTCAAGAAAAGATTATGGTAGTAAATATTTTTGTCCTCATCCTCCATACTCACCTGACTTAGCTCCATCTGACTATCATCTTTTCATAACATTGCCATATTTTTTAGAAGGTAAAGAATTTATTAATTGTGAAATTGTTAAAATTGATACTGAGTGATTCTTTGCATCGAAACTTTACGGCTGGGTGATGAACAATTTGCTAAATAGGTAGGATTATGTTAATAATAACGAGGAGAGTTATTATTTTGATTAAATCTATCAATTAAAACCAAAGATGCATTTTTTCTTTCCCATCTTTAAATACGAATTAACTTTCTCTCCAACCTTATATACTGTGCAATGAAAATAATATCGTAAAAAAACTGTCTTTTTTTTTTACTCTGAGGGCAAATCAATCACTGAAAGATACGATAAATGGTTAAATAAGATATTAAAATGATTGGTAGAGTAGCTGTCAACGGTGCAGAAAGTGATATTGGCGAGTCGAGTTCAAATTCCAGCTGAGGCAGATAAATTCGTTTGAAACGTATGGATGGGTCTCTTCTCCTCCACACCATAGTTAGGGGTTAACAGTAAGGCAGACTGGGATATCTAGCTTTGATTAAAATCTTGGTTCGTTGGGCATTGGTGATATGCATGGAAACTAAATTAGTTACAGAAATTGAATTTATTGGGAATGTTTTGCGCGAGAATGGATATTGTGGAGTTCGGCATTATAAGAAAAATGCGACAATTTCGTAAGCCGAAGTCGACTGGTCTCCAGAAAGCTTCCATCTATTTACATTTACCGTGGATTGGTGAGGGGGGTGGGAGATTTGCTAAGCAGATTTCATTTAGCGTCAGCAGTTGTTATTTATCCGCCAATCCACCTATTGTTTTTGGCGCTTGACCTATGTTCAGACCGATCATATCAGTTCTGTAATTTACAAATTCAGATGCCAGTGCGATGCTAATTATGCAGGCAGCACAAGTCAAAACTTGGAGACACTGATCAACCAACACGTACAAGACAATATTCGAAAAGGAAAAGTGCACAATTTACACTGCGTTAGAGTATTAGCTTCATCGATAGCTGAAGATCTGATTAAAAATCAGCAGTGTGCCTGTTCTTATCGCCCGGACATATTCTCAGTGCTGAGTAGGGATAATACCGGTTATCATTTGAAAATTTTGGCATGTAGCAGTAAAAGATAGATCAAGTATCGACCATCATAAAGACTGAAAAATAAAATTGACAAAGATTATTGTTTAAGGTTGACG
>CAHIKZ030004782.1:1687500-1725000 GCA_903632075.3 Acanthosepion pharaonis
ATCTTAACCTTGTTCAAGTCTAGGATTAACCGATATTTTCCCACATATCCCCATAAAATGGGCTGCTTACTCTGTAACCCTCTGCCTCGAGTGTCTTTTGGGCCTTGTACAGGTGAACATTTTTCTAATAATATCATTGTACAGAATATATATACATACACACACACACGTATATATATATATATATATATATATATATATATATATATATATATATATATGAAGAGATATAGTCTTAAGGTGTGCTATATTCATGGGATAAAGTGATCAATATCAGAGATAGAGCGTGTGTAAATATAAAAGTGAACATAGAAGTCAACACTTAGAGGCGACAGGCTGTTTCATGCTAGATGCAATCGTCAGGCCACGTGTGTTGTTATTTTCTCGGCTATTTATATATATACGGGTCAGTGGTGCATTGTGGGTATTCTATTATGGCGGTTATTTTACCGGAAGTCGTTTATTTATTTATTTGGGTTAAATTATTTTGCTTGTTTTTATTTATTTTTATTTTTTGTTTCTTATTTTATTTATTTATTTATTTATTTTAATCGGTGTTTTTATTAACGTAGTAAAAATTTGTTTAAATCACTTGTTTAATAGTTTTGTTTTTGTTTGAGAATTTAATTAAAGCTATTTGTTCCGTTTTGGGGTTGATTGTTGTAGTTTATTCTAACTATTATTTTGGCAGAAACAGTTTTTAATTTGGGTTGAATATCTTTATTTGTTTTTTCTAGCGGTAACTTTATCGGGATTGGTTTGTTTATTTATTTACTTGGATGAATTTAGGTCAATTTATTTTACTTGTATATTTTCTCTTTTCGGTTTTCGATTTTTAAGTAACGTAGTATTTATTTATTTTTTTTTTTTATTTTTATTTTTCGTCCGATTTTTTGCTTTGATTTTTTAGTCTAACTAATATTTTGGTCATAATGGTTTGCTAATTTGTTTATTATTTTATTTATTTGGGTTCGTATGTTTTTTGTTATTATTATTATTATTCTATTTCGTCTATTCTAACAGGTGTGATTTAGTAATTTGTTTGGATTAATTAATTTTGCTTATTTTATTGTTATTTTGTTTATTTATTTGTTTGTATTTTATTTTTTCCGTTTTCAATTTTTTAAGTAACATAGTAAAAATTTGTTTTCGTGTCTGCATTTTGAAATGAGCTCGGATCTTTTAATTAATAATTTATTTTGGTCTGGGAAAGTAATGATAGCTATTTTTTCCTCCAAGCAAAGTTTGCACGTTTTTGATTGGTTGTTGTAGGCTGATGATCTTTTCCTTGTTTTCCAAAATATTTTTGGTGTGATGTGCGTTTTGTTTTTAATTTCCCAGATATACTTAGAAAGCATTGTACTGTTCGCATATTTACTATTTGTGAAAGATGTTTTGTGTGTATAATTTCTTTGTTTCCAGGGTCTTTCAGTTACTCCTATGTATACTTTTTCTTCATTATCTGGTGATTTTATCGTGGCTTGGTATATTACGTTGTTTTGTAAACAATTTCCGTTTAAGGGACATTCGTTCTTTATTCTGCAGTTGCACGTGGGTTTATTTTGTTCGTGTGGTTTGTTGATAATTTTCCTGTTGTGCCTTTTTATTATTTGTGCCATGTTCTCGGTGCAGCTGTAGCTGATTTTTACTGCGTTTTTGTTGAATATTTTGTGTAGGGTGCTTGATTCCGGGAAGTGTTTGTGTAAGAGTTTGAAGAATATTTTTCCTACGTTTGTTTTTCGTTTTTGTTGTACGGTGGGTTGAACCATATGATATTTCTTCTCCTGTTGGCCTTTTTTTGTGTTCTGTGGTGAGTATGTGAGTGTTGCTGGGAATCCGCTATCTTTTAGGGCTGTTTCATAGTCTTTCTTTGTTAAATATGGATTCATTGGAGGAATTGTCGGAAAGCCTGCGGTTAATCGATTTTGTTATCTGTTTGATTATAGAAGGCGGGTGGTTGGAAGATGTGTGTATGTAGAGTGGTTTATCATTGGATTTTCTGTATGGTTTATATGTGCCTTTTCTTAGGTTGAAGGTAACATCTAGAAAATCTACTTATTTAGGTTAGTTTTTATATTATGTCAAATCCGTTATTTTTAAAAATCTTTATTATTGCTTTTCTAGTTTTGTCTGTGTTTTGTTTGTTACAGTTTCTTAAGATTATAAGACCATCATCCCTGTAGAGTCCTGTGTCATTTCTATCTATTATTTTGTTCAGTTCGTGTAGTAAGTAAATACCTATGATTTCGCATGTCCCTGCACCGTCAAAGCTTCCCATTGTAGTGTCAAATATCCCATCTTTCTTTATCCATGCTTCTTCATTGTGGAATAATAATGATTTACGGGAGTGCTTAATGATGTCGATTTCGCTTGGTTTTATTATTATTTGTTCCTGAGCTAATTTGATGGCCTTATCTAACATGCGTTCTGTTATGGATGGGTAAAATTCTTGATGTCTATTTGTAGGAATTGGCAATTTTGTTTGTTATTTATGCTGTGGAACCAGTCAATAGTTGTTTTTGTATTTTTCCACTGGTTTACTCCTAACTTCTGCCTAAGTTCAGAATTAATTCTTTCTAGTATTGTTTTACTTATTTTACCTAGATCGCTTTTGGCTGGGTTTATGAGTCTACATGCAGGGTTGGTTTTGAAATTTTCTTTATGGTCTTTTAGTGTGATAAAGGCTTGCACCTTGCTAATACAACTTATTCGGTCATCTAGGTCTAATTTTTGGGCGATTATTTTAGCTTCCTTATTGATATCGAGTTCTATTTTTGTATGTTTTGGTTATGTTGTTCTTGAGTAATTTATTGTGCGTAGGAGGGCTTAGTTTGTATAACTTTCTCGTTTTGTCAGCAGCGATAAATACTTTTGCTGAGTTGCTTATTTGAGTTATATCTTTTTTTAGTTCTTTTTGGAATGCATCTTGTTTTTTTATGGAATTTTATAGAATATATATATATATATATATATATATATATATATATATATATATGAATGAATGAACAGACTTAGGTAGGTAGAGACGTATGCGCATGTAGGTAGGTAAATAGATAGATAGACTGATAGTTACAAACACACACACACATATATATATATATATATATATATATATATATATATATGAATGAACAGACTTAAGTAGGTAGAGAGGTATGTAGGTAAGTAGATAGATAGACTGATAGATACAAACAGATTGAAATATATATATATAATGTGGAATGTGGACCGGACGATAGGCGAACCTATCTACTCCGATTGAGAAGAAGAAATGAATAAAAAAAGGAGTCATTAATGTTAATTGGTCTTTTCAATAACATTGATCGATGCTGGACAAAATTTTAGGAGAATAGATTATTTTTTCATTTAAAGATGCTATTATTTTTATTCTATTAAAAAGTATTTTCGAGAAATGTTGCATTGTGAATCGCTAAACATGAATATATGGATGCCCTGATGTCTTGATTGTAATAACATTTGTTTCTTTTGTGATGTTCTTGTTTTTAACGCAATCAGAAACAAAATGTCCGTTTAAATAATTATGACAGGTACTGTATACATAATAGCTGGATATTTATTTCAAAGTTTCCACATCTGCTAGGATAGCTAGCTAATCCCTTCAGCAGACACTTGCACAGACCCCCTCTTTTGGAAGTTTAACCAGGTGCTTCCTCTGTAACTAAATGATATATCACGTTAGGCTATATGACGGTTCCGTATAGGATATAGGTTCGATTCCTGTCGGAGGACACATATTTTCTATGAAATTTCTTGGATATTCAGGCCCGTAAATGTAGTTAATACTGTTTATTATAAACAGATCATTTACTTAAATATTTGTATCTATAAAAGAGAACATATAAACAGAAAATATATTAAAATAATTGTGGGACTTAGTTCATTTTTATCATATATATATATATATATATATATATAGATAGATAGATAGATAGATAGATAGATGTAAGATTTTTAAGAGATGAATATTTAAATATATTCATGAAATAAATTATAACCGAGATGGATTTTTGAGGATTTTCTTGACTTATATATATTATATATATATATATATATATATATATATATATATATATATATACATACATGTATGTGTGTGTGTGTGTGTGTGTGTGTGCGTGCGTGTCGAAAACCTGAAAGAAATTACAAAACATTGGTAAGCAAAGCGGAAATGGTTTATATTTCATCATAGCCATAATATTTTATTTCAGAGAGTTGCTACCATTCTTTGTGTCTGTGTACACACACACAAACAAACATAGATAGATAGATAGATAGATAGGTAGATAGATGTGTGTGTGTGTTTGTGTGTGTATGCGCGTGCGCACGCACGCGTGCCTCGTTAAAATAGATGAGTCAGTATTGGACAAGTGTATTTCAACATTAGTGACCAATGAACTCGTTATACGGCACTGATCCCAAATCAACAATGCATAGAAAAAAAATATTCTAAGCCATAATTTGGCGCCAGTTTCTCTCGTTCTATCACTTTTTGCGCCTGATCGGCCTTCAATGGAGACAGGATACCAAGACAAACACTCTAAGTGACAGACGCGCATTTACTAGCGGCTTGCTCCATTGTATGGACATTTTTTCTCTTCTTGAAATCACCACACGCAGGAGATTCTGTTGTAAGGCCAGACATGGGGTCTGCGCAGACGTCCATTGTTCGCCTTGGTAGACTGCGTTCGGTTCTTTTAGCCTTTATTTAAACAAAAATATCTATCCGATCTGTCTATATTTCTGAGATGAGGTTTTTATGTACACTATTTACATTATTCGGACTATTGTCCTCATCTTTGTTGCCATATTTATCACGTTTCGACTGATGTACGCCCCTGCCTTCTTCAGGTGGTTGGAATGTCAAACCCTTTATTTCGTTCGCTGGGGTTCTAGTTCCACGTGCCATGTCTAATTGATGTCAGTTATCTCCTGGTAATTCACCTCTCCAAGTTCTCCACTGTCTTAACCAGGTATTGAACTCACAACTCTTTGGGTCCTGTCACTGGATCTAACTAACGCCTTTATCATGCGTCCTTCTGTGTATCAATTTCTGGGACTTATGAACTTAATGTATTCAGTATTCATTTTTTACCAATGCTCATATCGCATTTTATGCTGTTATCATTGCATTTTTTTTTTACCAGAGTTCATATTGAATTAGAACAGTCTACCCCAGCGAGCGAAAGAAAGGGTTCAGTTTGACATTCCAACCACCTGAAGAAGGCCGGAGCGTATATCGGCCGAAACGTTGTGATAAATATGGCAACAAAGATGAGGACAATAGTCCAAATAATGTAAATAGTATATCTATCCGAGTTTTTATTTTAAAATCTATCTTAGATTTTATATAAATCTATCATTTGGACGTGCATCGAATATTCCTACCGTATATAGTCTTGTGCTCCGGCTATCTTGGGAAAGATAATGTAGTGATTGTCCACTGCCTTCTTCGTGTTTTGGAATTCAGAGTCATTAGATATTTGTTTAAATGCCATGTCCCTCCAAGATGTGAGCAGTCATGGTTCTTCCCAAATTGCTTTTTCTTTATTATCCGTGAATTGTTATGACTTCTTGAGAAAGATATTAAAGTGGTTTTTCGTTGCCATCACGTGGTTTGGAATTCAGACTGGTTGACATCTAAGTGTATTTTGCTATTTAACCGATAGCTTAGGGAGCTGTCATTATCACTACAAAAAGATGAACTTGATGGCATTGAAGACATTTAATATTAGAGTGTTATAGTATGAGGTTACGTGCAAGCAATGCCACTTTATGACTTTATAAACGTAAGTTTACCAGATACCTCAGTTTTGTCTATAAAAGCTGGGAGATATTTCAGAAACATTATTTTTTTCAGTGGGGAAACATGGCTGTTATAATTCATTAAATATACATCATCTTTACTTTTTAGCCTTGTAGTCAATAAACCGATTTGTGAAATTTTTTTTCGATATCAGCAAGGAAAAGTAACACTGAAAGAATTTTTCGTATAAGTTTAAATTTCCTCTATATACTTTCTTTACAATTTCATCTCTTTCACAGCCGTCAAAGATTTCACTTCGTTTTACGTTCATTCTAGGAAAAGGTAATCTTCGTTTCCTCTGCCAATCGGCAGGTGGCGCGTAATTATTTCAAGGTTAATATTTAGGCAACAAGTACTTAACACAATTTTGAATTTAGTTTTCGTTGCCGGAAGAAGGGATTTAGTGAAGGAAGGACGAATGATTGGGAAAGCTTTAAAGAAAAAAATGGACGGTAGTTAAGAAATGTAAAGAAAAAGAGATTTAAACAGAGAAGAGGGATGACAAAGAACGAATAAATGAAAAAGGGAAGGGAAAAAAGCGTAAAACAATTTTTAAAAATAAATTAAAACAAATGTATTTAAGAAAAGTCGTTAAAAAATTGCAAAAAGAAAATTTAATAGCGAAAAAAATGGATAATGAGAAATGTTTTGAATTTCTATCTCTCTCTCTCTCTCTCTCTCTCTTTATATATATATATATATATATATATATATATCTACACGCACAGATAAAAACATGCATACACATAAATTCCGTATATTAGTGTATAAGAGCAACCATATACAAGATGTGCAGATTTTTAGCCTGACCCACTCATCAAAATTAGACTAAATAAACGAACATCAGAATTTTTAAAAATCCATTCTTGGTCAAGCCGAAAATTATTCCGGTACTTACGTATATATATATATATATATATATATATATATATATATATATATATATATATATATATATATATATATTGTCATCCACAGAGACTGTTTCGCTAGACACCTGATTGCCTCAAGCCGAAACCCAACTGATTTAGCATTAGTCAGAAATTCAGCCCCTGAACTATCAGTGCCCGGTTGAGAGGACGTCTAATTTTTACGTACTTATATATATATATATATATATATATATATATATATATATATATATATATATATATATAGAGAGAGAGAGAGAGAGAGATAGATAGATAGATAGATAGATAGATAGATAGAGAGAAAGAGTTCTGTATTTGGGCAGCAATCCCTCTTTTGTACACGTTGTAAAAAACTTAACTGCGGTACCTTTTGAGTCATCTGTAGATGACTCAAAAGGTACCGCAGTTAAGTTTTTTATTTAATTTTTCTTGTGTTCACACAATTTTCTTCTTTTCTGGATGTAAACTTTGCAAAACTTGTCCAAATGTTTTGTATGTCCGATCTACTAAGTGTTGGCTTTTTCTTTTTTATTAAATGCTTCCATTAGGTTTAGCGTTGTTTTTTTTTTTTTTGTTGTTGTTTTTTTTTTTTTTTTTTTACGTGGCTGTGTTTATTAAATTTGTATAATCAATGAGTATGTTGCGAATAGTGTTTGGTAGATCTCCGAATGAGACCTAATTCAGCTATGGACGTCGTCGTCACGTGGGCGATGTTGTGAAAACGTATTCCTAAAATTTGAGTATTTTGAATGAAAAACGAATCATATTTAAACGGAACGCTGATTTCAGTTATCTGTTTGGATTGGTATTGCTTTTATGTCCATCGTCTTTTTCATGTTGAATTGTATATGGTCTATGTTAATTATGTTTTATGAATATGTCCTGAAGATGGTCTATTAGACCGAAACGTCCGACGTTGACATTAAACATTAAAACAGCATAATCGCATATTAGGATTTTTGTTTGTTTTTTTCAGTATATTTTTCTTCATACTGTCGGATCTATATCCATATATTTGCTTACATATATATATATATATATATATAATAGACAAACATGCTTTCAAGCTTAATTTACCGGTTACGGTAAAATAGACACCCAGGCTATATTGCCGATAAATATTCTTCTTATTATTATTATTATGAAACAGGTAATGTTAAAAATAACAATACACAGATTTAACACAGATTTCAACACTTTTCACCACCAATTATAAAGACAATTCAAAATCTTTTTCCTCATTAATTGTTAACACACAAATTAAACAAATTTATTCATCATCAATTATTAACAGAAATAGAGAAGTCTCTGAATATTTTAAGCACTTCAGGCATAACAGTCTCTGCAAATCCCAAAACTTGCCCTTTGGTATGGTTTTCTTTCCAGTTCACCGACTGAAGACAATAGAATCCTTGTCTTACCAACACAACCACTGCGCTGGCGATCTTTATCACTGACAAAATAGTCAAGTATCTATAGATCTCTATCACTAGATGATTTCTTTACATATACATATATAAATATATATATATATATATATACATATATAAATATATATATATATATATATATATATATATACATATATATATATATTACAATAAACGTGCAATCAATTTACAAATACATGAATTATTCACACAAAACTAATGCAAAGGTTAATGATTTAAATGCTGAGACATTTTTCTCTTAGTAAACAATTCAAATATTATTATAAACCTGAAATCCGTTATGAACAGACGAATCCTTGTTCATATAAATTTCTGCCGTATACGGCAGAAATTTTACTACAAGCTTTTCGTCTGTTCCTACAGACATCTTCAGGTATTTAGATGTTGTTTTGTTTTATTTGAATTGTTTGCGAGATGGATGTCTCGCCATTTAAATCATTAACCTTTGCAATTAGTTTTGTGTGAATAATTCATGTATATATATATATATATATATATATATATATATATATATATATATATATATACTTATTATTTATTAAAAAATTATAACATAATTATGTTATAACATATTTATGTTATAATTTTTATTTTATAAATAATAATTATATCTGCTCTACTTTGTATTGGGTACTCTTTTAAGAATAGTAATTATTGGTTATTGGAATTCATTCCGTACATACCAATTCTATACTTGGGTATATATATATATATATATATTTGGTTGGATTGATGTGAGTTTGTGACCCTGGGTTTCACGCTTTTGCGATCGTCAGACTGATTAATGTTTTAAAAATTTTGGGGTTATGTAAATTGCGTGTATTAGTGTAATTATGGGAGTGGGGGGAATCGTCGTCGTGATGTCATCGTGCAAACGCAAACATAGATGCATGTTCATACGCCCGATGAGATACGCAGACACACATACACACTTGCTCGTCCGTCGGGACTCATACATATATAAACATATGTGGATTTGACATATGTATGTATATGGGTGCTGTTGTCTCTATACATACGCATTTGCATGTTGAAATTCAAAGATTGGAAGTGTAGAGCTCTATCTCTGATATTAAGCGCTTTCTAATAAGTACCCGCATATAATATATAAATAATTATATATATATATATATATATATATATATATATATATATACACACACTTTTCACACACATATATATATATATATATATATATATATATATATATATATATATACCCAAATATATGATTGGTGTATACGGAATAAATTCCAATAACCAACAATTACTATTCTTAAAAGAGTGCTCAATACAGAGTAGAGCAAATATTATTTATTTAAAAATTATAACATAAACATAACATTATGTTATAATTTTTAAATAAATAATTATATATATATATATATATAAAGAGTGTGAGAGAGAGAGAGAGAGAGAGAGAGAGAGAGAGAGAGAGGCGTACCTTGTCATAGAGCTGAATTGGGCAATCTCCTTTCACTAGTCCAGGCTGATTCTTTTTGTCATTTTACGAGCATACAGTCAATTTTTGACTGTTGTTTTCGAATTTTCCCTAGCCAATACATTCAATTGATCAATGTTTGAAATTGCTCAAAAAAACATGATGATGCACCCACGAGTGCCACCGAACTGTAGTGTCAGATCCGTGCGGAGACCCGGAAGTCAGAAACTGCACTCCTGGAAATTAGTGTTGGATTGCTGATTGGAGTAGATCACTAATTGCCGGATTAGTGATAACCAACTTGTATATAATTTTCTGAAATTAATTTATTAAGTGCAAAATTTACAAAGAGATGTTTTCAACATTAGACCATAGACTTAATGATACACCTTGGTATATAGACATTTAAATACTGTGGCAGTTTGTGTAAATAATTTTCAATGGTTAATTTCAGTATTTTTAATACATTGCCTAACGTATATGACCCAGTGTTTATTTACGTAAATTTAACAAATAGAAATACTGAGAACTCTAATAACTATATTTATTTAGTGTGGTGCGGATAATTACAAAATACGATAATTCACTTCTATGATGAAATTTATGGAAAGATTTTCTATAGTAAAAATCAGCAGTGCATTTACAGGGAAGAAACATTGCACGGGTACATTAAAAGTAAAAATGTCCAATTTTTTTTAGAAGAAATAAATACTTAATTCATTTAAATATGGATTCCAAGTGGCTTGGTTTTATAGCAAATTCCTCTAATAGTTTAGTTTAGTTTTTCCTTCTGCTTGTGCTGTTAGGCGTCGCGGGGAGAGACAGTCGTCTGTCAGCGGCAAGGAGAGTGGCCTGGAGCAGAAATATCTTGTGGGCTCTGAGAGTGTCTGTCACTGAGTCGCTCCATCGTTTTCTTGGTCTGCCTCTCACTCTCCAGCCAGAGTACCCGAGGGTGTATGCTCGTAAGACTGGTTGGTTGATAGGCATACGAGTGAGGTGTCGAACCACTTGATTCTCTGTCGTTCGATGTGTTGTATGATTGGTATTGCTCCTACCATATCTCTTATTGCCTCATTCCTGATCTTGTCTCGCCTGGTCTTGTTCACTGCTTTCCTCGGACATTTTCATCTCACAAGTTTCCTCTCAAGGGTTTTTGTTAGGGGTCACGTGTGGCACTGGTATGTCAGTGTTGGTAGGAAATGGCGTTAATGATATTTGCCCTGGTGCTCATGGAAATACTAGGATGTCTTAGAAGTTCCTCCAATAAATTATGTAATTCTATTTTCATCCTACATCTGCAAGTTTATGTTTCTCGGTGGAATTACAAGCCAATGAAGACAACTGTTCTGGAGCCATCTTGAATCTTAAGAACGATCGAATTCTGTTTAAACTTAAGAAGCGTCTGTCCTTTGCAACTGAATTTACAGGGATGGATAGGAAAAGTTGTATGAATTTAACAGTTCCAGACATAGCGGAGAAGAAATAACTTAAAAACAGTATTGCTTGACTTGCTTTTTTGAAAGTCATTGCCATTATATAAATACCTTTTAACTAAATCATTTACTAAGTATTTCTAATCTAATGCGACAGTTATCAACGATCTTTGGCTTAGCACCCCAGACGAAATATTTATAATGTTATAAACATTATAACAACTTTTAGCATATTGAATAAAATCACTTATTTTATCCTTAGCGTATTTCAATTCAAGTTGCTTAGACTGTGTAATATCAAATAGTTTATGAAAACAGTTTATGAAAAACATGAAAGTGAAATCCTTCAAATCAAGTATTTGTGTCGCAAAGCTTCTATATGTAGCACAGGGAATATAGGGCAGACATTTCAAAGTTCTTCTCATCAAGTAATTCCAAATATGAAAATTCCTCAATGTGAACAAACCATTCTTTCAATGACAGTACAATGTTCTGAACTATTTCGAAATATGTCATTTTATAGTTTACTTGCAGTCTGCATGTTCGTTTTGTGGAGGAAAGGTCTGTAGTGGACCGTAGGGTGAAGATGTGAAGAACACATTCGGGTAGAATTTCCTGCTAGCCAGTCCAGCTACACGAGAAAGTTGAACTTTAATTAAGTCCAAAGAAAACAAAGAAAAACAGAATTTGGGAGACGCTGTATCTGTGAGAGCTCACATCTGCGAGGTGGTATAAGGCCCACGGCCTGAGGAAAAAAGAGATCGAGGCGAAGGGTCAGCCAGTATTTATAGCCAGGGGAGAGAGAGAGACCTCTGGTGGAGGGTTAAGGAACTGAGGAGGAGCTAACTCCGACAGATCCGAGTCATTCATTTGCTCGGGGTCTGGCATTTTTTTCTTGGAAAATGTTCTCATTGTTTAGTAATAATAATGTTAGGAAGCAAACGTTGCTTCCACCTTACACGTATAATTCGCGGTTCTTACGAACTCACGGTTCTTTTAATGATCAGTTATTAATGTATGGTGCCACTGCCTGGGCAGTAACTAAAATTCTAGAGACTAAGCTTGATGGAACCTACACTCGGCTGCTGAGAGCTATAATTACCATCTCTTGGAAACAACATCCAACTAAAGCACCGCTCAATGGACCCATCCCTGATATTTCTACAATCTTACGCGAACGCAGAATGCGCGTTGCAGGACACTGCTGGCGAGCAAAACAAGAACATGCGGCTACTGTTCTGGACAACTAGCCACAGAGCAAGATGAGTTGGTCGCCCAGCAACCACCTACATTGACTAGCTATGTTATGGCACAGAATGCTTCCCTAATGACCTTTCGACCTTGATGGAGGACCGTGATGATTGGCGTGATAGACTTATGAATGTCAGAGCTGACTCAACTAAATAATAAAAAATAATATTAAAATGTTACTGAGTGAATAAGACGTCTTCCTGTCTTGACATTTTGGGAAGCATTTCCATCTTTTAAGTAACGGATTTCCTAATGCTACAGTTATCAACGATCTTTGGCTTAGCTCCCAGACGAAATATTTATAATGTTATAAACATTATAACAACTTTTAGCATATTGAATAAAATCACTTATTTTGTCCTTAGCGTATTTCAATTCAAGCTGCTTAGACTGTGTAATATCAAATAGTTTATGAAAACAGTTTATGAAAAACATGAAAGTGAAATCATTCAATTCTGCCAATGCGTTATTAGTTTCACTGAGTGTATGTTCCTCTCGTCTTTTATTATTGTCCAAAATATTTTGAAATGCACTTTTCAAAGTTTTCACGCAACTCTTTTGTAGGTGCCAAAGTGCTGGACTATTTTGCGTGGCACTGTGATGGAATGCAGATGTTAACATTTCTAAAGACATTTTTCTGCTTTTTACTTGAAGATATAAATTTACTAAAGCTGCGTAAAAGCGAAAAAACATTTAAACTCCATTAACTGCATTCAATTTTCTCGGCACTTCTGCTCAAAACTTTATCACTTCCTTTAATTTTAAATTACGCCTACGACATTGGGATAATGAAATGTGAATACTTTCTTCTTCTTCTTCTTCTTCTTCTTCTTCTTCTTCTTCTTCTTGTTCTGTGCCTTCGGGACTTTGACATCTTCTCCCCTAGCTATGGGTTAATTAGTAGGACATGTATCACTAAAATCATTACTACTTCAATAAAATAAAATTGCGTACAAAATATTTAGATTTCGACATTAAATAACCCATAGGCATGTTGGTATACCGCTAAACAAAATCAACTAACCCAAACCAATCAAAATATTTAGATTTCGGCATTAAATAACCCGTAGAGGTTGATATGCTACTAAACAAAATCAACCAATTTTCAAAACGTTGGAGATCATGGTTCTTCACAAATTCCTATGCCTTGTGACTCACAATAAATGTTGTTTTTTGGCCATCATTCCAAAACCCTGCTCGCCATCCATTCACTCAAGTTCGTTGTTCTCTATCAAGTTTGCTTTCGATTTGTCCTGTGAGTATCAAATTTTCCAAGCTACCTTTCCTCATTTTCTCTACGAATTTCAACTATCTCTTCCTGGTGTTAAGTATGAGTTCTTTTTGCTTCCATTTTCTATCGAACATAGTCGTTTCTCACTTGTTTGGTCCATGATATTTTACAACAACGAGAAAGGCAAGACCCCACACAACAAGCAAAATAAACCAACAACTGTTAAAAAAAGACTTGTCTTCATCCAAACAAGGAAATGCTGTGTGTTTGGTGTTATAGAGGAATAAATTGTCGCTGCCGATACTTGAGTTTGAACATAGATTGCCAGTGTGCAAACACAGGCGATCCCTTTATTGAATTAAGTGAATCACGTGACCATGGGAGAAACGCATAAGTAGGAAGTCGGGCGACGTGTAAATTATCGCCATTCTACTCTCTACTCTATTCACTATACTATTTCTCTTTTCGGATCACTACAAGGATTACTGTTCGATCGAGTATTATCGATCAAGTACTATAAGTGCGAGTGATATTCGAAGGCGTCTGACACCAGTATTATTTAACGGCGTACCATAGTTGTAACTGCGATTACAAAGTCTCTACTACAACCAGCATTACAAAAGTGACAACGAGTATTCGTTGGCATCATAAAATTTGGGTGTGGTTGGAAAGGAGATCTCCATTATAAAACAATACGGGAGAAACAATTCCGATTGTTAATTATTTTTTCTTTTTATTTAATAAAACAAAAACTGCAGTTCCTTGCAAAAGGTTCCAGCGACAGTTGTTTGCTGAAAAAGCAAAATCTTCTGGAAGGAAGAAATTATTAAGATGCTTGAAAGATAGCAGTAAATAGAGAAACGACGCTATAAACATGTCGCTCATTTCCGTTAAGTTTTCGTTGATTTTGATTAGCGACATATCAACCTGTATGGGTTATTTGATGCAGGAAACTAAATATTTTCAACAAATTTATGGCCGCAACTAAATATATTTTGAACGTAGTTGTATGCCTTCAACTACAAATAAAATGTATTGCTGATAGTTTTATTATAAAAAATATTTTAATACTTTCATAGTGTTTTATTCTTGTTTGGGATCCACTATTTTCCCTATAACTGTGATCCTAACAGGTGCTAAAACCCCGGGACTAGATGAATCTGAGAATTACATCAATTAAGAGGTTGTTCTACGTACCTCAAAACCTACAATCTCCCGATCAGAGGACTTGCTGCCGGATGTAGTTTATCGTCATACGCAGGACTAATTACTTTAAGGTCGATTTAAAAAATAAAATATATATATATATATATATATATATATATAATTATTTATTTTAAAAAAATTATAACATAAATATGTTATAAAATCACTACAAAAATAGGCATTTTGTTTCAGCACCTTCGGTGTCTTATCAAGTGATGATGTTGAATGTAAAATAAATGGTTTTAAAAGTTTCAAATTAATTAACAATCTTTCACAAGGGGAAAACGTTGTTACAAAAGCTAGATGGACCAATCAAAATACAAGTATAGGAAAATTCAAAAAGCTTGACAACGAAGTCATGTTATAATAGCTATTCAGATGTTTAAAATATGGGTAGTATTAAAAAATAATTTATTCTAACCAATAACTACTAAATTATAATAAAATTTAATATTAAAATTAAAAACTGCTAATTTCAAAATCAAAATTTAATCGCTATTAAGTTTACAACTATAAAATTATTGAGAGTAAAGAAGAAAATATATATGTTATTTCTTCATTGAAGTTACTTTATATATTTTCATAATGATTTATTTATTTTATATATATTTGATATTTCAGATTGGCCTCAAATAAATAAAAAAAAAATGTATTTTTTTATGATATATACAACTTAAGAAAGTATAAAATTATGCTATATATATATATATATATATATATTATATATATATATATATATATATATATATATCCATGTATAGGGTTGGTATACGGAATAAATTCCAATAACCAAAAAATACCATTCTTAAAAGAGTTCAATAAAAAAACAAATTAATTTGTTTTAGAAATCACTAGAAAAATAGCCATTTTTTTCAACATCCTGTTTTATCAAGTGATGGTGTTGGATGTAGAATAAAACGCCATCACTTGATAAGAAAGTAAAAACAAATGATTATTTTTATAGTGATTTCATATTTCATTATTTTCTGTGAATAAATATATATATATATATATATATATATATATATATATAATAAACCAAACTTCTCGTTTGCAATGCAAAGAATAAATAAATAGAGAAAGAATAAACGACCAATAAAAGAGGAAAAATATGAAGGAAAAATTATTTTAAAAATAAAAAACCATAATCGAAAAAGAAAAAGACGAACAGAGGAATGATGAAATATGACAAATAAAAGAGAGCCTTTCTTTTAAAAATGAAGGGACCAAAAATATGCCTGAAGATATTGGAACAAAGCTTCAAATATTTTATTATATATATATATATATATATATATATATATATATATATATATAATATATATATATGAAGTCAACACTCCAGAGTCGACAGGCTTTTCATGCTGAACGCTATCATCAGGCGGCCTGACGATTGCGTCCAGCATGAAACAGCCTGTCGCCTCTGAGTGTTGACTTCAATGTTCACTTTTATATTTATAATAACATACGCTGATATTGAGCACTTTATCCCATAAATATAACGCACCTTAAAACTATATATATATATATATGTGTGTGTGTGTGTGTGTGTGTGTGTGTGTGTACCAAATCTGTAGGTGGTAAGGATTATTTCAAGGCAGTCTTTTTAATATAAAAATATTAAAAAGTTAAATTCATGATGAGAGCGCAATGTATACTAATAAAAAATTTATATACAGAGCAATATAAATAATAAGGAAAAGACTTAAATATTCATCATGTAATCAGTTATAAATTTATTTCAACAGGTATAAATAGAAATATATATATATACAGTGCTGTTCGATAAAAGTAACTCACCTGATTTTTTTTACTAAAAATATTTTTTTGTCTATTCTTTTTGGGGTTAAAATAATTTTTAATCGTACTAATATAAAGACCCCTTCCCGACCACCTAGAAAAAAAGTTTATTCACTCTAAGGTATTCTATTGATAATTATAAATTTGGATATAAATGAGATTCAGGAAAAAAAACTCTGTTCAAAAAAAAAAGTGACTCACATATATCATTCTAATGATTAAACTGGTAAATTTAAAGAACTTTCGAAAAAATATTGAAAACTATTTTGCAATACACTCGGAACAATATTCTAGAGAATTCTAGAACAGCTTAAATTAAATTTAGAGTATTCTAGAATATTCCAGAAAGTCTCATACAGTATAAAAACAGCTTGAAATAGCCACTCGTCAATAACCAGATGAAAAGGTACAACACGCATCAGAACCACTTAAGGCATCTATTATTGCCCTCTCGAGAGAAATTGGAGAAATTGCTACAACCTCGCAATCAACTGTCTCTCGAGTGCTTAGGGCACATAATCATGCCACTCCTGCTCCAAGGAAGGAAACAAGCGGACGAAAGAAAAAGATTGATGAGAGAACTGGCAGGGTAATCAAGAGAGAAGTTGCGAAGAATAGGACTGTAACTAGCCAAGAAATTGCAGCCAGTCTAAGCGAAGAGCAAGGTGTTAGTTTTACCTCTCCAACACTCCGTCAGTGGCTGTTAGAACAAGGCTACAAATCTTGTACACGAAGGTTTAAGCCGCTAATAAGTAAAGCCAACAAAGCCAAGAGACTTGAATGGGCTCACTAGACTGGAAGAATGTTCTCTTCTCCGATGAAACGAAAGTTGAGGTAAATTCAAAGGATAAGGTGAGTCACTTTTATCGAACAGCACTGTACCTGCCGCATCAGACCGACTACATTTGATGAAATCATACAATTTCATCCAGGCCATCTGATAATAAACCAGGCATTTAAAAAATAAAAAATAAAAAAAGGAAGTAGCAAAATTAACTTGACCTTATTGATGAATGAACGAAACATCTCTACGACAATAGAAAGAATAAAATGAAAGCAAGAAAGAAAGATTTTGTTTGTTTTTTTTGTTTTTTCTTTTTCTTTTTTTTTGTGTTTAGAGGTATATCAACCTCTATGGGTTATTTAATGTCGAAATCTGAATATTTTGTACGCAATTTTATTTTATTTTTGTGATAATAATAGTTTTAGTGATACAAGTCTTACTAATTAACCCATAGATAGGGGAGAAGAGGTGGATTCATACCTTTCCCAAGAGTATTTGCGCGTAAGTGAATATAATGAACCTGTTATTGGAATTCGGCTCTCCGATTAACAATTCCGAGCCATTATACTTTAAACCACACCTGCCCATCCAAGCTTACAACACATGATATTCTGAGGCGGTCGACCATCTAGGTAGTGACCAGGCTGGACGTTGCTTAACTTCGGTGATCGTACGGGAACCGATGTTTCAACGTGATGTGGCCGTAAGCAGAAAGAAAGAAAGAAAGAAAGAAAGAAAGAAAGAAAGAAAGAAAGAAAAAGAGATAACCAAATAAAAAACCTGAATGAGAACTAAGAAAGAAAGAAAGAAAGAAAGAAAGAAAGAAAGAAAGAAAGAAATATGGAAAGAGAGGTATTGAACAAAAAAGAAACAAACAAACAAAGGAACAAACAAATTACAGAAAAAGGGCTAAGAAAGAAAGAAAGAAAGAAAGAAAGAAAGAAAGAAAGAAAGAAAGAGGAGGGGGGATGGAAAATAAAAATGAAATGGAATTATTTAAAATGAAAAGCCACAAGCAAGAGAATAAAAGAAACAAATAAAGGAGATGAATAATGAAGCAGAACTATTAAAAAAGAAAAGCAGCTAACCAAAAAAAAAAAAAAAAAGAAAACCTATAAGTAAAGAAAGAAGAGAAAAAGCGAAGATACCTTAAAGATAACAGAAGACAGTGGAAAGAACGGTAAATGTTATTTTTACTTAACCCGAACGATCTCTTTGGAATATCCATTATCGCTGTGTATTTATCCGCTTATCACTCAGCTCCAATTTTTGATGCGCTAGCCATGAAATTCCTATAACTGAACACCGATTTGATAATTTACCAGCTGGAGTAAGATTTGTTTTAGCTAATCTTAAAGATTCCAGACTATATTCACGCTCACAGTAAACATTGGTTTCCCTAAGCTGCATAATCAGGAAGCTAAACAAACTTATACAACTAATGGAATAGAAGCACATACGGTTATAATTCAATCAACAACTTTTGATGTTCTGTCTACGAAATTCACATAAATAACGGAACACTGATAATAATGCCATGTATTTGTTGTGCTTAATGTACCAGCTGGAGTTGGTTCTAACTCAGCATAAATTCTTTTTCTGTCATTTTTTTTACCTTGGTCCTGATGATACGATCAAAAATTGGACTATCATTATGAATATGAAATTCCAATAATCATGTTCTGAAATAAAGTAACAATTCAGCACAGTTTATAATATTTTCCAATATTAAAGACATTGCCCTATATGGCGCATTTTTAATCACTAAAACTTGCCAAGCATCTTATATGCAAAGTCGAGGCCTCTTGTAGGCTAATTTCAGTTCCAACGCTAACACCCATAAGCTATAATTTTATAATCTATTTAAACAGTCATTACTGCCTAGCCCGAGTCCATAACATTATTTACTTAAACTACTTCTTTATCATTATTACTATTAGTATTATATTTAGTGTCGCATATAAATGGAGTCGATGGAAACTGTCTTCTTTTGCCATGGTGGCAACAAGACTCCTCACAATTCAAGAAAAAATCGGAGAATTCTCGAAAAGTAAATAATGGTAGTTTTCTGGAGGTCAACAATCTTGGTTTCAATTCCCGAAGTACATTTTCAGTTTTCTAGGAGTTGTTCCAAGTGTACCTATTACTACAGAAACACTTCAACAGTCATGTCCCATGGCCTTTTCAATTCCGTTACCAGATCCTGGTAGTTTTCTGTCTTTTCAGATTTTATGGGGTCCATTCTTGTGTCATATGGAACTGTCAGTAATTTGACAATTGCCTATCTCCTTATCTATAACAATAATGTCGTCGTGTTCCGAAGACATAATCTGTCTGCACGGAGAAATCCCATAATGTCTTTATTATTATTATTATTATTATTATTATTATTATTATTATTATTATTATTTCTTTCGATTTCTGTTGTATATTTCTGTTTTTTTCGAGAATTACACATAAACAAAACAAATTCACGAATTTGAAAAGAAAAATAACTTCGAATGGCGTTAAAATCTGTGATATTTTTCATTCGTTAATAGTCAGTAGTGCTTAGTTTAATTTGTAAGGTATATGAATTCAGGTAAAAAAAAGAAAAGATAATGAGGGTCAAAAAGCACTTCCTGAGGCCCCTAATCAGCAAAAAGCCATGGAGTAATACGCACCGGCCCTGATGGCAAGGAAAACTGCATATTTCTATATATAAAAAAATGATATATTTATTAAGAGTAATAACCGGCTTTGAAATAGCGAAGTATAACCAAAATGTTCTGACTCAAGCCCAACGGTCAAGATTACCCCCCTCACACACACACACACATCTCACGCCCGAACTTTTGGTGTTGAGGATCGTGATTTTGGTACATCTCTATATTCTCTGCTGATAAAAAAGGAATTCTGACAAAATTATTTTTTCTTCCCGCGAAAACCTGGGACTAACTATCGTCTGATTGGCCAACCAATCAAACAATGCGTACTCTTTTTTTTTTTTTTTAAGCAAATCACCCCCAAGCAAGGTGGGAGTGCCACTAGGGGTTACAGAGAGTGAGAGTAAGAGTAAAGAGGAGTATTTAGGAAAAGGATAAAGAAAAGGACAGGGATCAAGGTCAAAGCATCAGAATATGTCGATTGACATTACATTTGAATATTTGAAGATTATAGCTATCAGAAAAGCAAGTGATAGGGAGGGAGTTCCACTGACGGGAGGTGCGAGATAAGAAGCTGTTGGAGTAGAAGAGGCGGTTACATTTAGCCGTTTCGACAGTGAAAGGATGAGACTGAGATGCCAACCTAGTAGCACGCTTAAATTCATGCAATTTGGGAACTAGTGAAAGTAGCTCGTCGGAGCAGTTGCCATGAAAGTACTTGTAGAAAAGACAGGGGGAAGCCACAGCACGGCTGTAAGATAGTGACTGCAGACGGGATGCCAGATCAGGACCTAGCACCGTCTCTGGATTTTCTCCAGAACCTCGATATCCCTGTCTTTGTATGTTCATAACTTGCAGGTACGCTAATATAAACAATTGTTTCACTTTTCCAATTCAACCCTGCTAGCACTCGAAGACCCCATACCTATCCTGAACCCACTGGATCGATGTACTCTACCAGACCAGCCAATGGTCCTGCTCTGGTCCAGTATTACAGGTTCAATCAAAGTCTTCGGTTCACAATGTCGATTCGATTCCACTTTTGTTGTGGAGTTATTTCGCAGTGGAGGCTTGTATTTGTACTAAATCGGTCCTAAAATAGGTTCGACGTACAAAACGTTAGGAACTTGAATAATAGGTATTACGCAGAGTAATCTTGTTGTGGTCGCTGACTACTTTCGTATTCGACTAACTGTCGACTACTGTCGTCCGACATCGACGCTATTTAGTAACTGCCCCACGCAGTCACATGTGGCACAAGGCCGAAGTTAATGTGGGGTTCCTGAGCCCGTAGGCGCGGCCAGAAAATCCCCGTAGACCCCGCATAAACGGGATCGGGTCTGTCTACCTCCCCGGACAAGACTATGCCCTTCGGTATAGCCTCGTCCGGGTTCCTCTCTGCCCGAAGGCAAAGAGTACGACTGTCGTCCGACATCGACTGGTATTTAGTCACCCCCTGACAAGGGTATCATGCGGCACAAGGCCGGTTTAACGTGGGATCTCCGAGCCCGTGGGCCCTGCCAAAAATATACCCTTTGAACCCGTATAAACGGGTTCAGGGTCGGTTTACCTCCCCGAACGAGACTCCGCCCTTCGGCGTAGCCTCGTTTGGCAGAAGGCAGAGAGTTCAACCGTTTAGCCAGTCGTCCGACATCGACTGACCCTTGTTTCTCTTACTACTCTTACTTATATTAGGTGGGAGAGTCTATTAACTATAGAATAGGTTTGTTTCACCATAACAACTTTCAAGCCACGTTGTGATTTTTTGATCCTGGAGAGAAGTTAACAAATCCTAGATTCCAGAAGATTCACTTCCTCCATTATTACAGCAGTAAGCGGACGCTCTCTCTCTCTCTCTCTCTCTCTCTCTCTCTCTCTCTCTCTCTCTCTCTCTGTGTGTGTGTGTGTTTCTCTTTCTCTCTCTGGTCGACTGCTTGTCAACTAACTTCACCCAGCTCCAATTCCGATTTCAACTTCGACTTCGACTGTTTGTTTTCGCACAAACACACGCATAAATAAACGCTGTGGTAGCGACAAAAATCCGGGTTGTTGGTAAACATAGGATACAACCTAATTACTGACCTCTCCCCCTTCATGATTAAATGAACAGTATCTTCTTCGCAATTGCTATTCCATAGTTCATATAAACACTATTGTTTTGACATTTTATATTAATTATTCTGACGAAGCACAGATTCTCTGGACACAAACTTCACCACAGATTATTTTTCTCATCTATAAGCAAAATTCTATATTACTATAATTATTAATATTTCAAGGGTGACCATCGCTCTCTTCCACATATATATGAGTCTCTGTTTATTTTAACGCAAATTCTCTCTTCTAAGTTAATATTTTCACGGAAACTCCGCTGACAATTTTTTTTCCCTGCTACTTCAACTACATAAATTTAAGCGTGTTACTAGATTGGCATCTAGGTCCCACCTTTTTACTGTTGAAATAGTTAAATATAATCACCACTTCTACTCCAACATTTTCTTTTCTCGCACTTCCCACCTGTGAAACACCCTTCTGTTTACCTGCTTCCCTGATAACTAGAATTAAAAAAAATTAAATGCAATGTCAATCGCCATCTTCTATGCTCTTGAACTCCGTTCAGCTTTTATCTTTTCCTCATCCCTCCCTATTTTCAGCCCTCTTACCCTTTCATTCCTTTACCCATCTCCTGCATACCAGTGATATTGCGCCTTGCTTGGGGTGGAATGATAAAAAAAAAATTGTACTTGTAAAATCTTACCTCTTTCATTATTTTCAATTAATATATCTGAATTAGAACCAAATTAATTGTACCACCAATTTTGCTTTATAAATGATCCAAAGGAGATGTCTCTACATAAACTTATCTGTTATATAATATTTCTTTTTCAATTTGTACCGTCTTACTTATTTAAATAGTGATCCGTATTCATACTTATGATTGTTAGTGTAACATTTTCTTACATTTGTTAAACTCAAATCTGTAACGATGCAATAGGAGAATTTCAACGGCCATTTTATTGTGGAATTCACAACGAGGCTTATTCAATCATTAAATTAAGAATTACACACACACACACACACACACACACACACACACAAACACAAACACAAACACACACACACACACACACACACATATATATATATATATATATTCATCAGAAATTTCACACAGGAAAACCGTGAAATTTTCACAAGTAATGCCAGTCATTATTTATTAAGCGTAGTTTAGTAGCACCCTTGAGGATAGAACACATTTACATTGTCGGGTTCGTCTGCGAGATTAACTTACCGGCCTTTGCGCTAGGATAAGAGCCCAGTCGTTTACGTAGATCAGTTTAAATCAGACAGAAGTCTCCAATAGCTAATAGGCATCCCGGTAAACTTCGTGGTTCTGTAAGAATCCAATTCAGACCATTGTTATAACGATTACCACTTTAGCGATCGTGATAACTGGAGCTAGTTAACAACACAATGAAGATGGAGTTTATACCGTATTTGCTGACATATAAATTCCTCCTGCTATTTACCCTTTAATATTCTTCTATTATATTATGAAGTCAAATAAAAATAACGTTAGTATAGCAAGATTTAACATAGATTAGGTTTATTATAAATAGGAATGGTTTCGGCCAACAGCACGAATTGCTACTGAACTAAGACATTAACCTAAAAACTGCTGTCATGTTCTTTAAACCCTACGTTAGTCACATGGATTATTTTGTTACACCACAATTTTTTAAAGTACTCTTAATTCTTAGTTGCCTCCTCATTTCTTTTGCTTCCTCCTCCGACTCACCTGGCTCAATGAGAATGTGTAGCATGCGGTGTGACGCAGTTGTAGGTCAGTTGTTGTGGGAGGTAAACGCTGCTTTGTCTTCTTCGGGGTGTCCTATCACACCACCTGACTAATAAAGGTAGGGTTTTCATATATATATATATATATGGTGGATTCTCCCGTCGTATTCGACGTATGAGTGTCAAACAACTCAGTTCCTTGGAACCGACAGCCAGACATCAGCACATATGATTTGATTATAGTGGTGAAAGCTTTGTGCAGAACTAACCACACTTTATATATATATATATATATATATATATATATATATATATATATATATATATATATATATATATGTCACTGTCATCACTGTCTTGTCCGTATATTGCTTAATATATTGTAATTGACATCTTGGATAATGGCTTATGTAAGCCGAAAGCTTAGATTGTATTAAAAAATATGGATCAATATTGTGAATTTCTTTCTTCGTTCAATGATAATGTTATTAAACTTATTCAACGTTATGAAAAGAGTTTACATAAAATAAATAGGCAACACTTGTCTATATTATTTAATGGAACGTGTATATATATATATATATATATATATATATAGATATATAGATAGATAGATAGATATGTGGGTGGGGGCAAATAAATTTTAGTACCACACCATAATAAAACAAGTTTTAAAATAGGGACTATAATTTGATATTTAAAGATTAAAATCGAATAAATAAATATAACTGTCACTTCTTCAGAAGTCTATAGTCGGTATTAAAATACTACTGAAGAATTTGTTTTTTTTTTCTTAAAAATGGAGAGAAGACAAGAGAGGAGAAAAGAAATCATTGTCTTCTAGATCAAGTCAATGACTCCCCAAACTGTCCTAATTTGTGTTTGAGCTTCGTCTGTCTACACAGAATCGGACATTGTGTGTTAATCACAACAGTTTTTAAGATGTTCAGTTGGTGTTTTGTCCGGGCACTGTTGAGAACACAAAAGAACTCTTTTGAATAATTGTTGCTATGAACATTTGTATTTAACAAGTGTCCACCAATGGCGACTTTAATCTAGGTTTTATATATATATATATATATATATATATATATATATATATATTATTCTATCTTAATCTTCAAATATAAGAAGCCGGTTCAAAGATATATATATATATATATATATATATATATATATATATATATATATATATATATATATATATATATAAATGATGGGTATTTAAATAAATAATTATTAGGTTGGTGCAAAAATAATGACGTAATAATGTCGTTTTTGACGTATTTTTAACGTCAAAAACGACATTCTTACGTCATTATTTTTGCACCAACCTAATAATTCATCGAGTCTAGAAGAATTCTCAACAGAATGCAGAAAGCACTGGACAGCTGTTTCGTCCTATTTTGGGGACTCATCAGCAGTGCGCATCCACTACAGACCCGGACCGTTACGATATGCCTCCAGCGTCATACCCACTGGACCAACAGGTGTCGGCGACGGAGAGGTAACAAACCAGACTCGATATAGCGCGAACTCTTAGCAAATTCCATCGTCTGACTCATCCGAGTCTACTTATACCAACGGACTGTGTCCCCATGGGTATGACGCTTGCATCATATTGTAATGGTCCAGTTTTGATTCACGGTAGTGGATGCACACTGCTGATGAGTCCCAAACTAGGACGAAACGGCCGTTCAGTGCTTTCTGCATTCTGTTGAGGATTCTTCTAGACTCAAGGAATTAATTATGATATACTAGCAGTAGAGCCCGGGGTTGCCCGGGGATGTAACAGTAAGAGATAGTATCAAGTATTGACCATCATAAAGACTGAAAAATAAAATTGACAAAGATTATTGTTTAAGGATGTCTTAATTAGATTTTTTTTTTTTTTACGAATTGGTCAAACCGAAACTCAAACAAAAACATTGTTTTCAATCGTTATGAGTCTATCGATTGAATAGAATTTTATTATAAACAATTGTCTTGTAAATGAAATTTTTAAAGCATTCTGAATGTAAAAATAAAGAAAAAAAGTGTGCAAGACAATAAGAAACACTACCTGCCAAAAAATAAATGAAGTTTTGTTGAAATCGGTTGAAAAATGTAGGAAATCCGATCCCATATATTAACGAACACACACACACACACACACACACACACACACACACACAACCTGGGTTTTAAGTATAACTCGATATGAGTTGTCCCCATTTCATTCTCGCGATGCCTCTTAAGCGTGTTTTCAAATTGATTTCATGCAAAAACAATTGTGTTTTTCCAATTTTTGGCGCTGTCAGAACCACCGCAAGGTAATTTTACGTAGTCTTGTGAAGTTTTGTTAAAATCGGTTGAAAAATGTAGGAAATCCGATCCAATATATAAACGTACACACACACACACACACACACACACACACACACACACACACACACACACAACCTGGGCTTTATAATAAGTATGATATATATATATATATATATATATATATCTTCAGTTCAAGTTTTGATATAATGTTTATCGTAACGGAGATTGCCTGTTATGTTATTTTTTCAGTAGTACGACAATATTTTACATAATTGTAACAGTATAAGCATTTTTGTATTGGGGTGTGAAAACACCCCAGGGGGCTATCCATTTTCGGAAATCCGGGGTGACTAACAGAGTTAAATAAACGCATCAGGTCGAGACTGTCGTTCAAAAATATCTAAACTGTCAGTTGTATACGGACACTTTCTCAGACCGATGGTTAAAATGGCTTCAATTGAATCAAGCAAGTAGATCTCAGCGAGAAACATCCTTTTTCGAACCTCTTGGACTGGCGCCACATAACCACCAACAAAGACCTGTAGAAAAATAACAGAAAGCACATCACTTGAGGACTACCACCAGCGGCAACAACTAAAATGGATTGCTCATGTAACTTGAAGAGAACATAATGGCATGATTAAGAAACACACAAGAAGCCCTGGAAAGAGAGATAAAAGTGAACCAGAAAAAACGATTTTCCTGAAAAATAGTTTTCATGGAGGAAAGATTTTATAAATTTCAACCAACAGCAGCACTCGCTGCTCGATCATTGAATACCGAACGTTTCCTTATAAGGAAACAGCTAATGTTAATATTATCACTACCATATGCTCCTGGTGTCAGTTTAAATGGACGTCTTCTTTTCTTTTAATATATTTTGACTATTTTGCTTAAGTCTACGTTTTCTTGATTTCAGATGAAAACTTCGAAATTTTCAGACATATTTCAGTGACATTTTGACTTTCTAACATCAAAGATTTTAATTACAGTTCAGATATATGGAAAAAAGAAGGTAACCGTTAAACCCATATCGACCTGTCGTCAGCTTAAACTGACACCTGTTTTCTATATATCATGACCATATCATGACCATATTGCAAAGTTATAGTTTATAATTATATTTTAGAGATTTTGGGAAAAGAAGGTGTCAGTTCAAACTGACGGCAGGAGCATGTGGATTAAACTTGTTGACAATCGACATCTGAAAACACTAGTCGAACAAAATGCAGCTAAATGTTTCAGATAATGGTTGTCAGCATTTGAGGATATCGGACCATCTCAAAAAAATTGTCAAGGTGAAGAATGTGGTCGCAGAAATATATATATATATATATATATATATATATATATATATATATATATAGGTAACTATACTCGTCTCGAAAAACCCACGAATTTTTGATTTGCCAATAATCAAATCAATCCCGAGGGAGAAAAAAAAAGGTTTTAAAAAAAGAAAGAGCTAGAAACATGTTGAAAAAAATCGCACAGATGCAGATTTAAAGCCCAAAGAAAAAACCCCGACACGAGTAAACAACTAACTAACAAAAGAGCTCAATACAACCGTAGAGCAGACCTAGATAAACCTAGTGAGCCAGACAAACCTACCTAGGTTTCACCTAAACGGATCGTCAGGGAAAACTCACTAGGTTTATCTATCTATCTATATATATATATATATATATATATATATATATATATATATATATATTTCAAAATTGTTGACTTCTCTCTCAAAATGAGTTACAACTGAATAGCGAGTTTTATCCTTACTGAGTGCTCCATAGTTGCAGCTTTGTACCCCTAGAAACTACCCTTAGTAAATCAAAATATTTCAAAATTTGTCACTCCCTTTATATATATATATATATATATATATATATATATATACATACATATATATATATATATATATATATATTTGTATATTTAGGCAGCAATCCTTCCTTTATGCATGTTTCATTAAAAACGACAGACAAGGTACTACGGTTGAGCTTTTTATTTAATTTTTCTTGTGTTCTGACAAGAGCTTTCTTTTCTGGACAAAGAGTGTGTAAGAACTGTCCTCACCAAACCGGACTCATAAATAATTACATCGGCTACACAACCACATGTTTATCCAGACGTCTTACATTACACCTATCTGATCACAGTTCCATCAGAACACATTTAAACACACACTCAGATTTACCCGACACTATTAGGAACATACTAGTAGAAAACACAAATATATTAACTGCATCCACTTGCAAAAAAAGACTAAAAATAATGGAAGCTCTAATAATAAAAAAGAAAAAGCCAACTCTTAACAATATTAACTATGAACAAAGCCACAATGTGCTAACCGTATTCGGAAACTAAAAACATCACTACCACACACTGAACATACACAGAACACACACACTCTACTAAGCTGATATTGAATCATCCTTGATAATGGCTAAATGTATAGCCGAAAGCGCTCGGAAACACAGAACATTCGGACAGTTCTTACACACTCTTTGTCCAGAAAAGAAAGCTCTTGTCAGAACACAAGAAAAATTAAATAAAAAGCTCAACCGTAGTACCTTGTCTGTCGTTTTTAATGAAACATGCATATATATATATATATATATATATATATATATATATATATATAACTGTTCAAGGAATACCAGAATGCAGACAAAGGAATTGTAACTACCATACAGGCACCAAATTTGTTCTTGATGATGACTACAATAATGGAAGTACTTGAACAAAAATAACAAAATATGAACTTTGGACAATTTATCCACAAATTCGGTCACAATACTCAACATCATATCCAAAAATTAGAAAAATATAATAAAAAATTAAACAGAGATTTTGTCATGTTCTTTTATATATATCTATATCGAAATCTATCTATCTATCTATCTATATATATATATATATATATATATATATATATATATATATATATATATATATATATATAACCATACCTTGCCCTGTAAGTGAAATTGGGTAGACGGAACGCTTGCCGGCCGTCGATAGCTGTGCTAGTACAAGTCACAAGTCATCATGGCGGAGGACTTGAGCATGCTGGCCTTATTCAAATTATTGATCACCCTAGATAACACGCTCTCTCCCAGAAACTGTAACTAAGGTCTGTTCAGCATAGCTGCAATATAAACCACCGTTGGGCTCTGTGGGTGTTGAGTAAACACAAATGTGCCTGAGCGAGCGTCTGCAATAAGGATTGGCTAGCCGCCCTAGTAGCCAGCCATCCCCAAATACGAGTGGCCAGTTATATATATATGTATATATATATATATATATATATTTATGTGTGTGTGTGTGTTTGTAAAAATATATATGTGTGTATGTTTGTGAATATATATATATATATATATATATATATATATATATATATATATATATATAGACTACGCTACATTGTCTAGTCTCGGTTAAAGTTGACGGCGTCGAACATGGTTCGTTCTGTCTGCTGGTAAAAAGAAATGGCGACAAAGGGTCATTATTGAACTCATTAGAACAATATAATAAGTCACTACGACTCGCTACTGGAGACATCGAAGGTCCCGAGGTGGGTGGAAAATAAAACCCAAATCTCGGAGTTCGAGCGGGAAAATGCGAATCTGACACACAAACAAACTGGGAAGAAAAGGAAGCATAATTTGAAAATCGAAGCAAAAATTGAAAATAAAAATAATCTTGAGAAGAAAGAAACTTGTGTTTTTAGAATGATCGAAAGAAAGACAAGGAAAAGGAGTAAAGAAAAAAAGTAAGCAAACAAGGTTTGATAAGAAAAAAAGACTAATTATCTTAAGAGAGGGGAATAAAGACAAAATAGAAAGAAAGCAAACGAAAGAAGCGTAATAAAAAATAAAAAAATATGTAAATCAAGAATGAGAGAAAAATGAGTATTCACAAAAGAAAGAAAAAGATGAAAAAAGAAGAGAAAAGAAAGGTTGAGAGAAAAAAAAGAAAACGAAAGAAAGTAAAGCTTGTTTCAGAAAGAAAGCACGAAGGAGGGAACATTGATTGTGAAGAAAGAAAGAAAGAAAGAAAGAAAGAAAGAAACAATATTGATTCTTTAAGAAAGAAAGAAAGAAAGAAAGAAAGAAAGAAAGAAAGAAAGAAAGAAAGAAAGAAAGAATATTGATTCTTTAAGAAAGAAAGGCTGGAAAGAAAGAAAGGCCGGAAAGAAAGAAAGAAAGAAAGAAAGAAAGAAAGAAAGAAAGAAAGAAACAAACAAACAAACAAACAAACAAACAAACAAACAAACAAACAATATTGATTCTTTAAGAAAGAAAAAAGAAAAGAAAGAAAGAAAAAAAAAAAAAAGAAAGAAGAAAAGAAACAATATTGATTCTTTAAGAAAGAAAGAAAAAGAAAGGCTGGAAAGAAAGAAAGGCCGGAAAGAAAGAAAGAAAAAGAAAGAAAGAAAGAAACAAACAAACAAACAAACAAACAAACAATATTGATTCTTTAAGAAAGAAAGAAAGAAAGAAAGAAAGAAAGAAAGAAAGAAAGAAAGAAAGAAACAATATTGATTCTTTAAGAAAGAAAGAAAGAAAGGCTGGAAAGAAAGAAAGGCCGGAAAGAAAGAAAGAAAGAAAGAAACAAACAAACAAACAAACAAACAAACAATATTGATTCTTTAAGAAAGAAAGAAAGAAAGAAAGAAAGAAAGAAAGAAAGAAAGAAAGAAAGAAAGAAAGGAAGAAAGAAAGAAAGAAAGAAAGAAAGAAAGAAAGGAAGAACTTGATGTCAAGAAAGAAAAGTAAAAAAAAAGGTTTTGTCATTTATGCAAGTTTGGTTAAAAAAACCAATACAAGTTCGTTGTTTAGGATTTTTTTCTATGTATCTGATCATTTTTCTGGTTGCCTGTGAAATTTTAATTTTAAATTGTTCAGTGTGTAAGTACTTTTGGCTTTGATAAGCCATTATCAAAGAATTTTTTGTTGATAATGTTGTGACTATATGTATTGTGTTTCTTATTAGTATAAGAAACACAATACATACATATACGTTTGTTCCATCATTCTTTTCAAATAACTTGTATTCTATTCACACATCATGTCAGTTTTTTCTTCTTTTTTTTTAAAATCGTGTCAGTTTTTACGTTGTTTTGTTTTGTTTATTGGAAGTACCACCAAAATCGATCCATTATTTTCCGAAAAGAACCTAAAAATTCTCTATTTATGTTTTATAAAAAAAAAAGCCAAACATCAGAGAATTATTCAATTCGAATGAAATCTTCAGCACTCATTCATTAATAAATAATTTATTATAAATTGTATAATGATTATTAGAAAACTTTGTCCCGAACCTTACAAAAATAATTCAATAAAACTAAAAAAAAAAAATAATTATTTTAAGAGAGATGGTGCTTGTATGGTTTATTAAAATGCGTTATTTTCTTTCAGAATGGACGGAAAAAAAATCTACACTGAATATTTATTTATTTTTTAAATTACCTGTAATTTCTCAGTGCGATTTTGAAATTCATCCCATTGCTATCCGCAAGTTGTTTCTTAATTAAATACAAACATATTTGAAGAATCGAAAAATGTAATGTTTACTTTAAAATAAATACTATTTCGAGTGGGGAAATCTTTTTAAAGAATTTTATTTATTTTTTTATTTATTTATTAATCTATTTTTATTTTAACAACTTACATTATTTTTTGTATGGAGGCTCAAAAGGAAAAAAGAATATCACCTATGACAGACACTCTCCTATCGGAAGAGTAATATGATATGTGATAATACAGTAACTCTAAAATTCAGAATAATTAAAAAAAAAAAAAACTCATTGGGTGCAAATTACGAAGAGAATAAAAAAAAATCAGGAATGTATTAAACTAAAAAATATAATTTAAAATTTTTAATTAATTTCTTATTTCCCATGAGAGAGAAAGTCGGATGTCATGGAGGTCCGAAACTTTCTATGACTTCAGAATAGACATCATTGAGGAAACATTCTGATGCACAATATATGCGTAATACGAAGTTTTTTTTATTAATATATGCAATTAATGCAGTATTCATTCTACGACGTTTCTTAAAACGTATAAAATAAAAAAAATATATATTATTTAACTAGTGGTTATATAAGGTTAGAGATAATTTATTTTTAAATATAAATTAAATAGCAATTTCTTCATTACACTACTGGTATTACGTTTATTTAGTTTAGTTTTTTGTTTTTTTTTTAAATTTTCGCGCATTTTTCTTAAGTCAGGAATTAGGGAACAAAACTACTTTTGTTGAGTTGCCCTATGCGTAAGTAAATAGGCTAACGTTCGTAATAAACATTATTTTCAAAACTTACGTTTAAAAATCCAATTACTTAATTCTTAAATTTACTAATTAATTTTGAAACATCTCAAGGTCAAAGTTTGAATTTTTAAGTGATTTTTGTTGCTCTATAAAATAATGGTAGATTGATGAGTCAATGAATGACGAGTGAACGTGCCAATGTTTTAAAAATACACCAAAACTTTATTCAAATATATAAATTTATTTTTCTTTTAATACACGTTCGCTTGAGGATATTATCTTTCAAATAAAATCAAAATTTAAGATAGATAGATAGATAGATATGAACAATTTGAGAGAGACAGATAAATAAGAACAAATATATATATATATAGATATAGAGAGAGAGTGAGAGAGAGAGATTCCTACTCACACACACACACACACACACACACACACACACACACATATATATATATATATATATATAGATAGATAGATAGATAGATAGATAGATAGATAGATATGAACAATTTGTGATATATATATATATATATACAGATAGATAGATAGATAGATATGAACAATTTGTGATATATATATATATATATATACAGATAGATAGATAGATAGATATGAACAATTTGAGACAGATAAATAAATAAGAACAAATATATATAGAGAGACAGACAGAGAGAGAGAGAGACAGAGATAGATTCACACTCACACACACACACATATATATAGATAGATAGATAGATAGATAGATAGATAGATAGATAGATAGATAGATAGATAGATATCAATAGGTGTGTGTGTGAGCGAGAGAGAGAGGGGAGGGAGAGAGAGAGAGAGGGTTGGGGAGAGAGTAGATTTTAAACGAAATTCTGAAGCTTGGTCACTTGGTCAAATTTTGGGAAGTGTATTGGGCCGAGAACTTTTCGTCGTATATTGGTTATTTTGCAGGTGATTGCGACAGAATATAAAAAAGAGATTAAACAAATCGCAACATTCACTCAAATAACGAGATAAGTGGTTTACATTTAGTTTGAAAGCCTCCATATCCCACTGCCCTCAATTATTTCTCAAATCCAAGACAAAACCAGAACAGTGATGATAGTTTTAGTACACGCAAGTCGTCTCAAGAGGCGTCGGAGGCGACGGACAGCGTTGTATCCATTTTCTTATGTTTACGAAGGAAGTTTGGACTCCCAGTTAAAATGTCTAAAAATTTCGTTATTCTCGTTTATTCACAATTTTAGTCGTAGATGGAGCGACATCAGCGAGTTTCCCTTGTTTATAAACAACAATGACGAATTGCTGTGTCAATGGTCGTATCAATCAGAAGTTGAATACTGAATCATAAGCCAACGACGTGGTTAGGAGAAAGAGAAAGAGCTTAAACCTTTTTTTTTTAAATTTCGATATTCCTTTGTCCGAATGCAAGACAACTTGAGAGCCGGGTTCGAATCTCACCTTACTTGATTTATCTGGAAGGCGACTTCCTGATGTTATCGGATTGGATCGAGGTCGATCCCAGTGTGCGGCACCTTTGAAAAGTGCCTGAAAGCCATGCCACGGTTTGACCCAAACCTTGTGAGTGAAATTGGGTTGACGGAACTCTTGTGGGCCGTCGATAGCTGTGTTAGCACAAAGCCACAAGTCATCGTGGTCGAGGGCTTGAGCGTGCTGGCCTTGTTTAAAGCGTTGATCATGCTCGATAACACGCTCTCTCCCAGAAACTGTAACTAAGGTCTGCTGAGAATAGTTTCAGTATAAACCACAGGTGGGCTCTATGGGTGTTGAGCAAACACAAATGTGCCTGAGCAAGCGTCTACAATAGGGATTGGCTAGCCGCTCAAGTAGCCGGGTATCTTCGAATACGAATAGCGAGCTATTATATATATATATATATATGTGTGTGTGTGTGTGCGTGTGTGGTACAGTCACAAGTCATCTTTTAAGCTAGAGAGTCTTAGGAATTCTACTAGACTAGCCAACTATTAGCTATAATAATATTTCTAGACCAAAAATAAATTTTGAATCAGAGATCGGAAATTATGACCCGTTGTATGAAATACTAAAAAAGTTCCTTTTGAATTCATTAGAAGTGGGATGAAAAGAACGTATATATATATATATATATATATATATATATATATATATATATATATATATATATTTCATTTAATCTCCTACATTTGATTTCCCCTCCTCTTACTCCTCTTCCTCCTTAGCTTCTACCACATCTTACATCGTGCGCTTGCTTATTCATTTATTTATTTTTCTAAAAAATATAGCGTTCATATTTTTTTTATATATATATATATATTTAAAAATCAAATGTTAGGAAATCATTTGACCGAAATCGCCTGAAGATAGCGGAAGGTTGATCCAACGTAGCAGAATCAGCTGATTTCCTAATTTTCTATCCCATATGAAAGTTTTTCTTGTTTATATAATAATCATGTCTTAATTTTTTTATTATAATATTAAATTTCTTTAATATTAGAATTAAATAATAGTTTTAAATAAAATTATAATTTTTCTTTTATTTACAATCTTTAAAACTCTTCCTTTTGTTAACTTTAATGTTTGTATTTTCTTATGTAATTTTTTCCATTTTTAATTTTTTTGCTACTTGAACAAGAGTTAACATTTTAAATATTGGTCATTTTTAATCTTCAACTGTTTTTAACTTCTGTCTAGACGTGTATATGTTCTGTCTTCCTATTTCCCCTTCTCTACTTGGGTGTTTCTTTTTCTTTTTTTTCTTTTTTCGATCTCCCTCTTAAATGCATTTTCCCTTATTTTTTGTTTGTTCCTCCGTTTTTCTCTCCCTATTTTTCCTTTTTCTCTATCCTTTTCTAATTTTAAATTAAAAAACAAAAACAAAAAAAAAAAAAAAAAACGTAACGATTCATTTCTTTTTATAAAAACGTTTTACGTTTTAGTATTGACAAGCTCCAGGGAATTTATCCCGAGGAGCAAAATGGCCATAAAAATGGGGTACAATTGAGTTTCATTTTTATGTAATTCATATATATATATATATATATATATATATATGTGTGTGTGTGTGTGTGTGTGTGTGTGTGTGTGTGTGTGTGTGTGTGTGTGTACGTATATAGTCTATCCAGAAGTCTGTGATTGGTCTGTCAAGTTATTCCGTCTTTCCTAAGTGTCTCTGAAGCATTTGTTCAGATATTTGAAATATCTTATTTTCATTGAATGTTTTATTTATAATACACACACACACACACACACACACACACACACACACACACGCACACACACACACACACACACACACACACACATATATATATATATATATATATATATATATATATATACATAACCTGAAGATTGTGTTCGAGCATGATTGCCGCTACTCGGTGTTGACCACAGTGTACAGTCTTATATTTACAGACGCTCTATCCTTGATAGCGAGCGCGGTTCTTCAGCAAATATGGCGTGTATATAGGAAAAAAAACTACACTCACACACAATTAAAGGAAAAAATCAACCTTGCACCAATGAAAAATGCATATATAGAAGGAAAATGAGAAAATAAGCAGTCTCTTGCTGATATCCCTTGATGCGTAGACGGAGTGATTGATGGAGGGTCCGTCTATGAAATTCTAGTCAGGATGATGACAAATTTTATATTTTTTATTACACACACACACACACACACACACACACACACACACACACACACACACACACACACACATATATATATATATATATATATATTCTGTTTATATGTTATTTTTATAGATACAATTTAGTTAAGTAAATGCACTGTTTTTAAATTAAACAGTATTAATTACATTTACCGGCCTGATATAATAGATCGAGAAAAATCGTCGAAGATTGTGTGTTTATAAAAAGTTATTTGGCTTTTACTAACCAGACGCTTTTCTGCAGCTAAATGGTATAGTACGACAGATCAAATGACACTTTCCTGATAGGTATATAGGTTCGATTCCTGTCCGACAAAATCTTTCGAACCTTCAGGCCGGTAAATGTAATTAATACTGTTTAATTAAAGGACAGAACATTTCCTTAAATAAATTGTATCTTTTAAAATAACGTATAAACAGAAATTATATTAAATAATTGTCCATATCAATATATATATATATATATATATATATATATATATATATATATATATATATATATATATATATATATGTATATATGTATATATATAATCTATTTCAAGATACACATACACACACACACACACACACACACACACACACACACACATATATATATATATATATATATATATATATAACAATGGACTCTCCCGTCGGTTTCGACGTATTAGGATATGACAACTTAATTGATTCAGTTACGAAATTTTGTGCGATAATCTTAAGTAGCACTTAAGACCTGATAGTGATCTACAAAGGAGGCTGCATAAGGGTCAAAAGTGAGGATTGTGAGATGAGAGCAGTGTTAGATTGTCTGACCTTTTAGATCTTGCTCCCACTCGTTGAAGTCGATTCAGACAAGCAGATTGCTGGAGTCCACTAAAACACGTTGATCTCCCTTCTACCCGCTCCAAGGCTAAGCGCTCGAGGGTGTTATGATATATATATATATATATATATATATATATATATATATATATATATATATATGAAAAGTAAGAAAAAAAAGTAAGTAATAGGAAAACTGCATGTAGTTTTAGCTGACGCGTTTCGTCCACTGCGGATTATTCAAGGCAAAATAGTTTTCCTATTGTCTTTTTCCTTTATACATATTGTCTTTTTCTACAGATTAATTCTGAGAATTTTTTACACCCTCCCCACATGTATACATATATATATATATATATATATATATATATATATATATATATATATATATATTGAACAATAAGAAAATAAAAAAAATTAAAATCTTTAGACACACTGGGTTGTAGATTAATATTCTTTCGTTTTTTTTTATTATTATTCCATAGAGAGAGAGAGAGAGAGAGAAGCAGGGAGACTCATTTTGACCTAAAGCTACACGTATGAATCAGCTAGTGAGGATCAAGCTCACTAATCAGTTGTAATTGCAGGTTAAACTCTCTCGTTAATCCTTATTCCATGACAAAATGTTTATGTGTGTGTGTTTATTGGTATGACGCACAAT
>CAHIKZ030004782.1:1727500-1775000 GCA_903632075.3 Acanthosepion pharaonis
GGAAGGTGTAACAATTGCAAGATAAAAACATTTTTATTCAGGGAAAGAGTAAAAGAATGATAAAAGAGAGGATACATTATGGTACCTAGATTTTGTTAATTTAATCGTAGTAATAGATCAGCAGCCAAATATCATTAATTTGCAGTTGAAATGGCTAGATGTAGCCGTAAATTGTTAATAATTTCTATTACATTTCTTGTTTGTGGAACACTCTCCCGGCTTCTTGCTTCCCAGTCAACATTGATCTTCAAAAATTTAAATGCAATGTCAATCGTTATCTTTTGTCTTCTTAATTCCTGTTTGTTTGTTTTTTTATTGTTCTCTCTCCTTAATAGTTTTTTTTTCTGATATTCTCTGACAATCAGTAACTCCTGTGAAGCGAAGACGAAAATAAATATCAAGACAGTCAAACACCAAATGACAAAAAAAAAAATGGTTTCTGGGTCGGGAGATAGCACATCCTTCAGGTTAATAAATTAATGCTTCGAAAGTATATATTTAACATTTTTCAACCAATGGGTCGCGTTCCCGCCAACAAAAAAAATGTGTCGTGACCCCTTTTAATGGTATTTAAGCAAAGTTTAAATACTGACAAATCAATAAGGCGAGGCCGCCAACAAAAAAAATGTGTCGTGACCCCTTTTAATGGTATTTAAGCAAAGTTTAAATACTGACAAATCAATAAGGCGAGGCAGACAGCAACAGACGGCAACAGTTTCACGGCGCTCGGCTTAAAAGAAATTACTTTACTCATTAACTCGTCTTCCTCCCCAAGCTACGTGATACTTACACTTTCCTCCACACTTTCTCCTTTGCCTCTTCTTTTTCGCGCATACACGCATACAAATCATCTTCTTCGTGTTGACAAGCAGCTACAAACAAGGACTGTAAAAACTTTAATACTGATACACGTTAAGAAAAAATAGTTGCAAAAACACGAAAATGAAAAAATATCTTACATTTTTTTTTTTTTTTTTATGTCTAAACACCTTTTTCGTCTTTTTCTTTGTTGTGGATTGATTCAAATCTGCAACAACCCCTATTGCGGCTTAGTGGCTTTGTTGGCTTGCTTGGGGTGAAATGTTTGAAAAATATCATTATTTATTTGTGTATGAGACTAATACATGTATTCATAAAAGATTTATAAAATGGGCGGGAAACGAATATGCGAAGATGAATGCATCAATTAAACGATACAAGAATGAAAGAAGAGAAAAACTCACACGAGACAATAGATAAGTATCATTTCAACACCCGTGGAATTACCATGGGTCTAGCAAGTTCTAACTAATACAGGTTTCGTACTACTACTACTACAACAACAACAACGACAACAACAACAATAATAATTCTGCGTTCACTTTCGTTCTTTACTTATTTAGTTAGCGCGTACGTTACACCCAATCAATACCTCATAAATTATGGACTTTTCTTCTTTTTTTTTTTACAATGATGTTCACCCAAGGCACAGAAGCTATTCGATTGATTGAGGGATCTGTTTTTTACGGCTTATCAACCCTTTACAATTCATTTAAAGCCAGAAAAAAAACATTTTTTAGATCGCAAGAATATTTTTTAGATAATAATGATTAGTGATATAAGTTTTACTATTAATTCATAGTTGGGTGAGAATAGGTGGAATCCTACGTTTCCCAAGATCATTTGCGTGTAACGAAATATAACGTACCCGACTGAAATTTGAACTCGGCTCTCCGATTAATAATTCCAAACCATTATCCATTACACCACCCGCACACCCAAGCTTACAACACCTGCTATTTCCAATCTAGGTACTGACTAGGCTCGACATTGCCTAAAAAGTGATCGTACAGGAACCAGTGTTTCAAAGTGATGTGGTCGTAAGCCAAGAGCCACAGAATAGGAGGCACAGTTTATGGGAATATATGGGGATGATAACAGTTGACTCTAGACTTGAACAGGTTAAGATTATAATCATCAGGGAAGCATAATCTTGGGAGTAGGTTCCACAAAGCAGCGGTCCGTAGGAAGTGCTTGAGTGGAACTAACGTCTCACTAATTTTTTTTTTTTTTTTTTTTAAGCGTTTCACCCCAAGCAAGGCGGGAAGCCACTAGGACGCAAGGGGTTACAGAAGATTTGGAGCAAGATCAGATAGGAGTGATAGAGGAAAGGATGAGGAGAAGGATAGTGGATAGATCAAGGCAACTGGAGATGTCGATTGACATTACATTTGAATAGCTGAAGATTATAGGTCTCAGGGAAACTAGAATAGGGAAGAGAGTTCCACAGGCGAGAGGTGCGAGTCATGAAGCTAGTAGAGTAGAAGAGGCGGCTACATTTAGGAGTTTCGACAGTGAAGGTGTGAGAGCGGGATGCCAGCCTCGTAGGGCGCTTGAATTCATGAAGTCTGGGAACCAGCGAATGCAGCTCCTCGGAGCAATTGCCATAAAAGTATTTGTAAAACAGAGAGAGGCGACGGCGCGTCTGTGAGAAAGTGTCTGTAGACGAGATGCCAGATCAGGGCCAATTATATTGCATATCCGCCTCTGGAGCCTATCAAGAACCCCGAGGTAAACAGAAGGGGCTCCAGACCATATATGGAATACGAACGGAATGAGGAGGGCTCGCTACAATGTGAGCGGCATAGTTGGTCTTAGCCGTGAAGGCAAGAACTAGTGGAACTAAAAAATGTAATTCATCTTACCAATGTCCATGGAGATAGCGATAGAGTAGCGAGAAGCTTTCGGGAGTTTTGACTGTAAGAAAAGAAATTGTTGGGTGGAAAATAATTCGTCACCCACAAGGACCCGGAGACGCTTTTGGACTCTATCGGGGCCAGTAAGTGAAGAACTGGCAACTCCTGTCCATATATGGCAACAATACTCGATTTTCGGCTTGATCTGGCCCTTGTAATAGTAGAGTTTAACAGGAAGAGTCAGGTACTGGACCAGTACTGACCATTTTTCCAGCATCTTTAACGATGGTTCGTCCGTACGAGATCTAGGCTGAGATTAAGTCCCAATAGGCGATCAAGGACCCTAAGGGAACACCTGTTCATTGCGATCGCTGAAAGTTCTGGATTAGGCTATTTTAATCGGGAGGAAGGATGAAAAATACATATCAAAGACGCTGTTTGGTTTCAGTGAGAAAAAAAAGATTGAGGAAGAGACAAAATCGAGCAGGCAATAACGTCTTCATGTGTTTAATGTCTGTTTAATAATGTCTTCAATAAGCGGCCATTTTTAAGAGGAATCAACAAAAATTCCCAATGACAACAATAATAAAAAAAATAGAACAGTGCAAAATAACACAAGAAATGAACAATGTAATAAAAGACAAGGCAACTATAAGACAAGAACAAAGTAAATCAATTCAAAATGAACAATTTCTCGGCTTAAGACAAGACTAAACATTTTCTAAAAAATACTCTGAAGAATATGTGTGCGTCTTCCAAGACGAATGTAAGGCAACGCCCAAGCTCAAGTAAGTTTGGACGGTCAGCTAATTGACTTGACTGATAGGGACGTAGATTTGTATGTTGAGTCATTACACTATAATATTAACTATCCATCAGTCATTTATATGATGCAACCTCAGTACTTAGCTGTTAAGTATTTCCAAGACTATAAACCTTCCTGGAGCCGAGCCACAAGCTTAAACATGTTCTGTTTACTAGCAGCGGCAGGAGCCTTTCTGTTCTTGACTAGTTTGTCATTGCCATACAAACAAAATCGGACGAGTGATTAATGTAAACAATACGCGGAGTAAGTATGTGAGGGACGCATGGTGAATGTGTTGTTGCATGAGAATGACTTTTTTCTTAGAAATTTTTTCTTTCCAATATTAAGGTGCGTCTTCCAAGCTGCAGCGTCTTGTAAGCCGGAAAATACGGTATAAGACAGTATATAAAAAAAGAAACAATGTTCATATGAAAACGGGATACAGTCAAGTGGTTATAGACTTTTAACTTTAAGTCAAGAAAAATATGTGATTTTATTTATTTTTTTTTTTAATCATTTCACCCCGAGCAAGGCAGAATGCCACTAGTACGCTGGGGGTTACAAGGAATGAAAGTGAGAGAAAAGACTCAGTACAAAGGTCGGGGACACCGAGGAAAGAACAAAATATGAACGGGGTTCAAGAAGATAGAAGTTGACGATTGACGTTGCATTTAAATTTTTGAAGATGGTAGTTATCAGATAAGCAATGAAACGGAAGGGAGTTCCACAGGCGGGAAGTGTGAGAAAAGAAACTATTGGAGTAGAAGTGGCGGTTAGATTTACCTAATTCAACGGTGAAAGGGTGGGACCTAGATGCCAATCTAGTGGCACTCTTAAATACACGTAGTCTGGGCACCAGAGAAAAAAATTGTTAGAGCAGTAGCCATGAAAATATTTGTGGAAAAGACAGATGGAAATCTTGTCACGTCGGTGAGAAAGTGACTGAAGTCGAGATGCCAAGTCAGGATCGACTACATTGCAGATCCTTCTTTGGATTTTATCAAGAACCTCGAGATGGGTAGCAGGAGCACGTGATATGACAATAATATTCAATGCACGGACGAAGGGTAAATTTGTAAATGTGCAAGATGGACTCTGACGAGAAAAAACCTTCCGACATGACACAGTGACCCAACTTTCCTTGCAGTAGATACTGCTATTGATTCGATGGAGGCGTTCCACTTCAAGTCAGTTGAAAACATGAGGCCAAGAAGGCGCGGAGTGTTGCTCCCCATGAGTCTAACATCGGCCATGCTGATGGTGGACAGGAACGTTTCTCTACGGCGGTTAAATGAGATGAGTTTCGTTTGGAGGTATTCAAATTTACGAGCCATTTCCTTCCCCAGTTACCCTACTGATTGGAGATCCTTTTCAAGAGAAGCGGAAGAAGTGATTTCTCTGGGTTATAGCGGCCGAGCAGGTAGGTGAGAACCAAGGAGATGAATGCGGCTTAACTTGGTATTTGTTTGATGGAATGAAAGCATCGATGCCGGCATTCAACCAGACGTCAGGATCATTAAAAACTGCATTCCAGTGGACATCACGATCCTCAATCCGCACGTTGATAACAGAAAAATATTCTATTCGTAGGAGGTTCTTGGCTGGTAGGGTAGCGGAAAGAGATGTTTACAGACACTACCAAATGATCAGAGTTACCAAGAGAGCATTACACTCACCGAACACAAATATATTTGGTGATGGGTATAGGAAGATGACTTTGTCTATATTATCAAAAATACTATCTAGCACGCAACAGTCATGAGAAGGGGGACTGTAGAGATAGAGGAGATAACTGACTAAGCTAAGTAGAGAAAGATGGAGAGCGATGTGGAGATTCAAGAGAGAGAGAGAGAGAGAGAGAGAGAGAGAGTTCTCTAGCCACCGGGTGATGTTCACGGACATAAACTCCCAGGCCATGCAGGTGGACAATAGAGTCCTTCCTAAGGAGAGGAAGATAGCCAGGAAACGAGAAATCAGAGGAGGAGATAGAAGAGTTAAGATTAGTTTCACAGAGAGCTAGGATGTCCCAAGACTTTTCAAAGAGGAACGATTCCACACTTCAGAAGTTGGTACTCGTACCACGAATGTTGAAAAAATTTGAGGGGTTTAGCTGATTTTTGCTGAGCTGGTTTTGATTTATATCATTAGTATCTTATCATCATGGTATGTTGTTTTGATAAAGAAAGGCCTAGGGTAGTAGTAGTAGTAGTAGTCGGTCGTCTAATTTAACATGTGCAGGGAACTGGCGCAGACTGCAAAATAGTGTGGCCTCGGGGTTGCTTCCCGGAAGTGCTTGCATGGACCCCCTTCCATGCCTGACATGTCACTACAAGAACCCCATTATTATGTGTTATGGGGTCCTCCCCTTTTTCATATAAGTGGACTCTACCAGTGTACCTGGACTGCTGCCGTTAAATACCCAGAGTTAGACAGTCAGTGAGGGTAGTCGGATAGAGAGAGAATATACGAACGGAGATAGAGTGAGGTAACCTCGTGTAGAATCAGTTACAAGCACGTAGACTCTAAGGAAGTCCTACTTCGAGACTGTATATATCTATCTGTATTTGCTACTAACCGTGTTCCTGGATTTACTAACAGTATTACCCATTGTATGATTGTGTAAATACATTTTATTTCTTATATTTAATTATTGCGTTTGTCATTCCTTGGAGACCGAATTCATCTCGGAATCCACAACATTATGCAACCACTCTAAACGCTACGCAAGAGTTCGGGTTACTAACTACTAGTCGGGAAGAGCAACGAGAAAACTGCCAACCCGGTAACCTCAGTATGAAGAGACGTTGCCACCATCCTCACATATCACAAAAAAAAATTAATGACAGCATCACTATTAAGGCCTGGGAAAAGGAAAGGAACCGGGAACTCTTTCCTAAACAGGAAACAAAGTATGAGCGTCAACTCCTGTTCAAAAGGGAAGAGTATGAACCGGGCGATAGGAAAGCAAAAAATACAATAAAATAAAAACAAAGCAAAGAATTCCGTAAAAATGCGCCACAACGGGCAAAATAGGGGAGGTTGATCTTCAATTGTCATAACGGTATCTTAGCTAGCCTCAATCATTGACCAATCCTCTTGAATACTGTAGCCTTCACCAAAATTCTTCATTTACACACGACATTCATACATATTTCCTCTATGAATTCCTACCTAGTAATCACGTATATAAAGTCAGAACGAAAATATGTTTCAGTAAGTCCAAGAATTGACTAAGAAGAAATCCCAGCATGAAAACGCTAAAAATTGTCTATATATTTGGGAAGAGGGAGTTTTAGTAGTCATTCCCACTGCGATTCGAACAAAAATCCTCCCCCTAAATGAATGAATCGTCTTCTTCAGTGAATTGAAAAAAAACTGTGAATTTCAAATATTTTCATTTGTACCCATTTACTTCTTTAACTGATGATTTGTTCATATTTATTATTGTTGCAATATGTTTTTAAGATGTGAAGCTGAAATATTTAACGACGTAATAGGGGAATTTCCACGGGTACTCTATAGTTGCGGAATTCGTAAGGAGCTTATTCAGTCATTAACTTAAAAATTATGATTCATCAAAAAATTCTAATAGCAAAACCGTGAAATTTTCACGGGTACTACTAGCAATAATAATAATAAGAAGAAGAAGAAGAAGAAGAGGTGGAGGAGGGGTAGGAGGAGGAAGAAGAAAAAGAGGAAGACGAGGACGACGAATGCTAATTAATTATTCATACATTTCTCCTCTCATTTCCGGGGGAGAGAGGCAGTCATGTGTGGGTAGGGTATCACTCAAGATGGCCCCGAATAGAGACCCAGATTAATTTAATAGAAGAGCACTGGCTTTCTGGTTGTTGCGGAAAAAGCCTCTGAGTCGGGGTTAATGAATGAATGGTGACCGAAGGCCTTCCGGGCGTAAGGGCTGCAGAAGAAATAAAAATGAGGCTTGGGTGGGGTGAACGGAAATGGCAGACTTCGTGTCGTAATTGATTGGGTGGAGGCTTTTATACGCAGGTTCATGAAACATTGTGAGCGCGCGCACGCGCTTGTATACGGACAAGTGTGTGTGCGTATATATATATATATATATATATATATATATAGAGAGAGAGAGAGAGAGAGGAGAGAGATAGATAGATAGATAGATAGATAGATAGATAGATAGATAGATAGAAAGATACACACATATGTATATATCAAATAGGTATCTTCCCAAAAAGCGGTAATAAGGTTTAAAATAAATTTAAAAAATCAAAATCTTTCTTGAAGATTTTATTTTAGTATTGATTCCATGCTAATAGATTAAATTTAATATTTCCAATAAGCTAAATACATTACTGTATTTCATCCCAAAATTTAAATTGTTTTGGAAGCTTTTTCACTGATTATCAGTAGAATCGTCCATATTGACAAATCTGTCAACACAACTAATTCTCTTTATTAAAAATTATTTCAAAAATATACTTTAATGAAACGTTATTTGAGAAAATTAGCTGATTTAAAGGTTAATGTGAATTGAAACATATTACTTTTAGTTCAAAATAGTTGTTTTTATAAGTTGATTACATATTTATGTACAGCTAGATGTTTTTGAAATGCATCTAAGGAGAAGATAAACGTAATAAAATTACATGACGAATACAACGTAAACGCTTTTTAATATAATTTTTTAACTATCTTAAAAAAATTAAAATAATTTAATTTAAAGCATTCTATTATTTTATTGAATTTTATATACTTTGGCTTTATAGTTTTACTTAGGAAGACGCTTGCTGAGGAAATATTTGAAAACTGACAATAAATATTAAATTTACTATCGTTACCGCTCTTATTTTCTGTTAATGCCATGTATGGACATCCGTATTTACAGAAATAGGCACTTTTAGACACAGACAAAAAAAAATCAAAATTCTTTTTAAAATATTTGGCGGTGTGGGGGCGAAATTCGCTGAATGTAGTAAGCTTTTCCATTTATGATTAGTAAATACAATTTTCATTTAATAACAATATCATTTGACCGCTACAAATTAATACGGATTTTTAAAATATTTTAAAGTTTATAAATTATTCTAATTAGAATTTTAAAAAATTGAAAACAATTTTTATAAAAATTCATTATTTATTACAATTTTTTTCGTAAGACAATAGTGTCTGTATTTATTTTATTTATAAAAATAATTCAATTTTTTTATAATTAAATAATGTTTTAGCCTTATTGCAGTTTTATTTTACGATTCAGAGCAAATTTCCTGTAGCTGGGTCCTGTTTGACCACAAAATTTGATGATTTTTTGAAATTCTCCGAGGACTTGTCCTTATAACTACTATGAACACTAAGATCTACAAAAAGGATATCTGGAAATTTTATAAAAATTAAGTAAGTGGAGGTAACAGATGTAAAAAATATTTTTACCAAGGTTTTCTAAAAGGTAAACGTTTTAAAAACAAAATAAATTCAAGCATGTTTAGTTCAATAATCCAGAGATAGAATGTCTATTTTTACTTTAATCCTCTCAAATTCACAGATCAATTTCTTAGTTCTGTTACAAAACTGATTAAAGTAGACACAGTAGTTTTGGTTATATTTTCCCAAGTACGTTCAGTCACATCCAAGAATATCTTCTGTGGTGAATTACTAAGACAAAAAATTAATATACTCGATATTTGTGAACTTTTTTGTAATTGAGCATGAAACTCACTCCTTTAGAGTCAATTTAAATATTAACGTTAGGAATATGTAAGGGGAGGTAACTTAATTTATATTTTTATTATTAATGTTTTAAAATGCTCAACCTGAAATAATAAAAAAATTCACAAATATCAATTACTTTAATTCTTTGTCTTAGCAATTCTCATATACGTGTATTTTGATTGGTCATTGCAGCTTATGTAAGAGCGTTTCCCCTATCGAGCTGTGTTTAATCGATTTGAACCTTTTAAAACTCTTTATTCTACATTCAACACCATCACTTGATAAGACACCAGAAGTGTTGAAACAAAATGGCTATTTTTGTAGTGATTTTATCACATACTAGCGGTAGAGCCCGGCGTTGCCTTGGGATGTAACAGTAAGAGATAGATATCGACCATCATAAAGACTGAAAAATAAAATTGACAAAGATTATTGTTTAAGGTTGACGGGCACGCATGTCTTAATTAGTTTTTTGTTTTGTTTTTTTACGAATTGGTCAAACCCAAACTCAAACAAAAACATTGAAAACGAACACACACACACACACACACACACACACACACACACACACACAAACAAACAAGCAACCCGGGTTTTATAATAAGTATAAGTTCTTCCCCTTTAATTCTCGCGATAGCGATGCCTCTTAATCGTGTTTTCAAATTGATTTCGTGCAAAAACAATTGTGTTTTTCCAATTTTTGGCACTGTCAGAACCACCGCAAAGTAATTTTACGTAGTCCTGTGAAGTTTTGTTGAAATCGGTTGATAAATGTAGGAAATCCGATCCAATATATAAACGAACACACACACACAACTTGGGTTTTATAATAAGTATGATTTATGTTATAATTTTCGAATAAATTATATATATGAATGCGTGTGTGTGTGTGTGTGTGTGTTTGTGTGTGTGTGTGTGTGTGTGTGTGTGTGACTGACAAGGTAGTTTTGTATAGTATTTTATTGTTTTTCTTGTACATGTATAAGTGTATTCTTTTCTGGATTTAATAAATATAAAAATTGTGCAAAAGTTTGATGTTCCCGAGCGCTTTCTGCTAAACTGTTAGCTAGACAAGGAAATTTAACACAGCATAGGCTGCGCCCAAGGCAGTTTTGCCCAACAACGCAAATTGCTAAAAAACTGAAACATCAAAAGCTGAAAAATCGAGTTACAGCCTCGTCAGATCGAAACTTTCATAAGGATGTCATGCATAGCGCCAAACTCTGTGGGTCTTGCAGAGATTCTCTTTCTTTGAACATTGTAAACTGACGCTACATATTCACAAACAAAGAACTATACCAAATAACAGAAAACGTATCACTTGAGGACTTTCAACAGCTGCAACAACTAAAATGGATATCACTTGTAACTCGAAGAGAAAATAATGCCATAATAATGATGTTGACATTCCACACCACTTCAAATAAAAGGTTAGGAAGGAAAACTTCATCAATACTGGAAAGAACAATAACAGTTACTGAACTTGAAAAATCTATTTTCCTAAAAAATTATTTGAGGAAAAAGATTTTATAAACTTTAACCGAAAACAGTACTAATTGCTCGGTCAATGAATGCCAAATGTTTCCTTACACGGAAAAGGCTAATACTGCCATTACCATTAAAGGAATTTTTGTTTTTTTGTTATCCTACTATAACAAATGTTGTGTATGTGCAATTTGAGATGACATAAAAGTAGATATATCCTTAATTTCAAAATACGGCCAGTACATTGTGGCCGTGTTCATAATTACTATTATTAAGGGTTGGTTTCTTGTTATTTCATAAGAAACTTGAAAATGGTTCTTATTATAAAATACTACTTTGAGTGGCTCTTGGGCCTTGTGTACCTTGTATATCTTATATCGTTAAACGTTATATTTAGTGAGTCGCTGTTTCCAAAAAAGTGTAAATCTAAATCTACAGTCCAGAATAGTTCAAACCTGTGTCCCCCTTGTAGAACATACACACAAACATACACACACATATGTGTGTGTGTGTGTGTGTTTGTGTGTGTGAGAGAGAGGGGGGGGATGCTACCCAAGACAGGAAATTCGAACAAAATTACCTGTTAAGTTACACAGTGTTTCCCGTGTCTCACCAGATGTTTCACACATCTTTCGAAATTACCCCAAGCCTAAAAGTTGGTTGGTTGGTTGATCCGTTTTCTATGGCTTATCAACCCATCTGCAGGTTATTTAAAGCCAGAAAATATTCTTAGATTTTAAAACTTCTTTTTTTTTTTAAAAAAAAAAGTAATAATGATTTAGTGATAGAAGCCTTACTAATTAACCCATGGCGGGGGAAGATGAAGTAGATTCATGCCTTTCCCAAGGGTATTTGCACGTAAGTGAATATAATGAACCCAAAGGGAATTGGAACTCGGATCTTCGATTAACAATTCCGACCCATTATTTATTATTCCAGACGAGCATCCATCTAGGTGCTGACTAGACTCGACGTTGCTTAACTTCGGTGATCTTATGGGAACCAATGTTTCAACGTGATATGGCCGTAAGCCCAAGAGAAAAAAAGAACTAATTTTCTGTCATTTTCATATTTCTTAGTGAAAGCTATTTTCCTCCTGGAAATTTTAAGCAATAGCTTGTACATTCCTTGTAACATCGAAATAGATATAAATACTCCCAGTTATATGGACTTGTGCCAGACTAAAACACTTCATCAACACCGAAATAAAAAACCCGCCTTTTCTCTCAGGCCCTCACCCCGAGCAAGTATGGATGGACAACTTTGAAAAGAAACCATTACAAGCGAAAAAAATTAATAAAGCTCGTTGAAGTAATAATCCTAATAAGGCCGTCACATCCTTCCGCGATAGAGCTGAAACGAACCCATTAAAGTTGTCAGACTCCTGCAACTTCGAAATCCCTGCAGGCTTACTTCTAGCCAATAACAGAACAGCGCTGCTTACACGAAGGAATGGAGCAGGGGAGGGCACTTTTTCGCGCCTCTCAGAAACCCTGGGGCGGTTTTGATGATCAGAAACATTCTAAAAAGCCGACGTAGATTCCACACAGTCATCGGAGCCTATTAGGACTTCCCACCTATAAATTAATTTCTAATTAGCCTTTCATGCAACTGATGTCTCTTCTTTATCTTTCTTATTTATATAAAGCGATAATTGTGTTCGTTAGGGGCTTCCATACAGTGTTCAGTTTTCTTATTGAACAGAGATTTAATTTATGAGATGGGAAACCTTTTATTATTTATATCCATGTGTTTTGTTGTTGTGAATATGCGTGTTATACATATGCGTGTTTTGTACTTTCTGAACGTGTAATATGTTCGTCACATAGGAAGAAAATGAGTAATTACCGACAGCGAGGTTCGAGCGTGATACTCTGGACTTATGGATATATGTTTTCCGCCATGTGTATAAATTGCGGTGTCAGGCTACTGACTGCAGTGATCATTGAGTGACTATTGAGTGGAACTATCCAGTCGAATTAGTGTGAATTATTTTGCGTCTATGATTTGAGTTTTAATTTAAGATCTACTGGACATTAAGCTGAGCCGCGCTAACAAGGTATTCACTGAAAAGGTTAATTATCTTTGGCTGACTTTTACTTCTTTGTTCTTGTTAAGTATTTATTTGCGGTTATAATTAAATACTGTTTTATCTTAACATTGAAGTTTTGAGTTATGCTTAATTATTAAAATTTCAATGCGTTTTATATTGCATGGGAATTTTTTGAGTGTGTTGTACCGCATAGGTATGCGCTGACTCTTAGAACATCAATTGAAAAGAACACACCTCTCGTCGCTATTTCCATGGCAAATGTTCTGACTTAGTTCCATTAGTCCTGACCTTCGCAGCTAAGACTAACCATGCCACGAACACTGGAAAAGATTCACCCCCATTCTCTTCGTAGTAAGGAGGAAGTCAGGAAAAATTCTTCTCAAGAACTGTTACTTTGTGGATGTTTTCCCGGTCACTACAATGTCAGCCTCTTCAAGTCTAGGGTTAACCGTTCTCTCTCCAACATAACCTCATAAACTGCACTTCTTACCCCCTACTCTTACGGCCATACAACTTCATTCAGTAACCCTTTACCTTGAGAGACTCTTGGACTTTTTATTGAGTGAAAAATTGATAATAAAAAAACAGCATCGAGCGACTTTCTCTCACGAACCACTGCTTTGTGGAATCGACTCCCAAGAGGGTGCTTCCCGGATCGGTACAATCATAACTTGTTCAAGTCTAGCGTCAATCATTATCTTCCGCATATATTTCCATAAACTGTGCCTCTTATTCGGTCACCCTCTACCTCGAGTGACTCTTGGGCCTTGTACAGCGTGAACATCATTCTAACAAAACATCAACAAAAAAGAAAACAAGCAGTTTATTACTCTAACTAGCAAATGTTTAATCCTTGACCATCCCTCTTTTTTTTTTTTGTTGGCATTCACCCAAACTCGTTAAGTGGGTTACTCGCTGTTCCTATTGCCTCTGTCAGGCCATGTGTGTATTAAATTCTGTAGGTCCTCTTTCCTCAACATGTGTCTCAGATATTTCAGCTGTCTCTTTTTTATTATAAACTAGCAGTAGAGCCCGGCGTTGCCCGGGGATGTAACAGTAAGAGATAGATCAAGTATCGACCATAATAAAGACTGAAAAATAAAATTGACAAATATTATTGTTTAAGGTTGACGGACACGCATGTCTTAATTAGTTTTTTTTTTTTGTTTGTTTGTTTGTTTTGTTTTTTGTGTTTTTACGAATTGGTCAAACCCAAACTCAAACAAAAACATTGAAAAAGAACACACACACACACAAACACACACACACACACACACACACACAGACACACACACACAACCTGGGTTTTATAATAAGTATAAGTTGTCCCCCTTTCATTCTGGCGACAGCGATGACTCTTAATCGTGTTTTCAAATTGATTTCGTGCAAAAACAATTGTGTTTTTCCAATTTTTGGCGCTATCAGAACCACCGCAAGGTAATTTTACGTAGTCCTGTGAAGTTTTGTTGAAATCGGTTGAAAAATGTAGGAAATCCCATCCAATATATAAACGAACAGACACACACACACACAACCTGGGTTTTATAAGAAGTATGATACAGGTCGCTTTGTAGTTTCTGTTTTTAAAACGTCGTCGTTACTCAAATATGTTATCCATAAAAAAAAGAAGCAAATGTATATATCAAAATTCCAGGTGTAGAAGACTCCGCTGACGAGAGAGTAAATATGCAAAAATTTTTAAATGGACTCGAACCTCATCTTAGGTGATAAATAAGCAACGATCTACAGTACAAGCAGTTCCCTCCTGTGTACCGTTGGCCTGTTATGAACTGAAGTGTTTGCTCTGAAAGTTACGTTGCGTTGCGACGAGCTGAGCTGAATTACCTCCCTTGTTTATTTTGCTTTCTTTTTTTTTGTTGTTTGTTTTCGCTCTAATTCTCAAATATCTATCAGGTCATCCCATAAGTTCTGTCCGAATAAAGAAAACAAGTGATCAAATGTTACATTTAATTACAGATTCAATCAACAATGCATTTTCTCTGATTATCTATGACTTCCTTCCATCTATTAACAAGCTTACTAATTCCATTACTGTAAAATTCTTTTGGCTTTGATTCGAAGAACTCACAAATGTCAGTTTTAACCTCTTCCTATGTTACAAAATCTGTTTCTTCCAAATGATTCTGTAAGCTACAAAACAAATGGTAGTCTGACGGAGCAAGATCGGGAGAATAAGGTGGATGAGGAATTTTCTCCCAACCAAGTTCTTCGATCTTTTGTGACGTTATTCTTGCTGTGTGGGGTCGCGCATTGTCCTGATGAAACATTACCTCTTTTCGATTCACTAGAGCAGGTCTTTTTTTCCCCTCAAAGCTTGGTTCAAACGCTCTAATTGCTGACAGTATATTTGAGTATTAATTGTTGCATTAGGTGGTAAGAATTCAAAGTGAATTATTCCGTGGCGATCCCACTAGATTGAAAGAACCTTTTGCCCATGAAGTTCCCTTCTCGGCTGTGGCTGGGATCCTTCTTCTTTACCAAGCCACTGTCTACGACGCTTAACATTTCAATAAAAGATCCATTTTTCGTCGCCAGTCACAAGTCTATCCAAAAAAGGTGACAAGTTGGCGAGAATGGAGAGAAGAGCAGATGTCAACTCGGGATTTGAGGTTGTTATCAGACAATTCATGAGGCACCCATTTTCCAAGTTTACGAACTTTTCCAAGTTGTTGAAGATGACGATGAACAGTTGTATGGTTTGAACTGAGAACCACTTCCAATTCCTCAACTGATAAAGCAGGATTTTCTTCAAGGGCTGCTTCAAGAAGCTTTTCATCAAACTCAACTCGATGTCCGGTTCGATCTTCATCTTCAAGGGTGAAATCTCCACCTCTGAATTTTGCAAACCATCTTCTGCAAGTTCTTTCATTCACACATTCCTCTCCATAAACTGAGTGAATGTTTCTAGCCGCTTCGACTGCTGAGTTTCCTTTCTTGAACTCATAAAGCATTATGTGCCTCAAATGATTCTTGGGTACTTCCATGTTAGCAGGGTTTTAATCAAACAAAATTTAATTTTATTGTTCTCTGAAATAAAATTTGATCAGTTTAAATGCATCTAAACATAAAAATAATGTTCAGCTCCATTAGACATTATAAAATACTCTTTAAATTTTGGTCATTTTAACAAAAAGTTAAAATTCGGACAGAACTTATGGGATGACCTGATAGATATCAGAATAGACATACAGAGTGCGATGTATAAATTGTCGTCTAAATGACACAAAAATGAAAATAACACTGACACCTTATTTTAACAGATATATTTATCAAAATTGCACAAAAATATTTTGAAATACTAAAGAATAAATGTATTCATTAAAATCGCCATTGGCTTCAACCACGGCCCCCAGATGACTTCAGAATCTGCTGCATCTCTTCTGGGCGGTCTCCTTGTTTAAGTTGGTGAATGCTGCCATAATTCATGCTTTCAGTTCATCTTTGGTGTTGCAAAGGGTTTTGTTGGTCGCTCACCCAACTGCGTCCCACACATAACAATCAAGGGAGTTGCAGTTTGGTGAGTTAGGTCGCCAGATGTAAGGGCTAATATGATCGCAGAAATTGTCTGAGAGCCATGACTGGGCTCCCCTACTTGTGTGGCATGGGGCAGAGTCCTGTTGCCAGATAAAGGGTCTTTCAGCAGCCACCCTTTTCACCCAGGGCAGCACAATCTCCTTAATGCATTTGATGTAGGTCCTCACCAACAAATTGGGCAGTTCTTTTCTTATAGATCTGTTATAGTGGAACACACCTATTCTATAGTTAATAGACTCTCCCACCTATAATAAGTAGGAGTAGTAAGAATAACGAGGAGTCGCTCAGTGGGTCGGTCTGAGTTCAGTCTGAAGTTGGATGACCGGCTGACCGGTTGAACTCTCTGCCTTCGGGCGGGGAGGAACCCGAACGAGGCTACGCTGAAGGGCGGAGTCTCTTTCGGGGAAGTAAACCGACCCTGAACCCGTTTATACGGGTTTTAAAAGGGCACATTTTTGGCCGAGCCCACGAGCTCGGAGATCCCACGTTAAACCGGCCTTGTGCCACATGATGCCCTCGTGGTGGGTAGGGTGATTGAATATCGCTCAGTGGGTCCGTCAGTCGATGCCAGACGACCGTTAGTCGGATACTAAAGTATCAGCGACCACAACAAGATTTCTCTGCATCATTACCTAATATATCAAGTTCCTAATGTTTTGTACGTCGAACCTATTTTAGGACCGACTTAGTACAAATACAAGCCTCCACCGTGAAACCACTCCATAACAAGATCAGAGTGAGTTTTCCGAATAAGACTCATTCAACTCTTTCAAAATCCTCTGCACTGTCCTCAGATTTACACCCAAACACGTTCAAATTATCGTATTGGAGCTTCCGACGCAAATGCCAAGCAGTAAAGCATACTATTTCCAAATTTCTGGCGGAGTGAAATGCGTTATGGTGCTCTTTTTTCTTCACAGACGTTGCCCAACTGACCCTACTATAATCTACAGTCGGCAAAATTTAAAACAAAAAACGCACATGCGCGAAATTAAAAATATAAAATGGCGACAATTTACCCATCGCGCCCAGTATAATCATCTCAGCTAGAAAGCGGGAAATATCTACCTGATATTCTGAGAATCAATAATCAAAGGAGACTGAAGAAAAATTGAAGAAACAGGATACAACGATAGTGTTTTTGATTTCTTTTTTGTTTAGCTTATTTTTCTTTTTTCTTTTCTTTCTTTTCTTTCAGAACATCATGAGAAACGGTATATAAAAGGAATAACACCTTTTAGCTTCTCTTTTAAGTTCGGATGTGCGGTGTAATTCTCATAATAAGAAATCGGATATATATATATATATATATATATATATATATATATATATATATATATATATATATGTAAGCAAACATATGTATATAGATCCTACAGTATGAAAAAATATACTGAAAAAACAAACAAAAATCCTAATATGCGATTATGCTGTTTTAATGTTTAATGTCAACTTCGGACGTTTCGGTCTAATAGACCATCTTCAGGACATATTCATAAAACATAATTAACATAGACCATATACAATTCAACATGAAAAAGACGATGGACATAAAAGCAATACCAATCCAAACAGATAACTGAAATCTTTTATAAGATCAGCGTTCCGTTTAAATATGATCACGTTTTTTTTTTTTTCTTCATATATATATATATATATATATATATATATATATATATATTGAACAATAAAAAATATTAAAAAATTAAAATCTTCAGACATACTGGGTTGTAGATTAATATTCTTTCGTTTTTATTATTATTATTTCATTTAGATTCCTCGACTATTTTCGCAAAAATGGCCATCATCAGGAGAAGAAATATTTCTGCTTGCTGGTAGCAGTGAACTACAGAAATGAATGTCTTGATGGAGAAAATGAACTTTTGTCTGTAGTTTTCATTTGTTTTTTTGTTTTTTATTTTTTATCTTTTAAACATGAATCTTTTAACATTCCTTATGTTGGTCAAACAGTCTCTTTTAAGTAGTTATTTGACATAAGAGCTGGATGGATCCATGCTGCTCTGAATTCCCCTGGTCAGTTTGACAGTTTTATTGGTTCCTGGAGAGGGGACGTGTCTTTGCTGTGTGTGTATGTGTTATTTGGTTCTTAGGGAGCGAGTGAGTATGATATGTGTAAGCGTGTATATTGCTGTGGGTGTGTGTCATCATTTGGCTCATTAGGAAGTGAGTGTGTATGATGTGTGTAAATTTGTGTATGTTCGTGTGTGTGTGTGTATAAGTGTGAAGCCTCAACACCTCCATAAACATGTCTGACTTGTGTGGGTGAGAAATGTAGGTAGGTTTTGATTTGTAGGGTTATATATTAATACTATTTATATTGTTAAATTTATGGTTTAGCCCGGCTGGATAGTGTGTTTTTAAACGTTATATCCACTTATTTTAATGGAACTCTAAAAAAATCTTTCTAATGTTATCTGCTCTGAACTTATATATATATATATATATATATATATATATATATATAGATCACTGGCGTGTTTGTTCAAAGGATAAATACACTAAAAATTCACCTTCTTCTCTCCCAGGCGCCGATAGCTTAGGGGTAAAATCTCAGTTGGGTTTCGATCCCGGCTCGAGGCATTCGGATGTCTAGCCACACTGATAAGCTGTGGATGACAATATGTATGTCTCCGGAAAAATTAATTTCACTCTGCACTCTGGAGAGAAAGCGTGAATTTGTAAACAGTAACTGATAATGCAAATCTCTGCTATGAAATGAGCCCTCTCGGTCACTGACGTGTTTATTCAATGAATACATACGCAAAAATTCAACTTCCTCTCTACCGGATGAAATCCCCGACTGATACCAAATCAGTCGGGTTTGATACCAAATCAGTCGGGTTTCGATCCCGTCTTGAGGCAATTGAATTTCTAGCCACACTGACGAGCTGTAATACAGCGAAACAGTTTGTCTTTGGATGACAATATATATATATATATATATATATATGATAAAAAATTGATGTAATTCGAACTAAATGTAGGTTACCATTTATTTTATAGAATACGGGGCTCATTATCTTGAAAGCAGAGCTATATGTGTGACAAAGTGGAAAAAAGTTTTCGTTTGACGCATTTCGTCCTTTAGGACTTCATCGGATTAAATTTTGTTGTATTTTGGGAAAACTTTTTCTATTTTGTCATACATACATTTTCCCCCAAAATTGTTCTTGATATATAATATATATATCGTTATCTCATATGTATATTTTCTTTTCTTTTTAATCATTTCAACCCAAGCAAGGCAGGAATGCCACTAGTACCTACTACTACCTAGCACTTTCCTTACCAAAATAAAAACTTGGTGAGTGATCAGAGGGCGAAAGACGCTGCACACGCCTCAAATGATACGGATACAGAAGCTTCTCTTGAAGTACCCTCCATCCGGTACTATGAGCTGTACAACATGCTAGGGCCACTTGACATGTGCTGATACCTGGATCGTCTCCAACAGCCTGTAGAATGTGTTCTTTGTGGTCAGGCGTACGAGTGAATCTCAGTCTTCCTCAATCCATAGATTGTGGTGCAACGAATCCTCTCTCGGCGATGTGAGGATAAACATTAGCAATGGTTAGATAACTCGACTGCCTTCGATTTGGAAACGCAATTTGATACAGCCGTGCAGCCACGCGTCCATTACCATTCGCGCGGCGGTATGTAAAAAATCGTTTCTGCCTGCTCACGATATATCCTGCAATTGTTAAGCTAGTCACAAATGTACACGAATGGCAAATGTAACCTCGTCTACATGGCAACACGGCGCCATCTACTGTAAAGTTTCTTTAAACTTAATTACTCAAAAACGAAGGATTTGCGGACATATGTTTATATCGACTTTTGTCCTTGTTTTGATGTGAGGAGCACGCCCCTATAGTTTGTAAAAGTATTTTTGATACACGCTATATTTAATTAAGAAAATACATGAAATTACGAGAATTTTGCGTGTTTTTCAGGTCAGTAGAACCTCTGACAAAAAAGCGCTCACTAGTTAAATAGAGCTATAATATTTAATAAATCAAGAAAAGTTGAAATGCTTAATCTGGTTAGTTGACTCAAAAGTTTCGAAACGCTGATCAGGGTCAGATGTTTGATAAATTCGTCTATAGAGCACCAGTGGAAAATGTGTCTATTGCATCTTTAAATATTTAAGCTTCACAACTTTAAAACAAAATATTGCAATAGGAATCACAAATATGAATTGCAGTTCATTATTCAAAGAAGTTAGTAAAAATGAGAAAATTTGAAATTGACAAGTTTTTCATTTCTCTGAAGCAGACTTTAAACACGTGAGAGCATTATTACCACCGCTATCTTGTCTCAGACTCACTCTCTTTCTTTTTCTCACTGAAACTAAACAGCCTCTCTGGTATGTCTTTTCCGTCTTTCCTCGCAATCAAAACGGAATAGTTTATTATTTATTAGGTGTTTGGCTGGGCGTAACGCACGTGCTAACAAATTAACTAAGAAACGAAAGGAACAAACAGAATTAGATGATGATGATGATGATGATGATGATGATGATTACTTACCTCTACTCCGGAGTTTCGCATCTTTTAAAATCCACTTATCAAGTGATCAAAGGATTTTTGATTTCTTTTCATATATCATATTCTTTTGGATGTGAACCAATAAAAAAAGAGGCTCAGCTTTTTACACTCAGTCGAACCACTGATCATAGTTCCTTGTCAACGTCTGTCCCTGTAATGCAACCACCTTGAACACGGTCTCTCTCTCTCTCTCTCTCTCTCTCTCTCAGTACTACAGAATCCCCACCTTGGCTCCGGTAATGCCCGGCTCTTTTGATTCTGCCTGAATCGCCTCCAAACAGCTTTTGGTCGCTGTAGGGCCAACCTTCAGAAATGGGGATATACCACCGATGTTGGCCCCAAATGCCAATGTGGGTAATTACAAACTATAGAGCATCTTCTAGTTTCCCCCAATCTTGAAGATCCATGCGCACTTAACAACCGTGAAACCTTAACACCACAGGCAAAGCTTCGTGTGCAACACTGGATGGGTGCAGTGTAGAGAGTCGATAAGAGGTTGTGTTGATCAGATCTTCAGCCAGCGGTGCACCCTCGAACAACGCTGGGTATACCAGCAACCAACAGTCCTCTGCTTCGTCGACTTTGCGGCTGCCTTCGACTCCGTTGATGGATGCTCACTCTGGCGTATCATGGAGGCCGATGGCATGCCCGCTAAACTCCTTCGTCGTTTCAATCCACTCTTATCATATGGATCAGCCAAGTCAATAATTTGACACTTGCTATTCTCCTTATCTATCATAATAAGGTCCGGTTCTTTGTACGTAAATGGTATGATCTGTACGGACTGAAAAATCTCATGATATCCCGTGATTTGCCATTTTCTATCACTACCCTTGGATGATGTTCACACCAATTCTCTTTTACAGTGAAATCAAACTTACGGCATACTTCACAATGGATTCGCCTACCGATCCAATCCTATCGTCACTTGTATTCTTTCTGTGCTAACTTGGACCATTCAGCGTGCATGTGGTTAACTGTCTAATCAGCTTGCCCACACATACTGCATATGCTGACTTCTTGTGATCTAACTTGGCCTTGATTGCATTCATTTTGACTGTCTGCTCACGTGCAACAAATAAGATTGTTTCTCTCTTTAGAAATTCATTACCCAAAGCCAACTCTCAGGTCCAGCAATTGTCCCTGTCTGAAAAAAAAACCAAACAAAAAACTAACCATGAAGATTCTTTTCTTATAACGTGTTGGTTAATTTTGTTTAGCGACATATCAACACTTCTATGGGTAATTTAATGCCGAAATCTAAATATTTCGGGACAAATTTACGGCTTCAACTAAATATATTTTGAACCCAGATGTATGCATTCAACTACAAAATGTATTGTTGGTCAGTTTTTTTTATATAAAAGTGTATTGCTGGTATTTTACAATAGGAATGTATTTTTATGCTTTCATAATGTTTTCTTTTTGCGGGGTTTCACTATTTGCCCCTAGTTGGGACATCTAACAGGTGTTAACACTCCGCGTCATTGTGACCCTGGGAACGACAGCAATTAAAAGATGATTCAAGGCTCCATTCAAACTTCCGTTCAGTTGGACTTGCTACTGGATGTAGTTTCTTATTTGTCATGTTGCTTCTCCTTCAGCTGCGTTCTTGGAACAGGGTTTCACGTTTCCAAATCCCCATCTACTCTATGTAGTGTTGTCAGAAGGTATTCATGAGAAATCTCTATCTATAAAAGGCAGGATATGTGTGTTTGTGTGTGTGTGTGTGTAACGAATGCACGGCCGCAATTTTCGACGGATTTGCACCAAAATTTACATGCACATGCTCCAAGTTAGCAGGAAAACCAAGACCGACTTTGCATTTCCCAAATCCCATCGATAGTGGAAATAATCGATTTTTTTATGTTTCTACGGCAGTTTTCATGTAGTTTGCGACCATTTTTTACTGGCCAGGGTGAGAGCCTATAGCTGGCTGCCACGAATAGGCAGGAAGATTCTATTGGCCAGCGTGAGAGCCAACAGCGGACTGTCACGAATGTTAACTAGCAAAAAAATCGATAGCTGCATTCGCCACAAGTGGGAAAAATTTAAATCTGCATGGCACTTTACTCCAATTGGCTCATTTGCTTGCTTAAACTCAACGTTGATTCTGATTCCGCAGAACTGGGTTGTGTGTGAAAAAGTATTTGTTGTTAACATTCTTTTTTCATTCGGTTTTTCCAGTTACGAGTGTTTTTTTTTAAGCTGATCGTTTTGTGTTCATTTTGTTTAGTTCTTTTCTCGTAACAGATTTAATGTTTAGTATAGAGCTTAGAAAAATTCGCAGTGTGAGATAGGCAAGAAGTAAGGCATGTAGCAACATCAGCACGGCAAAGGGCACTCCTTTAAAGGCAAGGAAGGGCAAAAATAATTTAAGTCAAGTGATAGCGATTGCTGTATGAGTTGTACGATTTTTGAATCAAGCACGGGCAACGCCGGACCATGCTGCTAGTCTTAACATAATTCTCAAGTCCCAGAACAGCCAATGACACAATTGTTTCAACACTCATTCACTCTGTTTTCTTCCTTTCTTAGAATATACAGATAATCAACATCACTGTTTGGATTCAGAGCGTTATGCATATTCGTCAACTTGTACATTCTTCTATCAATCTCTTCTAATTATGCATTATTCCAATCGGAGAATGCTGATAACCACATAACAAAGAGATTGTCCAAGTATTAATTCATGGCCCTCCACATCTTCCTGTCCCATGTAGCTTTTAATAAGTTTTCTTTTTATTATTTCTACCAAATCCTGTTCTGCCATAAAGCCCATCATGCATGTTACATGCTGCTTTTCTCTGTCCTGTGAGTATCAGATTTTCCAAGCCCTCCTTCCTCATTACATGCCCCAGACATTTCAACTGTCTCTTCTTCATGTTAAGTATGATGTTCTCTTCTCTCCGAAACCTTGTTGTTGCTTGGTCTATGGTATCCTCAGCATCTTTTGGTAGAACCACATTTCTGTTGCTTCAGGTCTCTTCCTCATCTTTGAGGAGATTGTCCAGCATCTGCTACCATACAGGAGAACAGATATCACGTAACAGTTTAGTACTCTTTGTTTCCAACGAAATTCTTCTGTATCTTAATACATTGCTTAGCTTTTAGAATGCATCTTTGCCCATCCCAATACGTCATCGGATCTCAGTGTCACACTTTCTGTCTTCTGTTAGAACACTTCCCATTTCTGTACCTGCTTGATTTTACCATTTCCGACCTGTAATTTGCATTTTGGGCTCACCCTTTTGCTGATAACCATACAATCTGTCTTCTTGAAGTTTACATGTCTGAAATACTCTCCTTTAACTTTTTCTTTTATTTTAGTGGATGGCCTGTAAAATTCCAAGATGCTTATAGTTTTCTCTGTCTTTCAAAGATTTCATGACTTCTCCATCTGGTAATTGTATTCCATTGAACTCAACTAATTTTCCTGTCTTGATGCTCAGGGTGACACATTTGTCAATGCCAAATTCTATTCCAAGATCTTCACTAAACAGACGAATCATCTGAATGAAAGAATCTAAACCTTTTTCAACCCTCCCATACAGTTTCAAGTCGTCCATTAATAGAAAGTGGTCAATCTTTGGCCTATTACTAGTAAAATCATAGTCACCTTCTGCACTTCGTAAAAGGTGTGTTAATGGGATCAGGCACATAAGATAAGAGGCCAATAATGAACACGCCAAAAAAAAACAAAACAAAAAAAAACAAAAGACCATGAAAGAATAAAAATGTATTTTATAGTAAAATTACTAACTTTATATAGTAAAATTACCAAATTATCGTTATAATGGGGCCCCACATCAGTGAGGTGGGGCCAGTGTGCAACTGAAATCGTTGAGAGGAAGGCCCCGAAACGGTGCATTCTCTCCTGATGATCCCAGTTTAAAATTTAAGAGGAATGCATCAAATTCAGTGAAGTCATATGCCGTAGTGAAGCTCGGTGGAAGTGTCATTGGCATGAGGAGCATTACACATTCAGCTCGCTTCAGGTGAGTTTCAATTACTTTCCAGTAATTTCCTTCTCCAACAATTATAATTTATAGCAAAATGACCAACAATATATTTTATCTGTAGTTGAAGACATGCAATTGAGTTCAAAATCTATTTAGCTGAAGCCATAAAATTGTGTATATTTAGATTTTGGCATTAAATAACCCAGTGGTTGATTTGCTGTTAAACGAAATCAACAAACCAAACACAGGCATTTTTTGATAGGCTACTACTTGCTGTTTTCTTCTGTCATTCTTGCCTTCATTATATCCTGTAATATTTCCATCCTTTCTAAACTTGTACTTTGACCAATGAAAACAAGTGGGAGCATATTAGTTTTTTTACCCATTTTCATTAATTTTTTTTCACTTTCACTACTGACTTGATGCTGATGTTTTTAAAAAAAAAAAAAAAAAAAATGGAGATTTTTTTGGTTCTTTTTGAATGCATGCATATTTTTATGTATGTAGGTAGAGTTAAACAAATACATACATTAAGTTAAAAGTACAAATAAAATCATCCTTGATAACGAGTAAAAGTATAATGCCTGGAGATAGAGAACATTCAAACAATTTCTATATAACTTATGTACAGAAAAGAAAAAAAAATTACAAGAACACAAGAAAATAAAAAATTTAACCACAGTACCTTGTCAGTTGTTTTTAACAAAACTTTATATATATATATATATATATATATTTATATATTTATTTTTTATGAAAAACTAGGTAATCTGTATGGGTAGACCCAAGGAGGATAAAATCCAGAGAGCTCAATGTAAATCCAGAGCAAATAATTTAAATAAAAACAAACCACTTTAAAGTTCCATGTTAACATGGAACCTTAAAGTGGTCTGTTTTTATTTAATATATATATATATATGAGAGAGAGTATCAAAAATACTTTTACAAACTTTAGGGATGGGTTCCTCACACCAAAACAACAGTCTATGTAAATATGTCCACAATTCTTTCATTTTTGAGTAATTAAGTTTACAGTAGATGGCACTGTGTTGCCATGTAGACTAGGTTACATTTGTCATTTGTGGCTAGTCTGTTTCCAATGTTTAACATGTGTAGTAGTGAGTTAACTGAGATGTATCCATTTAACAATCACAGGATATTAATATTGTGAGCAGGCAGATATGATTTTTACATATGGCTACAGTGATGACCCAGGTATCAGCACATGTCAAGTGGCCCTAGAATGTCATACATCTCATAGTATTACATGAAAGGTACTTCAAGAGCAGCTCCTGTATCCATAGCATTTGCAATGTATGCATGATCTTTTGCTCTCTGATCACTCACCACGGGAGAATTTGCTGATGGTTAATTGCTCAAACGACTGACCTGTTGTTTGTCCCTTCAGGCTTGTTTACAGATGAGGCAACATTTGGAAGAGATGGACTAACAAATTTACACAAACAACATTTGGGGGCAGATCAGAATCTCCATGGTAAAGTACAGGCTAGACACCAGCATCAGTTTGCGATTAATGTGTGGGCTGGAATTGTAGATGACTGGTGGGTCCATGTTCTCCCAGCATGTCTTACAGGTGATGTCTACAGGGGTCTTTATTTTGGATAAATTTCCAGACCTGCTAGAGGATGTACTCTTGCTAATATGAAGACGCATGTGGTTCATGCATGATGGGGCTCCAGCACATTTTAGTCACATTGTTCTCGATGCATTGACTGACATCTACCGTTGAAGAAGGATGTGTAAGGCGGGATCGGTTCCAGAGCCTTCACATTCCCCAGACCTCAATTCTTTGGATTTTTATCTGTGGGGCCACTTAAAACAATTGGTTTATGCAACAGATATTAATAATGCAGAAACTCTCCATCACTGTGTCATGTGGGCCTGTGAAACCATTGAACACCATGATGGAGTATTTGAAGGGGTCTACCAGTCAATGATCTGACGGATACATGCGTGTGTAGAAAAAAGCAAAGGATATTATGAACATTTGTTATGAGTTGTTGTGTTGAGGTACAACGATCGTCTTCTGGATATATGTTTATATGGAGATTTTACCATGTTTTGGTGTTGGGAACTTGCTGCCAATGTTTGTAAAAGTATTTGGGGATTGTACATTTAAGAACGTTGGACTGAGGAATCAGAGAGTCGAGTTTGAATTCCAGTCGAATCCATTCACTTACATGCTCATACCTTTGAGAAAGGTATGAATCCTCTTCTCCACCCAGCTATGGGTAAATAGCAGGACAGACTGGGTTCTATAGCCTTGGATGGCAACTGGTCTATTGCAGAAAGAAATGGCAACCTACTGCGGGAAAAAATCTGCCTCATCAGTCATGTATCGAAAGATACATGATCGCTGAAGCGTGTATCACACATGGCAAATAACTGACTGTAAACTTTAAATTTAATAACTCAGATGCAAATGATTTGCAGACATATGTTTATATGGACTTTTCCTCCAAAGTTATTAAAAGTATTTTTGTGTGTGTATATATATATATATATATATATATATATACATATTGATGCATGTTTCATTAAATAATATAGACAAGTTTTGTCTATTTACTTCCCATATTGTCTGATAAGCTTAATAACATTATCATCGAAAGACGAAAGGAAATCACTATATTGATATATGCTTAAATCCTATCTAAGCTTTTGGCTTACATAAGCTATTATGAAAGATGACAATTACATTTCAGTATATCAAACAATACATGGACAAAACAATAATGATAGTCTGTTTTTGTTGCATGAAAAATTTCAAAGCAACGACAAACTCGTGTATACGAGACGTGGAATAATAATGTTATTAAGCTTATCAGACAATATGAAAGGAACTTACTTAAAATAAATAGACAAAACTTGTCTATATTATTTAATGAAACATGCATCAATGAAAAATTGCTGCCTAAATACACACACAATATATATATATATATATATATATATATATATATATATATATATATACACACATATATATATATATATATATATATATATATATATATATATATATATATATATACACACATATATATATATACACACACACACATATATATATACACACACACATACACATACATACATACACACATATATATATATATATATATATATATATATATATATACACACACACACACATACACACCTCTCCCTCATGAGTTTTTATCTGACAGGTGAGACCAGAGTGGTTACTGCAGGTCTTCTGACACACCTCGGATATTAAGTTATCCCCATAGTAGTATTGATGATAATTTTTAAAGGTCTACCAATATGACTATTCTTGTGACCTGCTGATTGCACTTTCTCAGTAGTTAATCATTATAATACTTGCACATTGTATGTGTGTGTGTATATATATATATATATGTTTCACTATATCTGATGATTTCATAAATAACCAAGAAAAAAATTTTTTTTATTAATATTTGATTCAATAACCTTTAATAAAATTCCTTTATCTTCCGATTAAAAAAATCCCAGATTCTATGGCTTTTCTGGGATGCAGACACCTTGGAAAATATAAAAAGAAATTTCTCCATTATCCACAACAGCCCAATTCATCGGAACACCATCAGCAAAGTATCTGCTGAAATTGATGACATCTGAAATTGTTGGTGGATTTTCGTCAACCCTGAAATAATCAAAAGACAAAAGTTTAATGCTACAATGAAATTTACTATCGCCTTTTTTAAAACTCCTATAAATAATGAAATTATGTACTGTTTGCAAAGAAAAGAAAAACGTGTGTGTGTGTGCTTACATGAGCGTGTAACAATAATTCTGTAGCTTGGTTCAGTTAACTACATTTTGATCTGAAAATGACATGCATTATTCCATCATACTTTGTAGGCACTCAAAACATCCAGCAAACCTGCCCCAAACCTACAGGCCTCAGTGTTGAAAGCTAACGTTCATTATCTGCTATGGATGATTGGAAGGCTTGAAATATGGCAGTATGCTTGATTGCACAGCCTCATGCATTTTTCTATCATACAGTTCTTTGTAGGCCCTCAAAATATCTTGTTACTCTGCTCTAAACCTCTTGGTCCTTTCAAAAGTCATTTTTTTATACTTATGGCAACACTATCAATTTTATCAAGAATATAAAAATTGTTTTTGAGTATGGGAATCCCCAAGATTTTATGCCCTAAAATTAAGGGTAATTGGTTTAATTTATATCTTTTTTGGCTTAAAGAATCTTCAAAAGAATGTTTTGCTTTAGTGTCAATAAGAAAAAGTTGAATCTGGCTTGAATCAAGCAGAACTGTGATTGTTTGAATAACAATCAGGAACACATCAAAGTTCTTGTGCAATGGATCTTTACATTATTCACAAATCTTTGTCACTAACGTCAATGAACAATAGTACTTAGTACTGCAACAATATGAATAGTATTTAGTCATCCCCCCCCCACGAGGGCATCATGTGGCACAAGGCCGGTTTAATGTGGGATCTTCCGAGCCCATGGGCTTGGCCAAAAATATGCCCTTTGAAACGGGCTCAGGGTCGGTTTACTTCCCTGAAAGAGACTCTGCCCTTCGGCGTAGCCTCGTTCGGGTTCCTCCCCGCCCAAAGGCAGAGAGTTCAACTGATCAGCCGGTCAGCTGGTCATCCGACTTCAAACTGAACTGCAACAATATGAATTGGCACAGCAGACAGATTTATGATATTTCCAAAACAATCTGTTCATAATGCCAAATAATCACACATCAGTAGAAAACTGACAAAACTTTGTGACAGACAATCCTTACGTAAATGTACCAGGTGGATTAAAGTTTGGTCTTGTGTTTTTAAATCTGTCATCTTTTGTCAGTTCTGAAATCTAAATATAGCAACTGGGAATAATATAACACATATAGGATAGAGATATTGTGACAATTTTATTATAGTATTATAGCCATCAAATGTTCAATGGGCTACCAAAAATAAAGTACTTGCTCAATAGTAACCAAAAGAAGAAGAAACAATAGATCATGAGGGATCAATTATTTTGTAATGAAGTCTGCAGTAGTGATGCTCTTAAAGCTATTTTTCGTTTTCTTGCAAAAGACCATTTGTTCAGGTGTGGAAAGATTTTGTTAAAACTTTCATCATTGTTTATTGTATGAATTAACACCAACTGTTGGATTTGTTAATACGCACTAGCCCTTTTGTCAGGAGATCTTGGCTTACATGTGCAATGAGTAAGTCAGTGCAGAAAGTACGAAATACTGGGGGTGGGGACATAAAAATTGATGCAGCATGCAACTGAAGATGACCGAGTTTTTTTCTTCTTCTCCATATCCTTATCAAATGTCAGTGCATTCAACAAAAGCTGCAGAAAAAAATACAAAATATTTTTCAAATGAGAAAAATGTCAGTTTGCAAGTTGTTTGTCTTTCTGCTTTAATTATTTTCCCAATGATAGATTTGGTAGTGCAAAAAAATTTATATCTGAATTGGCAATATTCTGTCCTGAATAGAGGGTAAAAAAAACTAAGAATTTTGAATTACGAATATGATTTAATGACATGATGACATTGCAATGTCACCAGTTCTGGCCTGGTATCTTGGCTTCAATCAGTTTCCCATCACTATAATGTAGCTTCTTAGTGCTTTTTCTATATATACTTTTATGGTAATCATTCTAAGATAAGCTTTCCATTTTGATATCTAACTCAACTTCTCAAATTTCACCTCAGTGCTAGATTCGCAGTTAGGTCTCACTGCTGAACATGCTAAGCTCTATTCTAATGGTTTCATCCCTCACACTCCCCACTTGTGGAACTCACTTCCAGATTCTTAAAAAATTTAATTGAAACATCAGTCACCATCAACTATCCCCTTGAATCCTGGTCTTTTAATGTCCTCTCTCTCTCCTCAAATGTTTTCTCAGTTTCTTTCATTCTCATTAACCCTTTGCATCTTAGTGGCATTATTACCTTGTATGAGGTGAAATGATTAAAAAAACATACAAGTAAATACTCTATTATTTGCATTTGTAATCTCCATTTTTTTCTTTTCTCAATCCAAAGTGAATACAAGCAGAGTCACAAATCACCTTATTTCTTATTTTTTGCATTCTTCCAGTTAGAAAATTTTAAGGTTACCTTCATTCAAAGCTGCTGGCTACAATGTACTATTTTGGTGACTTAGTGGTGGCATACTGACGTACAAAATCATGCTTTTAGTATTAGATAGATAAGACAAAGGTATTATTAAGTCTGTTCAACTTAGCCTGTTTGGACCTATGAACAGGCAGATATGTTTCTTTCTTTTTATGAATTTTGGTTGTATAAAGAATTTTTTTTCGTAGTTGAGTGACGTTGATGCTAAAAGCTGGGATCATATTTCAGTTCAAAAATCATCAGCAGAAAATGAACCTGTCAGTAACACAAACCATCGACTTGACAACAAAATGGTGTGTGGATTTTTAAGTAAGACAATTTTCAGAAAACTTCAAATGATTGACAACTGGAAAAGACTGTTAATATTATGGAGGAGATTAAAAAAAATGGAGGGAGAGAAAGAAAATGAAAATATGCTCAAGTCTGAATATAGAGGAAAGTATGTATCATCCCACTGACCAATCAAAATGTATCATCCCATTGACCAATCAAAGTGAAGAAGAAAAAAAAAAAACCAAAGCTAATGTTGGAGGTTTTCATCCCCCTGCACACACATACCATATACAAGATGCTACCAAACGTTTAGGGCAATTTGCACAACATGCATAAACAGAATGTAGTATAGGCTTTTGTCACTACCTTTTGTGAGCAATCTTTGTCAACCATTGAGCAAAACAGTTCAAGTTTATTAAGTCTATAACCTGATATGTAATTGAATTCTGATCTGAAATTTCCACTGGATACATTTATATTTATCTGATTAACCCTTTTGGCCCTGATCACCGCTTTACCAGTAGTAGAGAAAAATGATGTAATGCCCAGCAACTAGTTGAACAGTGGTAGAGAAAAATGACTTAATGCTCAATTACCAGTTGGACAGTGAGTAAACACTTGTAACTATTTTTATATCTACTGTGAAACATTACATACCAATTATTTGCAAATTTTGACACCGGAGCTCAGGCAGAAGGGTTAAAATTGTTCAGGAATGCAGCGATCAAAGGGTTAATATTTAACCACTGAATTAAGCAGATTAACAAGGAAGGAGATTATGTTGAAAAATAAATACTTCTTGCCTAAAATGTTATTCTATCATTAGGCTAAGACCAAGATGCAAAAGCGTCAGTCACCAACGAATGCTAATTGCTACATCCACAATCCATATCGATGTACTTCAGTGCGTGCATGTGTATATATAAAAGCAAAAGATGAAAAAGTGCCAGTCACCAAACAGTATTAATTTCTAGAGTACACAGTATTTATATTGATGTACCTCAGTGTGTGTGTATATATGTAATATACACACACACATAAAGGTGAAGTGTGGCATAATGGTTTATGAAAGTAAGAAATCTGAACAAGGAAGGCCAATGGACTTTGTTAAGAGTATTAATTGATTGTTTTTTATGGCTTATCAACCATTTGTGTGTTATTTAAAACTGAAACATATTTTGAGTTATAACAATTTTTCCAGATACAAATCCTACTATTTAATCCATAGCAGGGGGTAGGAGTTGTATTCATACCTTTCTATGGCTATTTACACAAGTGAATATAACAAAGCTGACAAGAAATCAAAGTCATGTCTCCTATTTCTCATTCCGAGCCATTATCCATTACACCACAAGCGCAACCTCATTAAGGGTACCTTTGCTTATTAAACACAAAAACAAATGTAGTAATAAACATCAATTAACATATTTCTTTTAAATATGTGAGAAATTCACACATGCAAACATACACACATACAGGGTGTTTCCCAAAATAAATACGCAGTTTGTTAGCAACAGCTGTGTTGATGAACAGAAAGTTAATTAAAAACAGTTCCATAATATAAAAGAAATATTAACAAATGTAACGCTTGTAATTGTGTGACAAATCTCAGAGTTTGAAAAAAAAAAAATATGCAGACAAAGTATTGATAACTTGGAATTTCGAAAGATTATTTTTTTCAGAACGGAAACGTTGAATGCTTTATTTTCTAAACTCACTTAGGACATTTTCATCTTGACAACAAAAGTATTTACTAGTTAGTTGGTTAATTTAGTGGCATATCAACCTCTATCAGTTATTTAATGCTGAAATCTACATATTTTGAACATAATTTTATACGTTCATGGTAAAGTTATTCTTTTCTTTTAGATATATAGGGTGTGATGGATAAACTGTCATCATTTTATATTTTTAATTTTGCACAAGATTTTGTCAACTGCACAGTACAGTAGGGTCAGTTGGGCACCACCTGTGAGAAAAAGAGCACTATAATGCAATTCATTCTGCCAGAAATTTGGAAATGGCATGCTGTACTGTTTGGCATTTGCACTGGAAGCTCCAATACAAATATTTCAGAGTGAAGTGGGTGTCAATCTGAGGACAGTGCAGAAGATTTGGAAAGAGTCGTTTAAGTGTAATAATGATTACAAAGGTATGGCAGTTTGGAAGACTCACTCTGATCATTCTGATAAGAAAAGAATGCCTGGATTTGTTGGTGAGGGCCGACATCAAGTGCCTTGAGCAGGTAGTGCTGCCCTCAGTCAAGAGGGTAGCTGCTGGAAGACCCTATGCTTGGCAACATGACTCTGCACCATGCTACACAAGCAGGAGAACCAAATCATGACTGTCAGACAATTTCTGCGATCACATCACCCCTTACATCTGGCCACTTAACTCCCCAGACTGCAATCCCCTTGATTATTATGTTTGAGGTGCAGTTGAGCGAGAGACCAACAAAACTCTTTGTAACACCAAAGATGAACTGAAGGCAAGGATTATGGCAACATTTACCAACTTAAACAAGGAGACTATCCAGAAGAGTTACAGGAAATTTTGAAGTTGTCTGGAGGCCATAGTTAAAGCCAATGGGGATTTTAATGAATAAATTTATTCTTTAATATTTCAAGATATTATCATGTAATTTTGGTGTGTATATATATATATATATATATATATATATATATCTGTTAAAATGAGATGTGAGTGTTATTTTCATTTTTGTGTAATTTAGATGACACTTTATCCATCACACCCTGTATAGTTTGTAGATCATAAAATGTTTTATTGGTAATTTTACTATAAAAATGTATTTTATATCTTTTTAATGTTGCATTGATCGTCATTTTGCTATAAAATTCAATTGTTGGTCATTTTATTATAAAAATGTATTGTTGATTTTTGTTTTGGGTTCCACTATTTGCCCATAGCTAGCATCCTAGGTCAGGGTAGACCTGGGAGTGTTTCCACACTCCTCAAAACCTCCAATCTCCTGGCCAGAGGCCTTGATTCAAGATGTAGTTTATCATCATTACCCAGGATGAGAATTTATTAGTATTTTCTTTTATTTTTAATCAGTTCTCCCCAAGCAAGGCGATAATGCCACTATTAGGGGCTATTGGGTGTGAAAGAGAATGAAAAGATTTTTGAAGGAACCAGAAACCTGGTCCTAAATAAGGAACATGGGATGAACCTCTACTCCCGTTCAAAAAACCAGGGCTGGTGATATTGTAAACTCGATGATAGGCAATCTACTGCAATTGAGGAGAGAAAGCAAAAAAAAAATTAGTAGATAAAATTTCAAAGTTCAGATGGAGATGTTGGAAATACTGAATTGAATCTTAAACAGGGAACAAGGGATAAACCTCTACTTCTGTTCAAAAGACCGAGAAGAGTGAGAACTAGATGATAGGTGAACAAAACCTTGAATTTTTATTAGATGAAATAATCAACCATTATTATTTTTAACTTGTATTTTTTCATGCCTTTCATTCCAACAACAGTTCCTCATTCTATGGCCATTTGTTGCAGAGTATCACTCAGCATACTTCCTATTCTTCCCTACTACTGTGAAATTGGGCTGCTCCTACTTATAAATATGGCAAATAGAGACCTTAGTGGAGGATTTGATTTACTCAAGTATTTCCGTTTTATGTATGAGTATTTAATAAACCTCTTTGTTTTCGCTACCTAGTCTTCTAGTCCTTCAATACTCTCTCTAACTACGTCTTTCTTGGCTATTTTGAACAAAGACAACATTACAACATCATTATTAGTAATATTATCTTGATATCAGATGAAACATTGTCAACCATTAATAATTTATGACTAATATTTTGTTCATCTTAATTTCACTTGTTTTATTTACACTGATAGTAACAGGAAAAATATTATCTTCAATTCATTATTTGCCATTATGAATTTTTGATTAATATTTCTTTTGTCTTAATTTTAGTTGCCTTCCAATTAAACGATACAGACGCATTCTAAAGACAAGAGTATTAATATTATCTTGAAGTTTTATTAGATGAAGTATTGTCAGCCATTTTGAATTTTTGACTAGTATTTCTTTCTATGATGCACCTGTTCAGAACAGCATTCTATAGTCATTAGTAAACAAGTTTTGATCAACTTTTATCATTTTATTTAAAACATAGAAACAAATAAATTTTATCAGTAATTGCAGTCAGTTCCTCAACACCAAGACTATTCCATCAACAGGAAAACATACTACAAAATATAATGGACATAAAATCTGTTATTTTTCATAAAATGTATTTGGTGTGTGTGTGTGTGTGTGTGTGTGTGTGAAAAAAATTAGATATAACCAAAAATATATTTGTAAAAAGGCAAACATTTTTTAGTTGATGTGTTTCATCCTCTGATGAACTTTATCAACGCAAATACAAGGATTTTATTTTGCAACAAGTATTTATAAACATAAATGAAAATATCAGGTTTTCAAATTTTTGAAACTTAAGAATGCTCATAAATATACATCAGGCTAAGTGAAAGTCAAGGTAAACTATTGCAGTTAATGTCAAATAAATGAAAATGAGTAAATATTTTGACTGAATTTTTTTTTTAAATTATCTATGTTGGCTTAGGAAAGGTGTATATCTTTTAGGAGAAAGGAGATATTTTGGTAAGCTTTGATAGAGGCACACTCAAGAATTTTCTATATTACTTTCTCTTTTAATAAGTGTGGCATTCTTTAGATTAAAGTTGTGATTAGACTTATTTCTATGTATGATGAATACATTTGATAAATTATTGTGTATAAGATCCTTTTTTTGTTCATAGATTTGCTTTTTTAATTTCTGCAATTTTCTCCAGTGTGTCAGGAAGAGCAGTTGTGGTTTATTATATATATATATATATATATATATATATATATCTGCTTCAGAATTATTATTGTTATAGGTATTTTTAGTTATCATCTTTACTAAAAAACCTTTACAAAAATAAATATACTTTTCTAAAACTTTATTTGAGGAATATTAGCTGATTTAAAGTTTAATTAATCTGATTAAATTCAAATATTACTTACTTTAAATTTAAAATATTACAGAAATATGTTTTTTTTAACATTGTGGTAGGTGTTTATTGAAAATGTTAACAGGTTGACCGCTTGACTGACAGATGGAAGTTTATCTAATTTTTTTCTATGGTGGACTTATCTGTAAAAATTACTTGTGGAATATAACGTGAGTGCCTTTTTTATATATTCTTTACCTATCTAGTAATCTTAAAATTTATTAAAATATTCTCCATAATCTAATGTTTTATTGAATTTTAGGTACTTTGGTTATATATTTACTATAGTTATCATTCTTTTATTCTTGTAAAATTTAATAATTCAGTAAAAAAAATGTTTCTTAAGACAATAGTGTCCATAATATCTCATTCATAAAAGTAATTAAAAGCTTTTCCAATTAAATAATGTCTTAGTTTTATTGCATTTTTTATTTTAGGATTCAGATCAGATTTTTGGTAACTGGAGATCCTGTTTAGCAAAAAAAATTTGATGATTTAAATTCTCCAAGGAGTTCTACTTATAAATAATATAAACATTAAGTGGTACAAAAATTAATTTCTTGAAATTTCATAGAATTGAATGAATATGTGTGTGTGTGGGGGGGGGGGTGTAACAGATATAAAAAGAAAATATTTTTACCAAAATTTCCTAAAAAAGAAACATTTCTAAAATAATTTCATTCATTTGTGAATAAATCCTGAAAGTTTCATTAAAATCTGACAATTATTTGATTTTTGTAAAAATTTCCAAATCAATGAGTTTTGTTACACTAAAGAGGCTAAATTTACTATGCTAATCTTTGATCCCTCTGCTGAGGAATTAAAAACAAGATATTTAACCAAAATTTCTAACAGTCTGAAAAAAATCAGAAATATAATTTAATAATCAAAAAATCTTTTGGTTTTACTTCTTAATAATAACAAAGATTTTGACGATAAAACTTTGTTTTTATTAAGTTTGCGTCATTTTTTTTAATCATTTAGAAAGTATCAGGCAGCCATCACCCTTCTAACATAGTCTTAGGTGTCCATAAATTTTGAGAAGCTACTAGATATTGTCTTTGCAATGTATCAGCAAAATATTTGAAACTTGAGCAATAATACAGGTTGACATGACAGCAAAAGTAATATGGTGGAAGTAACAGGATAAAATTTTTGCTTTGTGAACAAAATCACCTGCAGAATGTTAAAGGTTTAAAAAAAAAAAAAATCTAATTTCAAATTTCAGCATCACCTTCCTCCATGCACATATGTAATCACATCAGTGTAAATATCACCTTAATCTGATGAAGTCCTAAAGGATGAAACATGTCACATAAAAGATATTTTTTCCAATTTGTTATAGATTTTCCTAAAATTGTTCTCATATATAAAAAAAAAATTTATATATTGCGGTTTCCCATATATAGAGGTTATGATCGTCCAGCATATTCCGGGTCAAGTATGTAGACATGAGCCTGTAGTATCCAAGTGTTCACAGGCTCACGAGTCTTTAGTAACCCTCATTTCAATTTCAAACATTTTCTTGAATTTCATTGGTTGTTAAATAAAAAAATAAGTTTCGTGAAATTCTCATAACAAAACAGTCAAAATTTGTGCAAAAATAGGCTTCACTGACATAAAAAAATCTTTCTCAAATTTATCCCTAATTTAAATGTTTCAAGAAATCCTATTGGTTAAAAAATAAAAAATAAAAAATACAACATTCGCCCACGCATTTTTCAGAAAAATTTGCAACAGCTACCAAGCTCTGTTATAATAAACAGAGCATTTACTTAAATATTTGTATCTATAAAAAAAGAACATATAAACATAAAAATGTCTTAAAAATAATTGTCGGACTTTGTCTATTTTATAATGTATGTATATATATATATAAGTTATGAAAAACTTGGCAATCTGTATGGGTAGTCCCAAGGAGGATGAAATCCTGAGAGCTCAATGTAAATCCAGAGCTAATAATTTAAAGAAAAACAGACCACTTTAAGGTTCCATTATAATAATTTATTTCACCAGAAAAGGGCTTTATTTCACCTTAAAAGGGCTCTGGTGAAATAAATTATTATAATGGAACCTTAAAGTGGTCTGTTTTTTTTTTCTATATATATATATATATATATATATATATATATATATATATATATATATATATAATATACAATTGCAAAATTACTTAAATATGTCACTTTTAATTGTATGGTTAAAGTAGTATGCATGTAAGTAGTATATAAAATCCAAACAAAAGTGGAGGGATGAGACAAAGTAGAAAACCTTTTTGTTTACAATGCATTTCATCTTCATTAGTTAGGTGTCATAAGATCAGAATGAAAGACAAATTTGTGTATTTTTTTATATTAAAATCATTAATGTCTGCTTGCTAGGATGGCATCTTACAGTTGGAACATTTTCCAGGGTATGGCAATAGACTACATCTGGCAGCAACATTAGAGGTCTTGTGGTAGCATGTCTTAATTGCTGTTGTTCCCAGTTCCAACCTGACTTAAGATGGTAGCATCTGTTAGGCTCCTAGCTATCGGGAAATAGTGAACCCCCAAACAAAAATCAACAATACATTTTTATATGAAAATGAGCAACAATATATTTTTATAATAAAATCACCAGCAATACATTTTTTATAAAAAAATTAACAACACATTTTTGTAGTGAAATTACCAACAATACATTTTATGATCTACAAACTATATTTAAAAAAAAAAAAAAGTACCTTTTAGCCTGTAAGTATGAAATTATGTACAAAATATTCAGATTTTGGTATTAAATAAACCATAACGGTTGATATGCCACTAAATAAAATCAAACAACCAACTGGTTGGAATGAAATAAACAGGTATGTGTGTGTGTTTATATATGTATAACTATAAACAAATGCCCATTTTGAAAAATTGCAATGCCCAAAATAGAAAAAATTGTTATTTTTTATATCTATTTAAAAGTTCTTTTAAAAGATATTTGAAACTGTGCACTCTTAAAAAGGTAAAAGGAATATACAAAGAATATATAATATATTCTTTGTATATGACTCTATTTAGAGTGTTCTGTTTTTAAATTCTTTTGCAAGAGCTTTTTAACACAAAAAAATGACACTTGCATCTATTTTTTCACCTATTTACACTGCTGTTTCACACAAAGCAATTTTCAAAATGAGATTTATCGTTCTTTTCTTGTTTTTTGTTTAAAAGAAGATATCATTTTTGTATTCATCAGATTATACATGCCCTTAAATTCTCTCATCAGCAATTTTTCTTCATGCAGAGAATGCAATTTCCACCCATATTTGCCTCTATTCATTATATATACTCCATTCTACTGATGAGGTTTTAATGGTTGTGTATGTTTGTGTCTGTGTGTATATATATATATATATATATATATATATATATATATATTATACAAATACACACTGAGATGCAAAAGTTTTGGGCCAACTACATAAAATGATTTTACAATTTTATTTTATTAAGTAGTTACGATTGTTTAGCAGTATGCTTTTATCAGTAATGTCTGTGGATTTTGAGGATTTGAAAGTAAGTGGTGTTTTCATTGGTGCTGTGTAATACAAGATACACAGCTTGAAGCTGAAAAAAGGCCATGCAAAATTATTATGCCAATGAAGAGTCTGAGATGATAAAGTCATGATAATATGCAAATTTCTAATTCGGAATTGTTCCACTTTATTAACGAGTGTAAGGTGCCTTGGCAAGTTATTGGAGTTGAACATTAGCTTGCTTTTTTACACTCAAATCATGGTTAAAAGAGGAAACAAAACAAAGATGAAACTTGTAACTTTTAAACTCAATAAGAGATTGTCAGGTGGTTAGGGATTCTGAGAAACAGTTTTTAAATTGAATAGTAATCTGTATAGTAATCACTTAGACATCACGCTAATTCTCATATATACATTTCCTTTACCATCATGTGATCTACTTATTCAAAATGGGATTGCCTGTGTTTCTTCTCTGGTGATCCATGTTCAAACTCCATTATCAGCAGTGATACTTTATTCCTATATAACAGTTATGAAAAAAAACAAAAACAACTTGAATAGGCATATAGCAGTAAAAAAAAAAGAGATCATTAGATAAAAAAAAATAATATCAGAATAGAAGACTGAATTGACCAAATAACATCTAACATGGGATACCGGAAAGTGGCAAAAAGTAATATTTAAGTGATGAATGCAAAACAGACTTACATTTTAATGCAAGAGAATATGTGAGATAACCAGTTGGAGAAAGAAAGATACACCACAAAGATAGAAAAATTTGGTGGTGGACACATAATGGTGTGGGGCTGCATAAAAAGCAACGGTAGAATAAAATTCTTAAAAGTTGATGGAAATCTAAACAGCGAAAACTATATTAGTTTACTAGTCTAATCTTCTGTCAGACTATGAAAATGGAGAAATTTTTCAGAATGATGGTGTTCTTTGCCACACATGTCTAATGGAATGGTTTCTTCTGGATGAAGATGTTTGGCTTTTGGAAGACAAGCTGGCACAAAGTCCTTATCTCAATATAACTGAAGCATTGTGGTGGGAACTGAAGAAACAAGTGCTCCAATGAAAACTACATGATCCACAAGAACTTTGGGATTAATGTCAAGAAGAATGAGAAAAAATTCCATTCAGTGCCACATCAAATAAATGAGACAATTATTCAAGCCAAGGGAAGCAACACTAATTATTAATTCGATACTTTGGCATTTTGTACTTTCTGTTAACAATAAGGATCACTTCTTGCCAAACAAAAAAAAAATTCTTTTTAACTTAAGAGCTGGAAGGTGAAATTTTTGCTGGTGGCACAGTATTTTTGTGTGGCCTTTTTTTTCTGCATCACTATACTTAAGATGCTCTATCATCGAACATACAGTATTAATGGAAATGCAGTAATGGTTCTAGCCCTCAAAGATCTGAAAATATTCTGAGAAAAGAATATGAAGATCATTGGGTAAAAACAAGAAAGCATCTAAACTACTATATACAGGGATGCAAAAGTACGTATACAGTAATGAAAAATAAAACATCTGTCTATATCTCTGAGGTGAGGTAATATGATTATTTACATTATTTGGACTGTTATCCTCATCTTCATTGCTTTATTCACAACGTTTTGGCTGTTGTACGCTCTGGCCTTATTCAGGTGATTGGAATTTCAAACCAAACACTTTATTTCATCCACCAGGGTAGATTGTTCTGGTTCTACATGCCGTGCCTCTTCTGGATGTCTCAGTTATTTCCCTTTAACTCAACTCTCCAAGTTATTTGGTTCACCACTGCTGTAGCCTGGTATTGAACTCACAACTCTTTGGGTCTACTCACTGGATCCAACCAACATCTTCATTCACTGGGCCATTATTTAATAAAAAACATAAAATTATACTAAGTCTATTATACTAAAAATTATGAAAATAAAAATATTAAAAATTTATTAAATGAATTCTAGTATTAGATGAATCCTTGAACTACTATCATAATACTGGTAGTATGAATATAATGCTTACTGCATACCTACTTTTTATAAGGTGGGCAAAGCAGTACAAGAAAACTGATTTCTCAACAGTAATTTTTAGTGATAAATGTAGGGCTTCATTGGTTGAATCTGATGGTTGGGTCCCTCATGAAAATAGTCAAACAACTGAGAAGACAATATAGAAAATTACAGGTCTCTTCAAAGTTGATTGTCAAAATAAAAACAGAAAATAACTTTATGTTCATAGACAAGATGTTTTGTTTTTTGAAGTCCTAAAGGACTGAATGCATCACACAAAAACTCTTTCAAATTTGCAGTATTTTTCTCTAAAATTGTTCTTGATATATAAAAATTTATATACAGTGAACCCGGATATAAGAGAGTTGTCGGGACCGGAGAAGAAGTCTCTTATATCCGGGTTTGGTCTATTTTGTTTAGGTAAGTATGGGTTCTAATTTGGGACCAGAGAAAATCTCTCTTATATTCGGGTTTCTCTTATATCCGGGTTACACTGTATCATTTCTCCACATATATATATATATATATATATATTATTGGTACTCATGATACAAAATTAAAAATTAAAAATGAAAAAAATGAAAAGGCTAGCTGACTAGTTTCGAACCTTGCTCAACAGAGCTAAATCAAGGTAAATTTATAAAAAATAAACAATCATGAAGTGGAATGGAATGGAGTTTCAATTTAATCATTTTTTCCCCTCCATCTTTCCTCTTTCCATTTCACTTCATGATTGTTTATTTTTTGCTTAGCTCTGTTAAGTGAGGTCAGCTAGCCTTTACATTTCTTTTAATTTTTAATTTTGCATTATGAGTATAAATAAAAAATATAGTCTTTTTATTGCCATTATAAAATTTTGTACCACAAAAAATTTATCTATCTACACACACAAAAAATGAAAAAGAGATATAAATCAAGGTACTCATAAAAATAGTCTTTTTATTGCCATTACAAAAATAAAAATAGTCTTTTTATTGCCATTATAAAATTTTGTACCACAAAAAATCTATCTATCTATATATATGTACACACACAAAAAATGAAAAAGAGATATAAATCAAGGTACTCATTAGGCAATAAATCATTAAAATAAAAATTGAAAACAGAGCAACAACAATACCAATAATCTTTATAAAGTCTACTTCAATGTCTCCAACTGAGCTCTGAAATTTTATTCACTAATTATTTTTTTTCCTTCTCTTCCAATAGAAATAAATAGCCTTGTCTATTGTCCGGTTCACACTCTTCCCCAGTCTTTTGAACAGGAGTAGTGGTTTATCCCTAGTTTCCTGTTTAGGACTGGTTTTGCAGGTTCCTCCTAAAGTCTACCTCGACACTATATTTCTAACGTCTCTGACTAAACTCTGAAAACTTATTCAGTAATTAAATTTTGATCTTTTCAAGTTAGCTGTTATCTCTCCTGCATAGTCCCAACAATTTCGCTTCTTGTCCTTTCTTACGCTAATACAATAGCAGTAGTCCTCTGCCTTGAGAAGCTCTTGGACCTTGTATTGGGTGAACATTAGTTGAAAAAAACGTCTAAGGACATCTTCCAGTTGCCCTTTCATACTCTCTGCAAAATTGTCCTTCTTTCTCTCATATTTCTAGGGGCTACATCTGCTATAAATGCCAACCTATTAAAAGACCCTTAAAAGCTATCAATTTCCTACTCCCACACTGACTGAAAATCTATTTAAGGATTAAGAGATTAACAAAGTAGTTTAGTCCCCCCCACCAACTCCCAGGAGGATGGGAGCAATCAAGACTGTCCCCTGCCCATCCATACTATTTAAAGGAAGGATTCAGGAGAGCCTTCTGGATATAATAGTTTATGAGGAAAGGTCACCTCTTTCTTTTTTTATGGTGGTGAGAGAAAAAGTGACAAAGAACATTATAATATATAATAATAATATAATTTATAGTATTTTTTTTTCTAATTTTCCTTTATTTTTTAAAAACATTTTACATTTCATTTCCTAATGCTTTCAACAGCTCACACTACTTATAATTCATGTTGGAATTTTTGAACCATCAGGAATTATCATTATGACTTCAGATTTGGACTACTAACACTCCACACCACATCAAATAGGACATTAAGGAAGGAAATCCCAATCAATACTGGAAAGAGCGATAACAGCTACTGAATTTGAGAAACATATTTTCCTAAAAAAGTGTTTTAAGAGAAAGATTTTATAAAATTCAACTGAAAACAGTAGTGGCTCTTGGTCAATTAATAATAGTCATACCTTCTTGATAAATCGGTAAATTTTCCAAAGTTCATATTCATTTTTATTTTATTTATTTTCTTTCAGAGTATTTTCGAATGTTGCTGTGGATATTTACACAAATATGGGCGGTTTAACCAAAAAACGACTTTTTCGGTTTCATCTTCAGTGCACACTGTGAAACTGCATTGAAATTTTTATGAAACCGAAATCGTTCTGTTTCACTACTGAGTGACCATATCCAAAGAAACACTATTGAAAAAGACTTTCAGATGTTAATGAAATTCAATTTGATCAATATTTATATCATTGTAAGAGAAAGAGATTGAACAAAAATATGTTAAAATCATTTAATTGACTAGTTTTAGGAAATAAATGTGAAATAAATCTATTTGTTTACAAAAGAAATGAATAAGAAAAAAAGAAAATACGACATGATGTCTGAAATCTATGTTTCTTCAGTTTAAAAAAAAGTTTCGTGGTACAATTAAGTTAAAAACAAAATAGCGAGTAAAAATAAAAAAAAATAGTTATCAGTTTCGTCTTAATATTAAAATTTTATTTTATGAAGTCGGATTTTTTGTAAGGATTTTATTTTTCGTACATAATTGTTTTCTAGTAAACCAGTACGACACCATATACACCAATCACAAAATAAAGTTGTAAAAAACTAAACAAGAAAAATGAATGAAGATCTTGTTTTTTCTTTTTTATAAATAAATTTGTTGTTTTTTATTTAGGGAATGCACGTAATAATTAGATATTAAGAATAATTAAAATAGTTCTTAATTTCACTTTTAAAATGTGTATATTTCCACTTTCCAGATATGTGAGTCTCTAGTTAAAATTTTCTACAAATAAAATTATGTTTCTATCTAGCGAATACACCTAAAATTAGATATTAAAAAATAAAGTAGTTTTAAAATTTGTATATATTCAAAACTGCAAGTCATTTTTTTATAAAACCCGAAGTAAAAATTATTCTTTTACTTTTTGTAGCCATTAGTGTTCGGTGGGTGTTTGTTACTGTTCTGAGTGTTCTTCTAAACAAAGAAACTTAATTCATTTTATTTTTACGAATATGTGGTTTTATCTGGCGAATAATACACTTTAAGTAAGTTTATATTAAAATGATTAAAAAAATAGTTTTTAATTTCAGTTTCAAAATGTGTATCTAAAAAAAGAACTAAGAGCAGGTGATACTCACAGATTTGGAAATATACACATTCTAAAAATGAAATTGAAAAGCTTTTAATTATTTTAAATATTTAATTGTAGGTGTATTATTATTTACTAGATAAAAACAAATTTATTTAGGGGGAAATAAACTCGTTGATTTTCCTTGATTAGAAGCGTATCACTACCAGAAAAGAATTTCCGTATTTTTAATTAAACATGATGAGGGGTTTCATTTTTTGGTTTTTTAAAACTAAAAGACACATACCATTTTCTCTCTCAAAAATGTGTTGTCCAAAGACATAGATATTTTATGCGACGATTTCTTTCGTATTTTACCAATTTGTTAAAAAAAAATTTAAAAATTATAGTCATTTATAGTTGACAGTTTATTCGAAAGTTTAATAAACTATAATCTAAGTCATGAATTCTATGACTAAATTTAAATTACCTTTCAAAGCCTAAAAGCTCACTTTAGGTGAACAATCCCTATTTTATTAACCACTCCGATTCGCGGTTTTCAGGTTTTGAATTCCAGTGGTCTTTAAATGCATGGCTATACATTTTTATTACCCATTAAAACCAAATATTGACCCCTACGCACCAGTTAACAGGTTAAAAAAAAAAACACTCAAAAGTCGTAAAGTATATGGGGGCGTTTAAAACATTAGTTTCAATTATTTGAAAGTTCTTTTACTTGTACATTTACTATCAGTTGCTCTTTTTTTTCTGCTTACTTTATAATTTTTTGAAGGAATTTACTTCCACGGGTCAGAGAAGAAATGAACATCTTCCTGGTTGTAGCTTAAGGTCTCTTCTGATTATTGAATGTACAATTTCATTCAAGAATATTGATAAAGATTGGTCATTTTGATTTTACAAAACAAAGTATTGTGTAAAATTTAGCCTCGAAATAAAAATCATATTTCGCATTTTCAACTGTTCAAAGCAAAATACTGTTTTAGCTTGCTGTTAAAAATATAATTAAATGAATTAAAAACACATACAAATTATATGTTAAGAAAGATTATTTTATTAAATTTTCTTTCCAGTCATATGCTGATTAAGATTGGACAAGAAATACACAAGAAATTGCGAGTTGAACAGACTAAGTTGCAAATATCAATCTCAAACGAAATCAGATATCGACGGGAAATGTTATCATTTCATGAGAAAATGAAAGATTTCCTTAGAAAGCAAAAATAATACTAAATAAAAAAGCGAATCGAAAACCACAGTATCAAAAAAAAAACGGGAAACCGATAGCGAAATAAAATGCCAAACCTACCAATATATATATATATATATATATATATATATATATATATATATATATATATATATATATCTGGTTGAATAAATTACAGACATTATGCCTGCTAATTTTTAACAAAAAATGAAATGCAAAACGGCTGATAATGTTTTGTATTTAAAAGCATAATGAAAAAAATTACAGTAATGGATAACAATGCACAACTTTGTATAAATACTTGTACTAATGAACAACATATAGTTTTGTACTACTTGAAACCTTGAAGATGATCTTGGAAGAAGATTCAAAGTACTTGGGAAATAAAAATAAAACAAACAGCTATAGTACATTTGTCTCATCCTTTAACATCAATATATGGAAGGTTATTCGTAAGTATGAACAGATTTTGTTAAAAATTAGCAGGCATAATGTCTGAAATTTATTCAACCAGACATGCCTAAAAGAGAATTTGCTACCTAAATACACACACACAAGGACATCCCGGATATAAGAGAGTTGTCGGGACCGGAGAAGAAGTCTCTTATATCCGGGTTTGGTCTATTAACACAGGCTCTAATTTGGGACCAGAGAAAATCTTTTTTATATCCGGGTTACACTGTATATATATATATATATATAGACATACACACACACACACACAGAACACTCCTTGAAAACGAATGTAGCGACATTCAAAAGTAATTAGGAAAAAAATAATGACAAAAAACAACTAATTTGGAAATTTTAAAAATTAAATAAAAAAACTGATAACAGAACTTGTCTATATTATTTAACCAAACATATTTGAGAGAATTATTTCTGCTGAAAAAAACAAAACAAAGCACCCTTTCCTGATTGAACTGACTTTATGAATCACCCAGACTTGGACCATTTCTCCCACTAAAATTGTCTTGATTTGGAGACAGCTTTTTGGGGTAAATATAATGGCAAGCCAGGTATCTAATTCCTTTTCAACAATTTTAACTTGATCTTAGATGATTTTCTTTTGTAAGACTATGACAGTCTCTTTTAAACATGAAACATTTATCACATTTTCATGTCAATCAATATCTCTAACATTGAATCTAGTGCT
>CAHIKZ030004782.1:1780000-1815000 GCA_903632075.3 Acanthosepion pharaonis
ACTGATTGTCTGTGACATAAGTTCCAGGAAACAAAATTGCTCAGGTGGATCAGTTTGAAGACAGAGACCAGTCATGCAAAAGGGAAAGAAATTGAATTTGCTCATTAAACTAACTGTTTAGTCTTTTACTGATAAACAACATTTTGTTTTTTAATAACATGTCCCTTAAGAATGTAAGAGGTTTATAGCTCTCCAAAGCATCCTTTTCTTTAATATACAAATTGTCATTACTTCTTAGGCAAGATTGTTTTTCCCTTGTGATCTCTTTACTTTTGAATTCATAGTAGTCTGCCTATCATCAAATCATGCTGTTAAGTAATGTTGAGCTCGGCCAGTATTTAGATGGAGGACTGCTTGGGATCACCAGGTACTCTAAGCAACCTCAATCTGAAATATATTTTGGCTTTAAATAACCCACAAAGGATTGATAAGCCATCAAAAACAACAACAAAAACAATCAATATCCACCATAAAATTTCTTCTCTAAGACTAGCTTCCACCCAAAGCTAGAAAGCTCAGCCAACTATGCTATTTAGCCCATAGTTGAGGGTTAAGAAGAAATGGATTTATGTCTTTCTCAAGGGCATTAGTGCAAAGGTTAATGCAACAGAATAGGTTGGAACTTGCTGATTCTAATTTCCACACTGGTAACTGTTATGCATCCCATATATCATACTTAATTTAAAACCCAGTTTGTGTGTGTGTGTGTGTGTGTGTTCGTTTATATATTGGATCGGATTTCCTACATTTTTCAACTGATTTCAACAAAACTTCATAGGACTACGTAAAATTACATTGCGGTGGTTCTGACAGCGCCAAAAATTGGAAAAACACAATTGTTTTTGCACGAAATCAATTTGAAAACATGATTAAGTGGCATTAATGAAAGGGGGACAACTCATATCGAGTTATACTTATTATAAAACCCAGGTTGGTTGTTTGTTTGTGTGTGTGTGTTCGTTTATATATGGGATCGGATTTCCTACATTTTCAATCGGTAGACTAATAACGATTGAAAACAATGTTTTTGTTTGAGTTTGGGTTTGACCAATTCGTAAAAAAACAAACAAAATAAAAAACTAATTATGACATGCATGTCCGTCAACCTTAAACAATAATCTTTGTCAATTTTATTTTTCAGTCTTTATGATGGTCGATACTTGATCTATTTCTTACTGTTACATCCCCGGGCAACGTCGGGCTCTACTGCTAGTCCTTTCTAGGACTGACAGGAATATATTCAATGTTAAAGAGCTGAGGAGTTACCAATATACATGAGAGTAGCAGTAGTTATGGGAAAGTGATTTACCCAAATTCTAACTCATCCAACCCTTCTGTTGACCATAATAGTATACAAGACTTTTTTTTTCAAGATATCTAACAAGATGGAATGCAGAGATGTGCATTTTCATTGATTGGCTTATAAACTCTTAGGTTATATAAAGCCAGAAAATATTTTTAGATTGTAAGAATGTCTTTGGTGGGAGATGATAATGGTTTAGTGATAAAAGTCTTATGAATTAACCCCTAGTGGGAAGGAAAAGTGCTGGATTCATACCTTTCCCAAGGGTATTTCTGTATAAGTGAATATAATGAAGTGAATGGGATTTGGATCTCAGCTCTCTGATTAAAAATTCCAAGTGATTATCCATCTTAGAAAGCAGTTGCATACACCTGACAGTTTAGATATTTCTGAATGGGTCAAGTGCCATATATGATATCCATATTGAAGTCTTAATCTGACAAGGACATTTAAGAAGAGTTTTCAGGTTAATGTTTCATTTTTTTTCAACTACACTAATGATATCATAAATGAAATCAGCAAACTGAATTCAAATTCTTGCTGAGAATTTCACCCACACATTCAATCATTCATGGTATTCCCAAGAGGTCACCCATCTAGCTACTGACCAGGCTCAACATTGCTTAACATTGTGATCATATGGGAATTGGTGATTTAACATAATGTGGCTGTATGGCACGGTGTAGTAATGGACAGTGGCTCAGATTGAGGAATTGGAGAGCCAAGCTCAAATTCCAGCTAAATCCATTACATTCACTGACATGCTAATACCCTTAGGAAAGGGATGAATCCTTTTCTCCCTCCAGCTATGGGTAAATAGCAGGACAGATTGGGTTTTATAACCTAGGATGGCAACTGGTCTCCCACAGAAAGAAATGGTAACCTAATGTGGGTAAAATATCTGCATCGTTAGTCATGTATCGAAAGATACAAGATTGCTTAAGTGCGTATCATGCATGGCACGTAACTGTAAGCCTCTGATGTGCATTTCTTTCTTTCTGAAGGGCATGAGTGCAAAGTGAACAGTGAAATTCTCAGTAAGAATTTGAATTTAGTTTGCTGATTTCATTTATGATATCATTAGTGTAGTTCTCACTGGTTTTGCTTTTAGATGGCATTAGGAGCACTTTAATTTTGTTGTTTTTGATTATGACAGCTGCCATATTGGTGAGCATTTTTTTAACGTGTTAAAATTTGCACTTTTTGTTTTATTCTAAAAATAAAAGCATCATTTTCAGCATATGATGCTTATTTTTATATTAAAAATATGACTATGGTGGACCAACTAGAAACTGTAAGAAAAAACAGAATGCATGGCTGTTAGCAAATAGATATATTTGTCAATGCCAAACATTTCAAATACTTCAGTGCATGAATCAATTATAACAAATTTTTCATAGGGCGTAAGGAAACTGAACATAGAATAAGGATGTCGTAGAAGTAGTCTCACTTAACACTGCAAATTGCTAAAAAAAATGAAACATTAACCTGAAAACTCTTCTTAAATGTCCTTGTCAGATTAAGACTTCAATATGGATGTCATACATGGCACTTGACCCATTCAGAAATATCTAAACTCTCAGGTGTATGCAACTGCTTTCTAAGATCAAGACTTAAAAATGGCTTTGACCAAATGAAGCTACTAAGTCTTAGCAAAGATCATCTTTCTTTGAAAATAGTGGACTGGTATTACAGAATCACAAACAAAGAATTGTACCAAATAATGGAAACCACATCACTTGTGCACTACCAACAATGGCAAAAACTAAAATGGATACCACATATAACTTGAGGAGAAAATAAAGACATAATCAAGATGGTGACATTCCACACTACTACAAATAAAAGGTTACGAAGGAAACCCCTCTCCCATCAATACTGGAAAGAGCAATAACAGCTATTGGATTTGAGAAACCTATTTTCCTGAAAAAATGTTTTATAAATTTCAACCAAAAGTGGCACTGGCTGGTCAATGAATCCAAATATTTCTCTATAAGGAAACAACTAATACTACCATTACACTTCAGGAACATCAAAATAAAGAAGGTGCAGGAATTTAACAATCTGCGGTGTGAAATGACAAATGTTGGAAAATCTGACAGAGAAACCTGAAGGTTCATTGGAATGGTAAATTATGCCTTCCAGAAACTAAGCAATGTATTAAAACAAGAAAATTTCATTACAAAGAGTACTGAACTGCTATATCATATCTAATTTCCAAGATAATAATGAATGCTGACCATACCATGGACAGAACATGTGAGTAATGAGAAAGTTTTAATGAAAATGAGAACTATAAAGAAACTGAAACAATCAGAAAGAGACAGCTAAAATTTGGGAGACACATAATGAGAAAAGAGGGCCTGGAGAATTTCCCACTCACAGGACATAGTGAAGGCAAGAGAAGTAGGGATGGAAACAGCATGTAACTTAATGAGTTTAGGGATTGTAAAGAATTAACAGTTACTTAGAGGAACAAAAGACAGGAAGTTGAGGAGGGCCATGATCACCCATGTTCTGAAAGGATATAGCACATAAAGCCGCTGTGAATGGTCAAATGAGTCAAAAATGATTTGCAAAGCTTTGTAGTGAAGATTTCTCAAAGAATGATGTACCAAGGACAGAGAGACCAGACACAACTTGAGAATAAGGAACTATTATGCAATGCAGGAGGCAATGAAGATGTCGAAAATGCCCAAATCAAGAACTGAAAATCATAATAACCAGCTTGGTTATGGGAGTCATTTTGATGTGGGGCTCCCAAGCAAAAAAATCCTATTGGACCATGGGCCGTTTTTTAAACAAATTGTGATGGGTGATGAAAAGTGAATAATTTACAACAATATAAAAAAGATGAGATCCAGGGGTAAGTGGAATGCACTACATCTAACTGAAGCTAGTCTTTACCCAAAGAAGGCAATGGTGTATATGAGGTTTGATCAAAAAGTATCAGGACTGTTGCTATGGTAGCAGAACTAAAGTATACAAAGTGAAGCTGCTTTGTACAAACTGACTTTGAACTCTGTCACACATACACACTAATTTATAACATTCTGTTGTTTATAGCAATGCTTGAAAGGAAAGTGTGTAGAGTGCAGTCATCTCACCACATGACAAAGGTTCCATCAGTGGCCAATGGCCATGGCTTGTGCACCTGTTTTTGTCCAACCACCATATTCTCTAGATCTTGCCCTTTATGACTTTTTACTCTGCAAAAAATCAAATCCCACTTGAAAGCAACATGATTTCAAGACATCAAGGAAATCCAAGAGAATGTGACGAGGCAATTGTTGGCTATTCCAAAAAAGGAGTTCCAGGAATGCTTCCATGAATGGAAATGACACTGGATAAAGTGTGTGGCTTCACAAGGGGGACAACTTCGAAGGAGATTAAATGCCAAATGTTGTAACTTTCTTTTTAAAGCACCAGTCCTGATACTTTTTGATTAGGCCATGTATATAAATGGATTGGAAGGGAGTCTTTGACTATGAGCTCACTGTGGCGCCAAACAAATATGAGAGGACCTAAAAAAGTTTGTGGATAAAAGAACAGTATGAAAAAATGGTTTCAGTTATGATGTTTATTTTTCAACATATGCTCCATTAACGTCAATACACTTCTGCAAACGTTGATACCAGCCTTTAAGTCCGTCTGAGTAAAACTGAGGGTCATGTGATCTGAACCATGTCAGAGCTCTTTTCACATCTTCAACTGATGGAAAATTAGTACCGTTCAATGATTCTTTTAAATTTTGAAACAAAAAGTCAGATAGGGCTAAATTGGGACTGGAAGATGGATGTCAGACAATTTCCTACAGAAATTCACGTAGCACAGCTCTTGTCTGCTGAGTGCTGTGAGCAGGTGCATTGTCATGGTGGAAGAGGACACACTGATGCAGCTTTCCAATATATTTTTTGGGACAGTTTTCTCAAAACACATTCATGATAAGCAAATGTAATTGTTTTCTTGCTCTCAAAGAAATCAACCCACAAAATCCCCTTTGCATCTCAAAAGTAAGTGGCCATGAGCTTTTCTTTTGAATGCTCAGATTTTTTTTTGACTGGTCCACTTCCACCCCTGGGCAGCCACTGCTTTGACTGAATTTTTATCCTCAGGATCGTACTTTCATCGCCTGTTGCCTGCAGAAAAGCTTCAGAGTCCAGATCCCACTTGTTCAAAATTTACATTGAAAGATCTGCCCTTGTTTGCTGCTAATCTGGGCGCAACAGCTTAGGGACCCATTGAGCAGAGAACTTGCTTAGCACCAAACTATCCACCTGAATTGTATGTGCAGAATCCATGGAGATGTTGAGTGTATCAGCTACTGATTTAGTGGTTATTCGTTTATCCTTTTCAATCATGTCATGAGCAGCATCAATGTTTCCCTCACAAAACTGATGTTGATGGTCTGTCATTGCAGGACTCATCTTCAAATTTTGTTTTTTTCCATTTCTGAACCTACTTAACCATTTGTAGGTTGTTGATTTCTTTGGGGCATTGTTACCATAAACTTGTTCCAAAGCGTCAATGATTTGCCTATTCTCCCAACCAAGTTTCACCATAAATTTAATGTTTGTCCTGGCCTCAATTTTGGTGGATTCCATGTTGCTTGAATAGTGCCTGACTTCCAACTGGCGGTGATGCGTTAGTACCTGCAATAAAGGGTTCATGTTTGAACACATCATAACACGTTGGTACAAGAATATTCAGGTGCATTGAAATCAAAATCCTTCCATATGATTTTTAGTTATGGACTTTTTCCACAAACATTTTGAAGCTCACTTGAACTGCTTCCAATCAAACCTGTTGAAGGCAGATATCAATGAGAACCGCCCAGAATGAGTCAAATGAATTGAGAAAACAGAGACAAATAAATTGCCCATTACTGTGCATCAAATTCTTCTGCTGTGGTAGAAAAGGGATATACACAAACACATAACATATGAGGACATCAGTAATTCCAGTTGTAGTTGGAGCACTCAGATTAATTTGAAAAGGTTCTGATAGACTCACTGAAGTGATAATTGGTAGAACCCATGCCTTAAAGAAATACAAACAATTGTACTAACAAGTACAGCTTACACATTACGAAGTACTTTATGTAAAAATGTGTGTGATCTTGGTTGTTTTTTTTTGTTGTTTTTTTAAACAAAAAAATGATCAGTGGAAAAGGCCATGAAGCTATTTCTAACTTAATGTCTCTGGTTGGTTTGGTTTGTTTTACGGTATATCAACCTCAATGGGTCATTTAATATATATGTGAGGACATTCACTTTTGTAATTAAGAAGATAATACTTTTTTAACTTTTTTTTTTTTATTTCCTGGTAATATCTTGAGTGGCTCTTGGTCCTTGTATTGGATGAACAATAGCATAAAAAAAAGATGAAGACATATTATGGTTTATGTGTGGAGGTTTATCATATTATTAAGAATACAGTTTTCGTAATAGTTGCAGTTGCATTTACTTTTGTTATGAACAGAGTCTTACCAATAATTGTAGTTTCATCTCCTCCATTAATATCTACACTGATCCAATCTTTATTTCACAGTATCTGTGTCAGTTTTAACAAAGCAACCCAATCTCCACGTGTTTGTTACTTTACATCTGGATTTTCCTCAGAATGTGAGATGTTCTGAAGACCACAATTATTCCGTTGTAGAGTGTTTTTCTTATTTTTTTATCTCTTTTGTCATCTTTTATTATTATTGTTACTATTACTACCTACTACTACTACTACCACAGGCAGAGCAAAGTATCCGCCATATTTTTAATTGTATCTTACCCACTCTCCTTTTATGATGTAGCTTCCTTTTATTGAATTTTCATAGCAGTAATATCTGTTGGCTAAAGACTAAGTGACAACAAGTCTTTTGCAACAAACCAGCCATCTCCTCAGTCTCCCAGCTCATTTTAGCTCTATAGCCTTTAGGCTGAGATTTAAGTGTAGTATCTGTTACTCTTAAGATATGTTCTTATATTTGGGGGACCAAAAAAAATTAAGAGTAAAAGTGGTTCATGGGTAAAAAAAAATGTTGAGAACCATGATTTACATTAACGGTCTTGAGAAAGGTGTAAATTTATCACTTCTCTCCCCCAGCTATAAGGAAAATAGCATGGTAGACTAAGCTCTCTAGACTTGATTGGTAACCACTCAAGATTTGTTTGTTTACAGCTTACCAACTTTTTGCAGGTTATTTAAAGCCAAAAAATATATTTAGATTACAAGAATTTTTAGGAAGTATAATGATTTACTGATACAAGTCATACTAATTAACCCATACTTGGGGAGAAGAAGAAGTGGATTCATACCTGTCCCAACAGTATTTGCACACAAGTAAAAAAAACCTGACTAGAATTTGAACTCAGTTCCCCAATTTCAAATTTCGTGCCTTTATCTATTATACCACCTGCACATCCAAGCTTGCAGCAACTGTTATTCCCAAGTGGTCACCCAACTAGGTACTGACTATGTTCAATGTTGCTTAACTTTGGTATGAGAACCAGTGTTTCAATGTGATATAGTTATAAGCCAATTAGTCAAGAAGGATAATTGCCAACCTCACACTCCATCAGCTTGACTGATGTAGTGAGGTTGGCAATTGCTACTGATGTCATAGCAGCATCCCCTTTTGTGGCGTTGTTGCAACACAATGTTCGATAGGTTCAAAAAGACAATTGTCATCTCCATGTAATAGACAGAAAGCTCTGAATTTCAAAGTGTGGAGAAGGCAATGTGAAAACATTCCACTATTTTTCCCAAGAAGGCAAGGCAAGTCACCAAAAAGAAAAGCAATCTGTAAAGAACTATGATCACCTACATCCTGAAGGGAAATGGCATTAAAAAAAAACCTATACTATTAATCATGGTGTTCTATACTTTAAGCCAACTCATGAAGTATAGAACTCCCTGCTATTAATGAAAAAAAAGTCAATTAAAAATTTAGTAGCATTAGGTTATCAAATATAGCCCAATTCACAACTTGTAACCCGATCAGTTAACTATGAGCATGTATATCAAGGGAGGCCCTGTGCTATATCACATTATTAATCTTTTTAATGCTTATATGAATATTTCCTGAGATTAGCCTTGTTTGGCACAGTATCACTGTATATAACACAGTTTATGGGGGCTATAATGTAAATATCTCAGATTAATTAAGCGTCTAAGTAAAAATCAGCTTTAACAGAGAAGTGTGAAATGGTTAATGATCTTTTTTGGCATAGAAAGGAGGAGGAGAGAAGATGCAATTTACTGGCACCAAGAAGAAAGTTGAATGGACCCTGAATTACAGAAAGAATTACTTCCCTTGAGAGCTGAGCCAAGCTGTGAGATGTCAAGATTAATACAACTCAGGTGAATTACCTCCCTGCTTTTGCTTGCCATCTTTGACTCCAGCTCAGCGAACACTTGATCTTATAGCGAACTCGTACCAGTGTTGAGTCATGTTCTGTGAACACAGTTTGCCAAATGCTAATTCTCTGACTGATGGCTTTAATAGTCTTGGGAAATGGTGATGGTATAAAGAATAGAAATAAAAATGTGGAAAAAAAAAAAAAAAAAAAAGGAAGAAAAGAAAGAAATTATCTTGCATTAACAAAACTAGCAAGACGTAAAAAAACAAAAATCCTTACCACCTGTCAGCATGTCAAAGAACCTTTCAACTCTGTTTTCTACTTATGCTTTCTGTTTTAGAAAGAATTATTATTCCACAAGGAATTGGATGTCTGTTTCTGGGAATGTCTTACTGTTATATGCAAAGACAATGCACATTTTCTCACAGCTAAATCTGAGGCTGTATACTTACACAAAAGTGACATCAAATTTGCTGAACCCACAGCCTTCTGAGAAGTTCTGTAATCAGCTTGTCAAAAAACAGAAAATTACTTTGAGGTAGGAGATGGTGGGAAAAAGTAATACCAATTGGAAACAGGTGAATGTTTCCCTGCAGCTGCTTAGTTTGAGGTTACCATCACTATACCCAAGATATAGACAAGTATACAGATCAAAATTTGATTATACTTAATCTATAGATTTTGGTATCTATTAATTACACTGCTATATGTTCTAAAGTGTTATTCTAAAAGATACACACACACATTGTTCATAGCAGTTTCATTTATTACTAGCAGTAGAGCCCGGTGTTGCCCGGCGATGTAACAGTAAGAGATAGATCAAGTATCGACCATCATAAAGACTGAAAAATAAAATTGACAAAGATAATTGTTTAAGGTTGACGGACATGCATGTCTTAATTAGTTCTATTTTTTCGTTTCCTTTTTTTTTTTTTTTTTACTTAATTGGTCAAACCCAAACTCAAACAAAAACATTGTTTTCAATCGTTATGAGTCTATCGATTGAATAGAATTTTATTATAAACAATTGTCTTGTAAATGGAACTTTTAAAGCATCTGAATGTAAAAATAAAGAAAAAAGTGTGCAAGACAATAAGAAACACTACCTGCCAAAAAAAATAAGTGAAGTTTTGTTGAAATCGGTTGAAAAATGTAGGAAATCCGATCCCATATATAAATGAACACACATACACACACACACACACACACAAACAACCAACCTGGGTTTTATAATAAGTATAACTTGATAACTCGATATTAATAAGTATAACTTGATATGAGTTGTCCCCCTTTCATTAATGCCTCTTAATTGTGTTTTCAAATTGATTTTGTGCAAAAACAATTGTGTTTTTCCAATTTTTGGCACTGTCAGAACCACAGCAAGGTAATTTTACGTAGTCATGTGAAGTTTTGTTGAATTTGGTTGAAAAATGTAGGAAATCCGATCCAATATATAAACGTACAGACACACACATACACAATCTGCGTTTTATAATAAGTAAGATTCTCAAATTAAATACTTTTGTAGTAAAAGTAACATACCAAGTTTTTTTTATATGAAACATTTATGCAATACTAGTTATCACTTGCACTGGTGAGACAAAATGGCAGTGTCTTTGTTATAACAGAGTTGGATCATTCCAAAATGTTTACAAAATCAGGTGGAAAGACTGAAAGAGTGCAATAGTAATTCTTGGAAAAAATATATTTAAAATGCCATCATTGTTTAAAGGTATTGGTAGATGACTTCTTCTATGTGACATGGCCCTTCAGGACATAGGTGATCATAACTCTCCACAACTTCCTGTCCTTTGTAGCTCAGTAAGATCTGTATTTTTGCTATCTCTCTGTTCTGCCATTTAGTAAATGTTAAAATAAACATCAACCTATCTCTTGTAATTGCGTGATAATTATTTTTCATTAGAACGAACACACACACACACACATATATATATATATATATATATATATATATATATATATATATATATATATATATATATGCATATAATTATAGATAACTAGACTCATTTGAAAAACCCTCAATTTTTGATTTGCTAATAATCAGATCAACACTCGAGGGGAAAAAAAGGTTTTAAAAAAAGAAAGAGCTACAAACATGAACTTCTGCCGACAAAAAAATCGCACAGATACAGGTCTGAAGCCTAAAGAAAAAAACCCGATACGAGTAAACAACTAACTAACAAAAGCGCTCAATACAACCGTAGAGCAGACCTATATATATATACTTTCATGGAAATTCTTTGAACCAACTCTCCTCTTTGGTACTTTGGCTTCATGAATACTAGATTAATACTAGATTGGTGGTTAGGTCTCATCATTTTACTATTAAAACTAATTAAGTGTAAATTCAGTTCTAATGGTTTCTTCTGTCATATTTTTTTGCTTGTGAAACTTTTTCCCAGTTTCTTGTTTTCCTATCAATTATGATCTTCAAAAACTTAAATGCAACAACAATCATCTCTGCTTTTTATTGTCCATTCTCTTCAGTAACAGTTTTCTTCACTCTCAGTAACCAAATGAATCATAGTGACTTTATTGCCTTGCTTGTGGTGAATGCATAGGCCAGTAGACATAAATTTACACTGTTTAAAAAACTGGGCTGTCTACTCAAACACTTGTATTGAGTAGATATAATGTTTAAAGTAATATATATATATATATATATATATATATATATATTATTTGTTTATGACTTTGTTGACTGTACAGTATAGAAGGATCAGTTGGGCATCATCTGTGAGAAAAAGAGTACCATCGTATAATGCTTCCATTCATCTTCCTACAGGGCCTCAAATTCAATATGGAGTCTTATATTGTGCCTTGAGGAGGTAGTGCTGTCCTGCTCAAGAGGGTGGCTACTGGAAGACCCTATGTTTGGCAACAGAACACTGTATCATGCCACACAAGCAGAAGAACCCATTCATGGCCATCTAACTCCCCAGACTGAAACCCCCTTGATTATTATGTGTGGGGTGCAGCTGAGCAAGAGACCAACAAAACTCCTTGTTACACCAAAGATGAACTGAAGGATTATGGCAGCATTCTCAAAAGTGTCTGGAGAACATGGTTGAAGCCAATGGCGATTTTACTGAATAAATTTACTCATTAGTATTTCAAAATATTTTTGAGTAATTTTGGTAAATATATCTGTTAAAATAAGATGTCAGTGTTATTTTCATTTTTGTGCAATTTAGATGACAATTTACCAATCGCACCCTGTATATTCATATTGTCATATTCAATGAAACATGTTTAAAAGAAAGGCTGCTGTCCAAATATACATTAATATAAGAAAAATAAATAAAAATTAGTAGAAAATAAAAATTAATATAAAAAATATGTACATAAAAATAAGCAAACAGAATTGTATTAATTATCATTCATCCATATATTTTATTTAAATTACGATCTACAATATAAATTAATAATATACAGTGTGATTGAAAAGTAACTCCCTATTTTATGTATGAATGACCAGCCAGGAGTCTTGACTTAACACCCTGTGACTTTTTTCTTTGGGGTTGGTTATAGGAGCAAGTCTATTATAGCAAACCAAGACTTTGGAAGAACTTGAAGGGTGAATACAAGTTCCATACCACAAGAATTCCTAGTGAAGTCAGTTGACATGATTTTAGGGTGGCTTAAGAAGCTGGTAGTGAAATCTGGTGCACATATTGAATTTTAAATAAAACCTCATGCTAAACACTTTCCTCATATCCATTTCTTGTAAAAATTATAGTTAATGACTAAATTATAAGTATTTTAAAATGGGGAGTTACTTTTCAATCACCCTGTATATTAGCTGTAGTTGTAATTAAATTAACAATGATTTTATTAATCATCAGAAAATGTATCAGTAGATAGCAATTGACATTGCATTTAAATTTTTGAAGATTAAAGTTGGCTTGGAAGCATGAAGCTGGAAGAGAGTTCCACAAGCGAGACATTCGAGTAAAAAAACTGTGAGCATAGAACATCTAGCCAATTCAACTGCATATCAATGAAACTTTGTTGTTAGTCTAGTAATTCACATATTCCTAAGCAAAGAACTTGTCTGAACAATTACCATGAAAATATTCATAGAAAATGTACAGAGAGGCAACTGTATGGTGGTTGGAAAGTAACAAAAACCAAGATGCAAGATCAAGACCAATGATATTGCTGATACTTCTTTGGAGTTTATCAAGGATGTTTTCTTCATTTCTAATGAAATTTTCATGTTTCTTAATACTTTGCTTAGCTTTTGGAAAGAACCCTTTTCACTATCCCAATGCACCTTTGGATTTTAGTATATTTAAATTTTTATACTTGCTTAATTGTAATTCACAGTTCCTTTTGCTGGCAACTATACATTCTATCTTCTTGCAATTGATGCTTAGTCCTTTTTTCTTGCTTTCTTTTGTTACCTTCTGTAGAAGTGTCTTTTCTATGTCTGCTACCAACACTGGCATCTGCATGTCTTATATTATTCAGATTGTGTTTGCCAATAATGAATCTTTATAGCACTTATTCTCTCAGGATTGCTTCACTGTAAAGGTCGTGAGAAGACACAACCTTGTCCTCTGCTCCTTTCTATTTTTGTATATTCACTGTGCTCTGTTAAAACTCTTCTCAGATATTTAAATTCTTGTATTTTTTTTAATCATTTCACCGCAAAGTGAGAATGCCACTAGTACACAGGGGATTGCAGGGAGTGAAAGTGAAAGATAGCATTTAGGGAGAATTGAGGAAAGGATGAAAGATGAACAGGATTTGAGAAGATAGACGATTGACATTGCATTTAAATTGTTGAAAATTGTATTTATCAGGGAAACAAGTAAATAGTTCCACAAGCGAAAAGTGCGAGAAAAGCTCCTGCTGGAGTAGATGTGGCAGTTGCATTTAACTATTTCAACAGTAAAAGGGTGGGACCTAGATGCTAATAAAAATAAATTCATATAATTGGGGTACCAGGGAAAAAAGCTCGTCAGAGCAGTTGCCATGAAAATATTTGTAGAAAAGACAGAGAAGCCATGCCACATTGGTGAGAAAGTGACTGAAGCTGAGATGTCAAGTCAGGATGCTAGTAAGCTATAAATAGTAGATGACCTGATGTAATATTACAGGGCAGGTGCTAAATTTTAACATGCTCATTTCTCTTTCAGACATACTGTAGTTTAAATAAGTCTGTATTGCTGCAACGTCACTTGTACAAATCCAGTTCGACCAATCAGCACATGACTTGCTATTGGTGGAAGCATGCTAAACTGTACAAAAAACCCTCATCACTGCACATACTGCTAGAATGGCTGGACGGGAGAGTAATGCCATTTTTTACAAAGCAAACTTGCTGATGTTACGTGCTGCACGTTAAGGTAAGACCCTTATTTTCCTATACACCAGATGCAAGCCACTCTGGCTTGCTTGCTTCTACGGGGTTGTTCACTACACATACTGAGCACACTAGCATGGCAACTTGCAATCTGGCAGAGGAAGTGAAATGGCACATTGTGCTCATTGCACTAGATGCCAACCACTGTCTTGGAGATATCCACTTCACAACAGTTTCTAGATTTCTAGATATGTGGGGGTAGGTAATAGTTAACCCCGGACTTGAACAAGTTAAGATTGTAGTTATTAGAAAGTTGGTTCCACAAAGCAGCAGTTCATGGAAATAAGCTGCCCAAGTGGAACTTAAATCTCACCAATGGAATACAAAAGGAATGAGGATAGTTTATTACAATGTATGTTGCATGGTGGGTCTACGAAGTGACTTAGAGTGGTTTGCTACAATTAGTGTCACATGGTGGGTCTTAGAACTGGTGGAATCAATGAATGTATTTTGTCTGAATATTTTCAATAAAAATAACAATAGAGCATCGAGAAGTAGAAGTATTTTTTTTTAATAATTTAACCCCATGCAAAGCAGTAAAGCCACTAAGACAAAAAGGGTTACTGAGAAAAAAGAGAAACATTATTAAGAAGCGAGAACAATGGAAGAGTAATCAAGAAGACAGTAGATAATGACTGACATTGTATTTAAGTTTTTGAAGATTAAAGTTGGCTGGAAAATATAGAGCCGGAAGAGAGTTCCACAAGCGAGAAGCTCAAGAAAAGAAAATGTTACTATAAAACTCATGGTTTCATCTAGCCATTTCAACTGTAAGATGATGAGACCTAGCTGCCAATCTAGTACTGCACCTTTTTATTGATAATAATAATATTCCTTTAAGAAATGTAGGTAATATCATCATTGATTAGGAAAGTTACTAAAATGGCGGATGTAATACCAATCATAAAAGAGGATTAGACAATGGCAATGAATGGTGAAAGTAATGGTGAGACTAATGCTGATAATGATATCGAAGATTGTGTGTGGTGGTGGTGGTGGTGGTGGTGGTGCTAACCTTAAGGGAAGGATGTTTGGGAGTAATCTAAACAAGCAGCTTTCTGAAAAACTTGCTTGTTTTTTCTAGGCCTGACCAAGAGAGCAGAAGCCTGACAGAAAGAAAGGATAATTTGAACAAACACAGATGGTGTTGTTATAGTTGGAGATGAGTCTTGCCACTGCTGCTTTGCTATGGATGTAACGGGGGGGGGTGAATAGCATAAGTCTATGGTCTCCATTGTGTGTGTGTTAGCAAAAAAAAATAAAATGTGTGAGCATAAATACATACCAGAGATTATATATAATTATTGTGTGTGTATCTATGGATACACGTGTTTAAAAATTATGTGCATATACATAAGTGTATATTTGCAGCCGCATTTATTCTCTTTCATATACACACACACGACATACGCATTTTTTAATTTCCCTCTATCCATATGCACATACCAGGGGAGACACTTTGATAAGGTGTAACAGCAAGCTTATCTCGCTAGATCGATTATGACTGAGAAGTGAGTTCTATCTTCCCTGAGTGCTCCATACTTTTAACCTTGTGCCACATCTAAGCTTTGCTTTGTAAATTACTATCGGGCACTTCAATGGGGAGTAATGTTTAGCAAGATTGCCTCACTAGATCAATTATGACTGAGTAGTGAGTTCTATCCTCACTGGGTGCTCCATACATTTAACCTTGTGCCACATCTAAGCTCTGCTTTATAAATCACTATGTGCATTACAAGGTGTGCTGAAAAGTTTTCACCAGACCAAGAGAAACTAAAAAGAAATCTGATGTTTCATCATGTGGTTTTAGATTTTGAGAAGTAGGTAAGGATGAAAACTTTTCAGCATCTCCCTCCCCATATACATTTACTTCTGCCAATACATATTGGCAGAAGAAAGTATCTTATATTATTGGTTCCTGTCAAGGTTGATGTTGATAGTAACAGTTTTTCGCTGCCACTGTTCTGCATCCATCCTCATAGTATCAGGGTTGATGTATAGAGACATTCTTTGAATATAATGGAAAAGTTCGTTTTTTTTCTGTTATTTAATTAAAAAAGAGGAGCTTTCATAGATTCTAGATTCATTACATATGTAATTTCTAAAGAATTGATTTATTTTTAATCTAACAGTTTTATTACTTCAAATTTTATTTTTTTGTGGATACCTGTGTTTGAAACAGATATTTAAAAAGAAAAAAAAAAGACGTCTGTCTCAAACATGGATATCCACTAAAAATAACGGTTGTTGTAATAAAAATTCATTACATATAAAGTAAAATATTTCAAGCCATTTTTGTTTTAATTTTGATAAATTTAGTTTTAAATTTTGAGCTTATAGCTCATGAAAATCCCAAATCCCAAATATCAAAATATTAGAAGTATCCCACTGCTGCCAAAAAAGATTTATAATGCAGAAATTTTCAACTTCTGAAAAATACGTTCATTTATGCCCTCAATACTTGTCTTACACAAATTACTGCATCAATTTTGGTGTTGAATGCAGGCATTCAGCCTGTAACACAGTTGATGCGCGATGGATGCGCAGGTATCTTTGATTGAGGCCTTCTGTTCATTTGTTTGGTTGGGTCTGTTGTCTCTCATGTTCCCTTTCATGATACCTTATAGATTCTCAATTGGATTTAAATAAGCTCGCTGGCCAACCAAGAACAGTAATACCAAGTTAAGAATAGTTTTGGAGGGTTGTTCAAAAAGTTCTAAGCTTCATCCAGAAAGACAAGCCACAGCCAAACATTTTTGATGTGACAACAAACTATCACTTCTTATAAAACATGAAAAATTAATTCAGATTTCTGTTTTAATTTCTGTGCAGATGGGGTCCATACAGGGTATGTGACAAATCTGAAAATAGTCAAAACAAAAGACGAAGCAGTCATAAAGTAACTGCAAAAGAAAAGTATGACATCCAAAGAAATCCATGAGGACATGATACAGATATTTGCTGTAAAAAGGGGGGGCGGTGGATTTCAAGTTGGGTAGAGACAGCATAGAAGATGACTCTCAGTCAGACCCCATCCAAAAACCTGAACCATCAATGAACAAATTGATGCTAGTCACTGTGTGATTTTGGATGATAGACATCTTACTTTCCAGCAGGTAGTTAAGTCCATAGGCACTAGTTCTTGTTTGGTCCATACTGTTTTAACTCAGATCTTGGGGATGAGCAAGGTGTCTGCAAGATGGGCTCTGAGAATGCTGACACCAGAGCAGAAGCTGAAAAGTGTTGACATTTCCAGGACAATTCTGACTCGCTTCCAGACTGACCCTGAGAATTTCCAATGTAGATTGGTAACTCAAGATGAAACTTGGGTTCACCAGGTCAAACCTGAATCAAAGATTCAAAGCAAACAGTGGAAACACTCTGGTTCTCAACCCAAAGAAGTTCAAGCAGGTAGCGTCTGTTAGCAAGGTGATGGCTTCTGTTTTGGGCATTCTGAAGACATAATGATAATAGACTACATGGAAAAGGGAAAAAAAAACTATTAATGGACAGAGTAATATACATCAGAGTTAAGACAACTGAAGTAAGCAATCAAGTCGAAACGCAGAGGGAAGTGTGCTCTTGCTCCAGGATAATATGGCCATTCACACTGCTCATATTGCAATAGCTGGAGCAGTCCATTGTGGCTCTGAATTGCTACCCATCCCACTTAGTCATCAGACTTAGCTCCATCTAACTTCTTCCTGTATCCTAAATTCAAATCCCACCTGTGTAGTCAGCATTTTGGAAATAAAGGATGAGACCTACGTGCTGTGGGGGAGTTTTTGGTGGACCAGGACAGCATCTTTTTCCATGATGGGATTGCAATGTTTAAGCATCATTGGACCATGTCCACTCATGTCAAGGGGGACTATATAGAATAGTAGTGAAAAACTGTCTTGTTTTTCCAACTCCTTCTGGATAAGTCTTAGAACTTTTTGAACGACTCTTGTAGGCAGGTGCCAAGTCCTGTTGCAAAAGGAAATCACCATCTTCATAAAGCTTGTTAACAGACTGAAGCACAAAATGTTCTGATAGCTGTGCTGAATATGGACATGATAAAACTCAGTGAACCAACACCAACAGATGATATGGCACCCCAAAATGTCACTGTGAAAACTTCACACAGGACTTCAAGCAACTTAGATTCTGTACTTCTCCATGCTTCCACCAAACTCTGAGATATTCATTTCCAAATGAAATGCAATTCTGTGGCTTACATTCCACAAGATGAGTGTCAGTGTCTTTTGGACAACAGTGGATAATGAACCAAACTAAGAAATTCATGGTATCACTCCTGCAGGAATAGCTATTTATAAAAACTAGAAATGGAATAATATTTGGAGACATATTCTCTACACATTTCTTTTTAAAAGGTGTAGATTGTAATTATCAAACTTAAAATAAAAGATGCTTGAAACATTTTAGTTTACATGCAATGAATTCAGAATATACACAGTTTACACTTTCAGAAAAAAGTGACTAAAAAAAATTAACTTTTTCTTGATATTCTAATTTTTTCACATGCACTTTTGAATGTATCTGCAGCCATTTCTCCTTTGAAGAGATTACAGATTTTAAAATAGACTAGCAGCATGTCCAGTGTTGCCCGTGCTTGATTCAAAAATCGTACGACTCATACAGCAATCGCTATCACTTGACTTAAACCATTTTTGCCCTTCCTTACCTTTAAAGGAGTACCCTTTGCCGTGCTGATGTTGCTACATGCCTTACTTCTTGCCTATCCCACACTGCAAATTTTTTCTAAGCTCTATACTAAACATTAAATCTGTTATGAAAAAAGAAATAAACAAAATGAACACAAAACAATCAGCTTTAAAAAAAAGACTCGTAACTGAAAAAAACGAATGAAAAAAAGAATGTTAACAACAAATACTTTTTCATACCCAACCCAGTTCTGTGGAATCAGAATCAACGTTGAGTTTAAGCAAGCAAATGAGCCAATTGGAGTAAAGTGGCATGCAGATTTAAATTTTTCCCACTTGTGACGAATGCAGCTATCGATGTTTTTGCATGCTAGCATGTTAGTTAACATTCGTGTCAGTCAGCTGTTGGCTCTCACACTGGCCAATAGAATCTTCCTGCCCATTCTGGCAGCCAGCTATTGGCTTGCACTCTGGCCAGTAGAAAATGGCCGCAAACTACATGAAAAGTGCCGTAGAAGCATGAAAAAATTGATTATATCCACTATCGATGGGAGTTGGGAAATGCATGTCGGTCTTGGCCTTCCCGCTAACTTGGAGCATGTGCACATAAATTTTGGTGAAAATCCGTCGAAAATTGCGGCCGTGCATTCGTTACACACACACACACCCTGCCTTTTATAGATAGAGATCAAGGAAGACAAGCTTTTCTACATATATTCATAAACACAAGTGCAAGAACTGGTTTTATTCAACTTTTACAAATATTTCTTTGGAAGCTATAATATACAAATCTGTGTATCAGATTAATAGTGTGTAATCATATGACAATGAAATAAATTTCTTAAGATTAATAATTCTTAAGATTTTTAGTGATGATGCCAGTCTTATATATATATATATATATATATATATATATATATATATATATATATATATATATTTAAATGCAATGTCAATCATAATTTTCTGTTTCCTTAATCCTAGCTCTTTTATTGGTCTTGCTCCTTAATAATGTTCCTTTTCATATTCTTTCACATCAAATAACCTCTTGTGTCTTAGTGGCTTTATCACCTTGCTTGGGATGAAATGAGTAAAAAAAACATATTATTTTATAAAAAACAGGCATGTCAACTCAAACATATGTAGCCACTAAAAATAATGTGATGTATATATATATATATATATATATATATATGATAGGATAGAGAACAAGTAGGAAACAGATCTCGACCTCAATGGGTTATTTAATGCTGACAAGATTTTTATTGCTGGTAATATCCTTGTGCATTGCTGGCAACATTTTTTTTTTTCAAAAATGTATTGCTTGTAATACTTTCTACACCAAAAACGCAGAGTTGGTAATATCCTTTTCTCCAAAAATGTATTGCTGGTAACATATTTTCTTCCAAAAATGTATTGTGGGCAATTTTCTTTTTTTTTTTCAAAAATGTATCCAAAAATATATTGCTGGTAATATTTTTTCTTAAAAATCTATTGCTGGTAATATTTTTTCCTAAAAAGTTGCTGATAATAATTTTTTCTTCAAAAATTCATTGCTGTTGATAATTTTTACAAAAATGTATTGCTGATAATAAAATCTATTTTTTACATCTTTTAACCCCAGATTGCCCATAGATGGGACCCTGACAGGTTCTGCCACTCCGAGTCAGGGTGTACCTGGGAACACCAGCAATTAAGAGGTGGTTCCCCGCTCAAAACCTCCTGATCAGAGGTCTTGCTGTTGGACGTAGTTTATCGTCTTACCCAGGACATGCAGATCAATGGTATCTTGTGCTTGTGAGAATCATTCTGGATGCTAAAGTGCGTAAAAGACGCAACTGGATGTTTTTAAAAATTTTGTTTTGGTTTGATTTTTCATTAAAGCATATAACTTCACTAAGTCTTATGTATTAGAAATAAAAATTTTCAAAACGTTTGGCTTTGTCTCACTAACTTTTACACAATTTAGAGTTGAGAATGTTTCTCACACATATTTAAATATTATCTGTTACTTCATTACATATGACACGTATCTACCCAAAAGAAATAACACAACATACCATTAATCTGCATCTCTTTGCTTTTTATCAATTTTTTTATTATTGATCTCTGATGAAGCTTTAATAAAGTGATTTGTTCTTTATCCTATCATTTTGTTGGATTCCTATCTATACTTGATCTTCTATTCACATACACAAACATATATATATATGTATATATATATACAAATGATAAAAATATGGGTAAAAGTGGTCAATATCAGGCAGAGAGTGTATCCAAATATAAGATATAAAAGTGGACACTGAGGCCAATATTGAGTGGCGACAGTCTGTTTCATGATGGAACACAAGATTCATGGCCTGAAGTTTGTATTTGAACATGAAACAAACAGTCACCATTCTGTGTTGACCTTAGTGTTCACTTTTATATTTTTTATATATATATATATATATATGAATTGGGATCAAATACAGATTGGAATCTGACAGAATTATAGGATAAGGAACAAATTGTAAACATTTATAAATTTAACAATGTTTCACTTTTATTTGGTGTTATAACTTTTATTATTATATTATTATTATTATTTTTTCCCCTGTCCAGTTATTCATGTCATCTGTGACAGACTTTCTTCTCATAATTTGTTTCCACATTTACAGTTCTGATGAGAGGGGACGAAACCGGTTGACTTGTGTTCGTGTTTTTGTTTTAAAATTTATCATGGCCTATAGTAAAAAATTTCTTGCCTTTAATGCCATAGTGTGTGTGTGTGTATATATATATATATATATATATATATAGTACAGGTAATAGGTCCATTGGTATATAATCCAAGTGGCTCCTAGTAATATCAGATATTAAAACTGGTACTGTACGTTCTCACCAACTGCTATCTAATCTCAATTCAAAACCCCTATCCCGAGACAGTCAGTCTAGGGCTGAGGAGGACTGACATATAGTTGTGCTGGTCTGAAATAGACTATACCCACATAGGTAATTTTGGATTTTTTTGCTGAATACACACACACACACACACACATACACAGGGTGGGTAGTGGAAGTAGTGCAACAAATATAAGATACAGTTTTACATTGAAAAGATTGATGATCAAGGGACACTCTGGTTTAAATTAAAATTTTTTTTGAAGATTCCAAAATGAGTACATTTCCAAAAGATATTTGCTTTATTTTGGACGTAATTGCTTCTGAATTGGTCCTCATGATTTCTCTCAATATTAAGTCTTTGTGTCAGACTATATTAAACCTAAAATATATTGACACATGGCAAGCTAGTCTTGAAATCCATTGCTAGTAAGTTTGACCATTATTGGATGTCCTGCTACTATAGCCTTGTGTAAGAGCATATTAAGCTTACAAGAAGGTACGGAAACATTTGTGGCCTTAACCAAAAAGCCCTTAAAAAGAAAAATTTTTTTTGATTATTTGGTTAGATTTTGGGAAGAGGGTTGAGGATCTTTTAGTCTTATTTTATGTCCAGTGTTCCTTCAGGATATAAGCAATCATGGCACTCCACATGTTACCCGTTGTCTTAGCAATGTTTGTCTTTTTTGCTATCCTTCTCACTCCCTGTTCTGCCACTCATTCATATAAGCTTGTCAGGTAAGTGACCTACTGCTTCCCATTGTTTCATTTAGCTTCTATATGGGTGCCATTTGTAGAGTGATACTTAACAAGTTAGTCTTGAAAGACATTGCTTGAAACTTGTGTTAGAGTAAGGCAAACTTAGAAGATCATGATGTGATTTTCTTTAGACTAATATCATCATCTTTGTTTAATTTTTTTTCATATAATTTTTCACCCGTGTACCCATTTAGGCTTTCTTGGGTGCCTGTTTTATCTCAGAATGTTGACAAATCCTACTTTGTGAAAACATGCAAATAAATCTGCAACCAGACTAAGACACCGCTACTTTCTTATTTGCCAATTCCTTTGACTTTGCAGTCACGTAATCTTTAATAATAATTTAGGGAAAAGATTTAATTTCAAAGACTTACTTCTCTACCACTTTTTCTCCTATTTTCCAAAAAGTTTCTTTACACTTTAAAGCTTACTTTGAAAGTTTCTTAAAAGGAACTTTTATTTGGTTTTTTATTCTCAAAGCCTTATAAATAATATTGCATGGGTTATCTGTCTTTCATCTGAGTAACTGAAAGAACAGTCCTCCATTTGCAAAGGTCATTTTAATAATCAGAATTAATATAAATGTAAGCTGCAGCATTTTCCTTCAGTGTTGGATATACAACTATTCACAATTTTCTGAATGAAAAAAGAAAATGAGCTTATATATATATATATATATATATATATATATATATATAAATCAAAACAAAGGAACAGTTAGATTTATAATCCAGAGTTCTTTAGCATTTATTTTTAAAAAACAGTGCTCAATACACAGTAGAGCATAATATAATAATTATTTTTTTTAAAATGTTTCCAACACCCCCTTAATAAAAAATTCTGAATTCTCATTATCCCACCAACTTAAAATAAAAAAATATTATACTATTTAGCTTAAAAAATAGAGTAAAATTAATATTTTTAGAAGTTTACTCCATTATCGCTTGAAAAGGGAATAAAACTTCAAATTGGAGAAATGAAATTTATTTCTATTAAATCAAATTTTTCTGCTTTCTATGCATAATTAGTTATTATGCATCTGTGTAGAGTTAATTATATGAAAAATGTGACTATTCATTACTTGGAAATACAATAAATTACAAATTTGCATATATATATATATATATATATATATATATATATAGGTACTTAGGTACTTCCCCCGAAAAGCAGTAGCTTAGGTTTAAAATGCATTTTAAAAATGAAAAATCTTTTTTGAAGCTTTAATTTTAGTTTTAATTTCAAGCTGATAGATTAAAATTAAGAACTCCAATAAGTACTTTTCTGTATTTAAAACCTAATTTTTTTCCTGATTATCGATAAAATTGCCCATATTGACAAATCTGTGGGCACAGCATAATTCTCTTTATTAATAAATCTTTCAAAAATAAAATATACTTTTCTGATATGTTATTTGAGAAAAATTGGCTGATTTCAAGTTTAATTAATCTTAAATTACTTACTTTTAGTTTAAAATATCACAGAAAAGCATTTTTTAACATGTAGGTGGGTTGTTTTATCGACAGCTTGATGTTTGAGTAATTTATGTAAAGGCCAAATAATTGTATAAAAATTACTTGACAAATACAACATAAACACTTTTTTATATAATTTCTTTAAATACCCAGTAATCTTAAAAATTTTAAATATCTTAAGCATTCTAATATTTTATTGAATTTTGGATACATTTGCTTTATAGCTTTACTTACGGAGACACTTGTTGAAGTGATGTTAGTAAATTACCAATAAATTTTAAATTTACTATAGTTATTGCTCTTATTTTCTGATAATGCTGTGTATGAATGTCCATATTTACAAAAATCAGTATATTTATAAACACAAAAAAAATTCAAAATTTTCTTTTCAAAATACTGAAATTATACTAATCTTTACCATTTATGATTAGTAAATACAGTTTTTATTTTATAATATCACTTTAGCCCTACAAATTAATACAAAATTTTAAAAGATTTAAAACTCTATAAATCATTCTAATTAAAAATTTTTAAAAATGAAAACAATTTTTGCAAAAAAGTTCATTAAAAAATTTTGCTTTAGAAAACAATAGTATACATCATATATTTTATTCATAAAAGCAATTAAAATCTTTTCTAATTAAATAATGTCTTAGTTCTATTGCATTTTTTATTTTACAATTCAGGGCAGATTTTCTGTAACTGATTTCTATTTGAGCAAAAAAAAAAATAAATGATTTAATTCCTCCATGGACTTGGCCTTACAATTAACATAAAGATTAAGTACTACAAAAAAGAATTTTTCAAAATTTGATAAAATTGAATATGTGAGGTTGTAATAAATATATAAAATAATATCTTTACCAAGATTTCCTAAAGAAGAAACATTTAAAAAATAATTTTATTCATTTGTGAATAAGTAGTGAAAGTTTCATTAAAATCAGACAATTATCTGACTTTTGCAAGAATTTTCAGATCAATGTGTTTTTCAATGCAAAAATATGCTTAAAATTCCCATACAAATTTATGGTCCCACACTAATGCCAGAAAAACAAGAATTTTACCCAATATTTTGAAGGTTCTAAAGGGATTAAAAAGAAAAATATTATATAAAAAATCCTTTGGTCTTTCATCACATCAAGTGCCTTGAGGAGATAGTGCTGCCCTTGGTCAAGATCGTGGCTACCAGAAAACCTGGCAACAGGACTCAGCACATCTTGTTCGTCTTGCTCGAACTTCTGCTCAGCCAACTCCAAATGTTACAGGTTACAATTCCATGATAACATTTCCTTTTAGGAATATATCTTGCCTAGATATAGAAAGAAATTCCAGCTTGCAGTCCTTAATTTGCAAAAACCCAAGACTCTCCATTTCCCCTTTGTGGACTTATGTCCTCGCCTGAGACATAGTAGATGAAACTGGTCCATCTGAATCTGAGTCCTAAACAGTGTTCTCCCGCAACACAGAAGAATCTCCATATTATATGTAAGACCCTATTCTTTCATTCTCATTACACTCTGCTTGCTGTGTAGATATATGATATATTATTCTTGTATGGAACACATGTATATATAGTTTGGTGTATGTCTTAGTGGTATAAAAGTCTCTCTGAGAACAAAGCCTGTTTGTCATTCCTTTTCCTTTCACCCATTCAGTTCTGTTTGTGAAGTATGACGTTATTATAACATGGATATAATAATGCCCATAATGGGGGAAATATACATGGGAGAATAAACCTTTCTTTCATAACTTTCTCCTGTAGTCATATCATCTTGATTAACAACCCTGCCAATGTCATACCTTCAGATTACTTGAATCATATGCAGTACAGACTGCCTCCAATTATGTTGACTGGTTCTTGTCATTGGATCAAAGCTGCCTGATGCTGAGAGACCACAAATAGTTGTACAAGCCATAAATGACTTTAGAGAGATACCTGTAGGTATGTCAGGTGCGGGTAAATCCCTTTATCTGCTGTCACCTGTTTATATATATATATATATATAAAGTGAACATAGAAGTCAACACTTAGGGCCAGGCCTGTTTTGCATATAGCATGAAACAGACCAGGCCTAATTGCATATGTTGACTTCATGTTCACTTTTATATTTACACACGCCTCTATCTTTGATATTGAGCACTTTATCCCATAAATATATCACACCTTAAGACTATATTTCTTCATATATATATATATATATATATATATCCTCTTCAGCATCATAATAGTTCATCAGGAACTGTGGATAAGGAGATTGACATACTCTTGACTTTATGGGTGGTCGATGATTATTAAGGTGTGTAATTTTTTTTCTGCAGGGAGGAATTCAATGACATGCCTTTACTTCATACACCCTTTCATGTCAGATACTATTTTGTCTGAGTGTTTTTCTGCTGCTATATATAACAAAGCCAAAATAATTATGGATTACTGGCTGGAAGGTTCAACTTTTAATGCATTTCAAACTTTATTTTCCAATTTATTTTGAAAAATATTTTTGTATAATTTTTGATAATACATATATTTTCTTTGTCAGATATTTTAATAAAAATGGCAGGAAAAAGCATCCCAAAGGGTCTAGCATACCATGAAATTTTGATAAGGCTATATTTTCCACTTTGTCATACTTCTTTCCCCTAAGATTGTTCTTGGTCTATAAAAAAATTATACATTGTTACCCCATATATATATATATATATATATATATATATATATATATGGGGGGTAATATATATATATATATATATATATATATATATATATATATATATATATATATATATATATATAACTTTAAAAATCAGGTCAATTAAAATATATAACCTTGGTTTCAACTTGACGGTCTCTTTGGACAATATTTTTAAAAATGACCACCTGAACATTTTATTTTAAAAAAAAAAACACAAAGAATGCTACATAATTATTTTTCAAGAATAAATTTACAAGTGCATAATGATCGAAAAAAACATGACATTGAGTCTAATAGAAAAGAAGGGGGATGGAGAAGAAAGAAGAAGAAAAAAGAAGGGTGAAGAAAAGAAAGAAACGGGAATGCAACTTAAAATGTAAGGGAGGAGTGGGAGTATAGTGTATCTTAAGAATAACAGTGGGAGGGGGGTCTTAAATTAGATTTTTTTTGTCCGGCCTCATTTCCACTTAATAAAAATTTTTTGATATGAGGGCAAGGACTTAAAATTTCAGATTTTTGGCTTAAAAGAGGTTTTTAATCCAGAAATGTCATAATTTTTTTTTAATTGAGCTCCTGATTTTTAAAGTTAAAAGCTCTACATGTTGTTTTTACTTTTATTTATATATTTTTCTTCACACATGTATTGAGCACTTTTTAATATTACTGTTTCGTGCTCTGATTCAATTCTGACCATTAATATATATATATATATATATATATATATATATATATATATATATATATATATATATCTACAGACATACCGTTTTGGTGTTTACAGTTCATCAGTGTGGCTAGACATCCGATTGCCTCAAGCCGGGATCGAAACCTGACTGAGTTGGTATCAGTCAAAGATTTTACACCTAAGCCATTGGCGTACGGCAGAGATGAAGGTGAATTTAGACATATTTACATTTAGACAAACAAGCCAGTGACTGGAGAACTTGATTCAACTTAACAAAGAGTCTTGCATCAGCAGTAGTAATAGTCACTGTTTACAAATTCACTTTTCTCTCTCTCTCTCTATATATATATATAGAAAAGGAATATTCAAATAATATATATATATATATATATATTTGTTTATTATTTGAATATTCCTTTTCTTACTGATATATATAAAAGTGATTAATTATTTCTAATGGAGCTTTTTCCCTATATATATATATATATATATATATATATATATATAAAGAATAATTCACTTTTAAGTTATCCAGACTCTGTGTTTCATGGATACCTTTATGTCTAATTTTTTTCACTTTTAATCATTTCACCCTAAGCAAGGCAATAAAGCTACTAACCTGCAAGAGCTTAGTGTAAAAGAATATAAGAAAAAGAAAGTCATTATTAAAGAGAGGACAATTAAAGAATAGGAATTAAGAAGACAGAAGATGACAATTGACATTGCATTTAAATTTTTGAAGATCATAGTTGACTGGAAAACAAGAAACCGGAAGCGAGTTGCACACGCAAGAAGGATGAGAGAAGAATAGAACTTACGATTAGATCTAGCAATTTCAAACATAAAATGATATGACCTAACCGCCAATGTAAAACAGTGCTTAAATTAGTAAAGTCACGGTACTAAAATGTAAAGGTCATCAGAATAATTACCATGAAAATATTTATAGGAAAGGTGCAGGGAAGCTGCATTACAGTGGAGAGAAAATATCTGAAGCTGAGATTCCAGGTCATGACCAATAACATCACAGATTCTTTGGATTTTAACAAAGATCGCAAAATGCATAGCAAAAGTGCCAAACCAGATGTAACAGCAATATTCAATTTCTTAGTGAATTAAAGTTATCTATGTACAGAATGTATTTTTCTTATATATATATATATATATATATATATATATATATATATATGCACATACATAAATATGCATGCATAAACATTTATGCATATATACAAGAATGAACCAACAAGTTTGTAGCCTAACACAATTATTTCTTGAATTTTCATTTGAAATTTTCAATGTATAATGTTAGATCTAAATGATTAATATTTACCACATACAAACATGTATACATACATATATGCATATCTGTTTGCACACACATGGATGCACATACATTTGGTGACACATGGGCATCTATGCTTATATAATCACACAGATGCATAAACATCAATTATACTGTAGAATAATTTAAATGACACAGAATAATGTTTTGGGGTGGTAAATATTTATGCCAACAGATGTTCACCCAGAAAAAAAAACATTCCAATAGGGCCCTTGAGCCCTAGTTAGCATTTGTGACATAACGAGATAATCAGCTCCATTAATTAGCAACCAAACAACGAGCGTTGTGTATATTAGGAAGAGAAGCAGCTGCTACAAGAGGAGCATCTTTAACAATGAAAGCAGACAAACAGGAAGCTCAGATGCTATCAGAGTTCAGAAACCTGTTTGAATATCCGCGAAAGCCAGGCAGAATCCAGGATATTAAGTGTATAGCCACAAGTGGAAGAATTTCTTTTATCTTTGATAGCAATCAGATGTGGTAAACAAGTTCTTCCCGGAGTAGTGCAAAGTTCTTTATTATTCCCTGAGATATAACACGAAACAATCAGAGGCAAGAAAGCAATGACAAACTGATGTGTTTTCATTAAGGAAAAAAAAAAAAAAAAGATGGCAGGCATTTTGACCTTGAAAACTGCACTAGAAATGAAAAACAAGCACATGAAACACAGTGAACAGAAAGAAAACATAATAGATGAAAAAGGTCAAATCATAAAGATTTCAACAGATATGGGGAACAAAATCACACCCTGAGATAGTGAGTTTTTAGTTCCAAAACACTATCACAATCATTGTACTATACATTTTTGGGAGCAATGAATGAGAGCCTGTATGCCAACAATGATGACATATGGTATCTTCTTTTTCTATTCCTTGTGACCATTCATGATGTAGGTGATCACGGCTCTCCACAACTTTCTGTCCTTTGTAGCTTTTGTAAAGTTTATCTTTTTTTCTATCTCTCCTAATCTCTTTTCTGTTAATCATTTACACAAGCTTGTTTAGGTAGGTTATTTGCTTTTTTCTTCTGTCCCACTTGCTTTTGATATGTCCTGTGAATGTCAAACTCTCCAAGCCCTATTTCCTTATATGTGCCTTAGAAATTTCTATAAAAGAGAGAAACATGAATGTATGGCATTACATGAGTTAATTTATAGATTTTTATTTTGCACAGGTCGTACAATTACCAGTACTGAAACAATGTCAGTATTTTTTAAATCTTCCTCTGCACATCATCTTTATTATGACTTGTGAGTATCAAATTCTCCAAGCCATTTTTACCCATTAGGTGTCCTAGAACTTTTAACTGTATTTCTTGCATCTAATTGTAAATGTCCTTTTTGCTTCCACATATCAATAGTATATCTTACTATACCATATGTCAATAGAGTGAAAAGGGTTAAGTCTATTGACATATGATACAGTAAGATATATTATTGATATAATAATACAATAAGGTGCTCCAAAAGTAAATGTCTCTTATTTATTACCGTGGAAACTGCAATAGATTCAATATAACAACTACCCTGGGTACATGGCAGCAGCCCCCAAAAACTGGGATAGGTGGGTACAAGAGGAGGACAACAACACACAGAAAACAGTCTGCCTGCCTTATGTGAAGGGGTTATCAGAGAAAATACAAAGGATCTGCAGTTCATATAACATCAAGACAATCTTCAAAAGCTGGATGACACTTTGCAGATATCTCTCCGAGTAAGACACCCCCCACATAGAGGAGAATATGACTAAAGACTGTGTGTATGCTATCCTATGTAGCTGTGGAAAGAAATATGAAGGGAAGACAGACTGCCCACCTTAAGGTAAGGCATTTTACAAAAAAAAAAAACAAAAAAAAACACCAAGAACACCAGAAAGCTGTAACATGAGGAGAATTGGAAAATTAGACCTGGCTGACTGGCTGGAGAGAAAAGGGAGATCACCGCCCTCTGTGGGATCAGGTCGAGATCATAGACAAAGAAGACCATTGGAAAATTCGTAAACTTAAGGAATCAGCACATATGCTAGGCTACAAAAATCTCCTGAGCCGACCAAGCATAGAAATGAATACAATATGGGAACAAGTAATAAAGAGTGCCAGAGAAAAGCAATAATAACAACAAAAATTGCAATATGAGCTCTGGTAACAAGCAATGATAATAGCAAAAATTGCAATATGAATACTGGTAAAAATGGTTGCTGAAGACATTAGGTTTATAATACCAAGAAATTCATACACAGATGTCCTCAATGACACAGTGGATAAAGCATTAGTTAGATCCAGTGAGTTCAATACATGGTTAAGGCAGTGGAGAACTTGGAGAGGGGAATTCATTAACAGGAGATAACTGAAAACTGACATCCATCTCAGAAATATAGACATCATCAGATAGAGCAAGTTTTCATCTACAAAACACTATTTTTCCATAGTCACCACCACTTGTCATCTTCTGTGTACCATGCTACTTTAAGGAGTTGGGTGATCATGGCTCTCCACAACTTCCCGTCTTTTGTATCTCTTAGTAGGGTTTGTCTTCTTGTTGTCCTGCTTAATTTCTGTTCTGCGAGCCATTTACACAATCTTGTTAGGTAGGTTATTTGTTGTTTTCCTCTGCCCCTCTTGCTTTCAATTTGTCCTGTTTCTGTGGAGAATTTGCGTCAGTACAGATGCAAAAGAGGCCTCAGATCGCATCCTGAGACTGTTTGGCATGTCTACATACAGGCCACTCTGCAATTGGTCAAGATCTGGGATTTTGTAAAATGCCTCATATCAATAAAAGCTGGTGGAAAACAGCAGTTGTGAACTCAGGCGTTTTGTTCCTCAAGTTGCTGTGGTTTCCAAGGCATCATTTTTTTGTTTCCTCTTGTCTCTTTCTCCCCATTACCCCTGTAGTTCCTGGGAGAGCAACCAGTTAGGTGTTTTCCGCTATCTCAACAGACACTTTGCTTACACGACAACATTTTCTAAGCCCTCTTTCCTCATTATGTGTTCAGGTGCTACCTGTTCGCCAGTGATGAACAAGGGCCTTTATGCTACACCCATAAACTTGTAACACACATTACTGTCACAACTGCTGGAATACATTACTCACTGCCTGTGCTCATATCCACTGTTAGGTCTCCATAAACATTCAACAAGCATTGATTAATGTCAGTGGATGTAATTATTTCAACATGGAGAAATTCACTGAGAAAACCTTTGCTTTGTATGTGCTTTCATGTCAGGAAACATTTTACCAGCCTGCCACTCAAAATTTCAGATATCAAAGATAGATTTTATCTTTGAAACCTCGGGATAACTGGAAAGCCCTTGTATAAATTACATGCATATTTCGTTTTTTCCTTGTTATGTGTGGATAAGATTGAGAATTGGCCATTTTATTTGGCTAGAAAGAAATCCCAGTATGTATCTGTAGGATGTGTTTATAAATTTGGGGAAGTGGGATTTTAGTGGTTATTCCTGAGATTGAAACACAGCCTGAGTGAGTTGATTTACCCTGCTATATATATATATAAATATTCTGATGTTTGATTATTTGATCAAATACTGGGAAGTGGACCAAACTGAAAACATCTCTGCACATTTTCATGTGTGCATGTGTATATGAATTTTAATTTTTCCAAGGGCTTGCAACTTTGTTTCAGTCATTCTACGCTCTGGCCTTCTTCAGGTGAATGGAATTTTGAACTGAACCCTCGATCTCACTTTAACTCTCCAAGTTTTTGTTCACCACTGCAGAAGCCAGGTATTGAACTCACAACTATTTGGTTCAAGTCACTGGATCCAACCAACACTTTTATCCACTAGGCCACCTTTGTTGTTTCTGTCACATTTCCCTGGATCGGGCAGTGTGTTTTTACACTCAGTGGAAATGGATGAATGATAGGTGAACAGTACTAAATAAAAATAAGAACTAGATGATATCCCTAGACATGAGCAGTGGAATGAGAACAGTCTACCCCTGTAGATTAAATAAAGGGTTAAGTTCAGAATTTGTTGTAGGTTACTGTTGTAACCAAGTAAATGGATAAGAAACAACAAAACAAGAGGTTGCAGATAAATTGTGTATTGAACATTAAATACACACAAAATTGAGTTACACGACTTGGGAGTGTATATTGGTTGACCAGCGTTCAAGTTATATTATTGTTCCCCCGAGGCTTACTTTCCTACTAATTTTATAGTAAGTGGAAGAGTCCACAAAAGTCTCATTAGAGGGAGGACACCACAACAGTTACCCAGATTGTTATACACCTGAAGAAGGCCGGAGGGCACAATGGTTGAAATGTTGTGATAAAAACAACAAAGATGAGGGGAATAGTTTGAATATAAATAGTGTAAATAATTATAAGATGCTAACTGAAATTTCTAAGGCAAATAGAGCCTGCCTGTGGACATATGGAAGACCAGAGGGACAGAGAAAAACAAGGCATAACCTACCTAGCAAGTTGAGTAAATGGATAGCAGAACAGGGTTTTAGGAGAGATAACAAAAAAAAAAAAAAATTATTGAGAGCTAAAAATGAGCATGAAATTGTGGAGAGCCATGATTACCAACATCCTGAAGAGACACAGCACACAAAAGATAGAAAACCCAAATGTTACTTTTCAGTTTGGATAGTTCAATCCTCCGTATATCAGCATTTTTTAACTCATCTTTTGTATTTCATAAAAAGGATCGTCAGAGAATTTGGAGAATATTGTATAAAAGCCCCCAATACCCACATGTGGCCGTGTGTGAAATGAAACAAATAGAAATGTCTGTGTCAGTAATAGGCATGACTGAAGAGGGAAGCAGAGAACGGATGCAGAAATGATATAGAAAATGAAGAAGAAGAAGTCTGAAGCATTTTCAGTAAGAAGGAAAAATGAGTAGTAAGAGGAATTGATATGTTTATAAGCCTTTCAGTAAACAATGTTATCTATGTGCAAATCTTGGTGCAAATGACAGACTAAGTTTTCAGCAAAGATAAGAAACTTAGAATAACTGATAGGATGCCAATCATTTAAATGAAGTCCAGGGTGAGGGAAAAGGGAGGGTGGAGATGAGCGGGAGTAGGGGCAAGAAAGATTGAAAGACATTTAGGAATATTAAGAGAAAAGAAACAATATCAGAAATGAAACAAGGACTGGAAAGAAAGGTGAGAGGGGAAAAGAAAACAAAAAAAAAAAAAGAGAGAAGAAAATGATATAAGGAAAAAATAAAGAGAGTATAAAGGAAATAAAAGATAATGAGAGGGATAAGAAAGGATTATAGGAAAGAAAAAAGAAAGAGAAGAGGGAAGAAAGAAAAATAAAGGAAAAGAAAAGGCACTGAGTTTATCAGAAATGAAGTACCGAAAAAGAAATGGAGTGAGGAAGAAGAAAGACAAAACAGAGGGAAGTAAGAATGAAGAAGAGAATAAAGAAGTGAAGAAGAAAAGAAAAAGAATAGAGAGAAAAATAAGGAACAGAAATAAATCAAGGGAAGTAAGAAGGAAAATATAAAGAAATGGGGGGGGGGGGAATAAAGAAAGAAAGAAGAAATAGAAGAAAAAAAAAATGAAGAGAATAAAGAAAGAATAAAAAATTATATAAAAGAAGGAAAGAAACAATAAGAATGTGTTGGAAACAATAATAAATGGAAAGAACGAAGAACATATAGAAAAAGAAATATAAAAAGAAAGGAGAACGCAAAGAAAAAAAAGAAAGGAAACAGAGAATTATAAAGAAGCAGAAAGAATGAATAAAAGATGGAAATGAAAGAAAAAAAGGGGGGAAGAGAAAGTATTTGAGAAAGATTATTGAAAGGAAGAAACACTGATGAAAAGAAGAAATGGACAAAGACAAGTAGGAAGAAATACAAAAGGAATACTGAATTTAAAAAACAAAACAAAACAAAAACTGGCAGAAAAACGAGCAAATAGTAGTGAATGAAGAAGAGTGAGTAGAGAAAGAAGAAGAAAGGACAAGTGAAAGAGAAAAATAGTAAAAAGAAGGAAAGGGCAAAGAGAAGTGAAAGAAAAAAAAACCCAGCAAAAATGGTAAAACAGCTTAAAAGAAGTTACAAGAGGGAAAGAGAAAAACAATAAAAAAACATTAAGAAAGAAATCAAAAGAAAATCATTGGAAGGAAAGATTAAAACTGAATTACAAAATCATAATATTTATATGTCTTCAACTTGTAACTTATATTCCATTATAATAAACAAAGCTGGTTTGTGAATGAAATTATCCGGTTGAGCACTTGAGAAAAAGGGGGTATTAAAAACAGCAGCTCCTACTGCTATTAAGCAATACTCTTCAAGTACAAATTGAGTTCTCCAAGCCGCTGGTGTATTTTTTATAGGAAAAAATGTTAAAAATTCCCTTCCTTTCTGCTGTGCTATGATAGCCTGGATGTCAAATCAGTCAGATTTCGATCCCAGCTTCAAGCAATCAGACATCTAGCCACACTGAGGAGCTGTGA
>CAHIKZ030004782.1:1817500-1830000 GCA_903632075.3 Acanthosepion pharaonis
ATCTTGGAATACTAAAGAGTAAATTTATGCAATAAAATTACCATTGGCTTCAACCATGGCCTCCAGACATCTTCAGAATCTCCTGCATCACTTCTGGACAGTCTCCTTGTTTAAGTTGCTGCCATAATCTTTACCTTCAGTTCATCATTGGTGTTACAAGGAGTTTTGTTGGTCTCTTATTCAACTGTGTCCCACACATAATCAAGGTGTTGCAGTCTGGGAAGTTAGGTGATGTGGTCACAGAAATTGTTTAACACACATGACTGGGTTCTCCTGCTTGTGTGGCATGGGGCAGAGTCCTATTGCCAGACACAGGGTTTTCCAGCAGCCACCTGCTTGATCCAGGGCAGCACTACCTTCTCAAGGCACTTGATGAAGGTCTCTGTGTTAAGTCTGAGGCCCTCACCAACAAATTTGGGAGTTCTTTCCTTAGAACGATCACAGTGATTTTTCTGAGCTGCTGTACTCATCATGAGGCTCATCCAGCTCTTTCCAAATCCTCTACACTGGCCACAGATTAACAACCAAACACTCTGAAAGGTTTGTGCTGGAGCTTCTGGCGCGAATGCCAAGCAGCACAGTATGCCATTTACAAATTTCTGGTAGACTGAATTGGGTCATAGTGGTCTTTTTCTCACAGATGGTGCCCAACTGACCCTACTATACTGTGAAGTCAACAAAATCAAAAATAATGCACATACACAAAATTCAAAATATAAAATGGCGACAATTTACGCATCGCAGCTTGTGTGTGTGTGTGTGTGTGTGTGTATATATATATATATATATATATATATATATATATATATATATATATTGAAGTCAAGACCCAGAGGCATCAGTCTGTTTTGTTCTAAATGCATTTGTCAGGCCATATATATATATATATATATATATAGTGGCTGCCCACTCATATCCGAGAATGCCCATTGATGATTAGCTAATCCTGTTGCTGACGCCTGCTCAGGCACATTTGTGTTTGTTCAACACCCACACAGCCCACCTGTGGTTTATACTGCAACTATGCTGAGCTACAGTTACAGTTTCTGGGAGAGAGTACATTATCTAGTGTGATCAACAATCTGAAATATATATATATGTTTCATATTTCCTTTGCTGATTTAAGAATGGGGTTTTGGTGCACCCTTAATTGACGTATTCCAGAACAACTAAAGACCTGTTCTCTTGTGTTTGTGAATTTTTTGCCAACAGAATGATTAATAATCAAACGATGATCACTGTCCCATTTTTTAAATAGTTGGCTGTTAACATGAAGAAATCTGTAATTAATATTGGGTTGTTTATAAACCTATAACTATTTCTGGAAGAATATATTTTTTTTTTTTAGAAATCTATAATAGATTTTGATTTTTATCAATAATACTGGATATTCAGTAAGCATTAACAAGTTAAAAAAAGAGTTCTTTTACATTAAATGCTTTTTATTATTCATCAAAGAATGAAATCATAAAAAAAAGAAATTTAACAAATGAAAGCAATGTTTTTTTTTTGGGGGGGTAGCTTAAAAAAAAAAACAAAGATGGTATTTTAGTTGCCTAAGTTATAAAAACAGGTGTTTTTCTTTGTAAGACAAAAGAATGTCTTCTCTTTTCAGGCCAAGACAGAAAATCTCTCTGGGATTCTGCACTTTGTGTTCTTAAGTTGTTTTGGACATTTTGAAGCAAAGAATTTTCTTATTAATTTTTGACTAGTTCCATTTTTCTTGCTGCTTTGTTGTGGTTTCATTCTGTTTACTGAAACAGCCAAAGACTCAATGAGCTATTAATGTGAGAATAAGTAACAAAAAAACAGATGATTAATAAAATACAGTATCTCAGACTCTTAAAGACAACTAAACAAACAATAAGGTGTTGGATAACAGGAAAGCTGAGAAATTTACCTGACCATGACAGCTTCTATGACCAAAATGGCTAAAGCATCATCCATACAAGACAAGCTCTTTAATTACGGGATTTTAATTTCAGTTTGAGTCACAATTTTTGAGAAGAGGAATTATTATTATTATTATTATTATTACATGCCTTTCTATTGACTAGTATAGTTATCTTGGTTGCTATATTCTCATTTTGGAGGATTTACTCTTCAGCTGAGTTAGCTTGGACATTCACAAGTCTATAATACCAACCATCAGAGTCCTGTATCAAGATCAGAAGGTCATTAGATGGTTGCTGGACGACCGACTTGTCTTACTCCATGGATAGGTTTCCAGAACAGTAGATCACTCATGAGTTCTTGTTTTGCTCACAAAGTATTGTAGAAATATAAAGGATGAATCCATAGAGATGTGATTTAATAAATGGAAAATAATTCTTCGGCCTTCTTCAGGTGTTTGTCTTCGTACTCACTAACATTTTCAGGATTTTGAACTAAACTCTCCATTCAGTTCACAGGCTAGATCCTTCTCATTTCACTTTCCATACTTAGGGGATGTCCTATACCAATTAATACTCACCATTTTTATCCACCTTTGTGTCTGTTTCTTCCACAGACTAGGTGACTTTTCAGCACTACCAAACTCGGGGATTGAACTCATAACCAGAGAACCAGGTATGTTTTAATAAATCAATGGATATTTTAAACAATCCAGTACTGTAAGTTTGAAGCCTTAAACCTAATGTCTGTATACAAGTGGTGGACTTCTATGAGTTTCATTACGGGCCGGGGATTTTTTCTGAGGCCCCCAAATGTTATTCCTCAGTATGCTAGCTCATCAATGCCTGTGGAATGAAATCAGGAGAACCTCCTCAGTAGACCTAGCAGAAAGATGAATACCATCTGAGAGAGACTGATTTGTGTTTTATGGCTTATCAACCAATTGTGGGTTATTTAAAGCCAAAAGATATTTTGGATTATAAGAATAATGCTTTTTTTTCTTCTTGTGAGTGAATATTATATTAACAGTTTTTTGAGAATAACAATGACTTTTCCAGATACAAATCCTACTATTTAATCCATAGCTAGGGGAGGAGATAGACTTATACCTTCTCCAAGTGTATTCGTCTGTAATTGAATGCTACAAATTCAGATGGAATTAAAACTCTGCTCTCTGATTTTTCTTTTCCAAGCTGCTACTCATTACACCACTCACACATCCACGTGTCCAAGTGAGACACTGTGTCCAGTGTTGTAGTGCATCAAGAGCACAGAGCTGAGCTGATGGATATGTATGATATCCCCTGCATTGAACATGGATGTGATTTGAGCCAGTGCTATTAAAGATCAGTGATCCACCACTGTGCTGTCCACAGAGGGTGGTGATGCCTCCCTAATTCTCAGTACACGTGACAATAAAAGTGAAGAGATGTCAAATATCTGACGGCTACAATCATGTCCCATTTGAAAACTGATAATTCATGTCACCTTGCTGTGAACAGCCTAGCAGGTGTTCACACTGACTCCCTAGATGTCAAAGCACAACTGACATAGATCCAGGCATTTATATGATGTCTTATACAATGGGTTCACTTTTACATTCTGCTATCCTGTGACTTCTACTAAGGTCTGTAGAGAACATAACTAGCTATTTTAGATCTCTTCAGAACAGGCTGTGTAGCCTTGATGTAACTTGGCAACCAATTAGAGGGGATTTTACTGCACAAGCAGAAACATTTTCCTGTGAGATTAATCTCTCAGCAGTAAGGCACCATTGAATGAGATTGTATATTCAGTGACTGTTGCATTTACAATGACTGAATGAATATATTCTTTATATATTGAGATATTTTGCTAAATTCCAGATATGACTCCCTGCAAATTCTGGTCACTACCTCCAACAATATGAATTGCTTTCAACAGATTCCTGTCCAAGAAAAAAGTGTCAGTACCAAAATTTAATCTGGGATTTGCTCATTGAAACATAGTTCTTATGTTTGAATGAATACAAAAAAAAACAAAAAACAAAGTAAAGCAAAACCATTACTTACCCACACACACAAACTCTGAAATAAGGCAAACCAGGATTTGTTTTCTTAAATTTGGCATTTGGTTGGTAGACATCAAATACAACTGTCCATTTTTCTGGATAATCTGGAATTCTGCAAAGAGAAAATAATGAAGCACGTAAAGTTTAGAGATTGTTTTGAAGTGATTGCTGATATTCTTATCTTTGTCTGAACAATCTTTGGTCGTTATCTGCAGTCTGCAACATTCAGCCATCTTGGAGAAGCTCTGAAGATAGTCTTTTATCTTTTTCACTATTTCTTTTTTCTATATTACAATGCTTCAGTTTGAACATTTCAAATCTATGTGAGTGACAAAGATTCATGCTGCATTGATAATTTTTCAAACCAAAGCAAAAAAAAAAAAAAAAACAACATATTAATTATTTGCTTTGCTGATTACAGGAAAGTCCAGGATTTGGCACAAATGTCAAAGTTCCTGTTTTTCATTTTAAAGTAAAGTGTTTTTAGTCAAAATAGTTGATTTTAGGACATGTCAATCTTTGTTAGGTTATTTAATGCTTACTTTTGTATGGGATGTCCAGTGAGGATTGAACTCACTTCTCAGAAATTATCAACTAGATTTGCTTCACTCAACATTATTCCATGCCAAGTTTTTTCACAGTTTTTCTATGGTTTTCTAGGATGCTGGCTCCCACAGGGGTACTTGTTTCTATATAAGATATGATATATTTTGTCCTCAGTATATCTTCTATCTTTATTTTTAATCATTTCACCCTAAGCAAGGCAGAAATGCCACTAGTACACAGGGAGTTCAGTCAGTTATGTTCCAAGCATGATACACGCTTAGGCGATCATGTATCTTTCGATACATGACTGACAAGGCAGATTTTTTCCTGCAGTAGGTTGCCATTTCTTTCTGTGTTAGACCAGTTGCCATCCAAGGCTATAGAACCTAGTCTGTTCTGCTGCTTACCCATTGTTGGGTGTGGGGAGAAGAAGAGGATTCATACCTTTCCCAAGGGTATTAGCACGTAAGTGAATGGTAATCCGAACTCAGCTCTCCGATTCCTCAATCCAAGACGCAGGGAGTTACTAGGAGTGAAAGTGACAGAGAAGAATGAGAATAGGGAGGACTGAGGAAAGAACAAAAGATCAACAGGATTCAAGAAGCAGAAGATGGCAACTGATGTTGAACTTAAATTTTTGAAGATCGGGAAGCAAGCAAATAGAAGCGAGTTCCACGGGTGGGGAGTGCGAGAAAAAAAACCGTTGAAGTAAAAGTGGTTGCAACTTTCGCTATTTCAACATTTAAAAGGTAGTAGCACATTTAAATTCATATAGTCAGAACACAAGGGAAAAGCAGTTGCCATGAAAATATTTGTAGAAAAGACAGAGGGAATCCATATCATGTTAGTGAGAAAGTGACTGAAATAAAGATGGTCAGGATCCATTACATTACAGATGTTTCTTTGGACTTGACAAGAATCTCAAGATGTACAGCAGGAGTACCAGACCAGATATGGTAACAGTATTCAGTGCATGGACGAATGGTAGATTTATAAATGTGCAAGATGGATTCTGGTGATAAAAATTTTCTGGCACGACATAGTGATTCAACTTTTCTTGCAATAGATGCAGTTATTGATTCAATGTGTCATATCACTTCACACATGAACAATCATGGCTGTCCATGACTTCCTGTCCTTTGTGGCTCTTAAAAAGGTTTGTGTTTTTGCTATCTCTTCTAATCCCTGTTCTGACAAACTTATTAGGTAGGTTATTGGCTGCTTACATGCCCCTCATTCATTCAATATACCTTGTGAGTGCCAAATGCTCTAAGCCCTCTTTCCTCATGATGTGCCCTAGAAATTTCAACTCTTTTTCTGGTGCTAAGTATCCATTTTGCATCCATTTTCCTTAAAATTTCATTACTCACATGATCTATGGGATTCTCAGAAAACTCTAGAAACTTATTTCTATTGCTTCAAGTTTTCAGCATGATCTGGTCAGTGTGTATGTATGTACATTTTTTTTTTTTAAGCATTTCACCCCAAGCAAGGTGGGAAGCCACTAGGATGCAAGGGGTTACAGAAAATATAGAGCGAGATCAGATAGGAGTGATAGAAGAGGGTATGAGGAGAAGGGTAGTGGATAGATCAAGGCAACTGGAGATGTCGAAATATAGAATATATATTATACAATGCAAGTGAAATGAACAGAAATATTGAGATCAAGATGGGGAAAAAAAGAGTGGAAAACAGAGAGACAGACAGAGAAAGATGTCAAGTGGGAGTAAAGAAGTGAGACAGGGGAGAGTTTATAGAAAGGATAAATTGCAAGTAAAAAATAAGAATCAAAGAAACAGAAAGAATTATTTAAAAAAAAAAGAAAGAAATGAGAGAAACATTAGAAAAAGCAAAAAGAAGGTTGATTATTTTAAATGAGATTAAGAGAGAGAACGAACAACAGGTATATAGGATACTTTTGAGAAGAAGAGTGATAGACTATGAATCTAGAATGGAGCTTCGTTCTTAATAGGAAGGGGATATTAAATGCAAGGTAGTACTCAGATTTTGGTGGCTTTAAATGGAAACTTTGAATTAAAAAATTTTTAGAAAAGAAAAAACAAAACAAAAAAAACATGTAAATGGCTAAGTGGCATTCCTTGAAATTTAAGGAATGTTGGCAAAACTCATGTTTATTTTTTTTTTTTTTTTTCAATGTTAGAACATCCACATCTTGGGAAATAGAGAAATAGAAACTCTCACTCCATAAACAAAATCCAATTGCATTATGGGTACAGAGCTAAAGAGAAACAAACACAATGTCCTTTCAACCAATGAACTCTTAAAAAACTATCAGAAGTTATTTTAAAGAAGAGAAAAGTAAAGTGGATTGATAGAAGGAAGATGAAAAAAGAAAAAGAAAAACTAAGATTTTATGATTTTTTTTAAAGAATAAAGCCAAAATAGAAACATTGTGAAAAGCAAGGTACCAAGCAAATTCAAATTTTAAAATGAAAGAGGCAAAGATTAATGTCTACCAACACCTAATATAAAACAAAAAGAAAACTTTCTTTCAACTTTAAATGCAGGTATGTAGATAGATATGCCAGAAGATATTAGGATTTGCTCTTAAAGAACAACATTAAAATGTGTATTTCATCCAATTTGGTACTGAGGCTTGGACAAGGGATGAAATTCCTCTCTTGGCTTTTACAAAAAATAAATCGGCTTATCGGCTAAAAAAACAAAAATCTATAAAAAAGTCAAAGAGGGTAGTGTCGGATTCTTGGATGTGGACCTAATATGCATGGTGAAACAGTTTCATGCTAATGGATCAGAATGTCAGAAAGAATTTCTTTGAGTGATGGAAGCCAAAACCAGTAGCAGAATGCTGAAATGCAGCAGCCATATGGCCTAAGGGTAGAATTGAAAAGAACAGATCCTGAAACGATACAAAGAGACCAAGACATTTTCAGAGTGTCAAATTCTTTTCAATTCTTAATTATCTGTGAAGTAATCTTGCAGCCCATTACCTGTGGTCAACGGTTAAGCCCAGGCCAAAACCAGAATTCTGAATACTGATTTTCAAGGTGAGGACAAGCCCTATCCAATTTTGAGAATTGGTGCAACATGATCTTCTACTGCTCTAGTAGTCATCATATAGGCATCTTGTGACATGTTGAATAGTACCTTTGATGCACACATATGTCCTGTCCATGTTTTTAGTTAAGACAATATGAACTATTTTCAGAGCATTTAAGTTTTTTAAATTTGATTTGCAAAGCTGTTTTTTGGTAATAAAGCAAACATGCTTCATGTAAGTATAGAAATGTGATGAAAATGAAGAAATTGATTGTCAGTGATCAGGAATTGATGCAAGTATATGTGGAAAAATAAGGTTATTTTTATAGTAAAATTATAAGCAATCTATTTACATCTAAACACATTGTTCATGTTTTTACAGTAGAAATACATGGAAATTGGAAGAAAAGCACTATCAGAGTTCAGAATTTCTTTTCTTTTTTTTTTTAAATCGGTATCACTCCATGCAAGTCAGTAAGCCAATAAGACAGAAGGGGTTACAAGACGTGGAAGAATTAGGAATAGAAACATTAATAATGAGTGGAAAGAGTAATCAGGAGGATAGTAGATAGCAATTGACATTGCATTTAAATTTTTGCAGATTAAAGTTGATTGGAGAGCATGGAGCCAGAAGGGAGTTCCACAAGTGAGAAGTGCGAGAAAAGAAACTATTAGCATAAAATTTACAGTTACATCTAGCCAGCTCAACTGTGAATTGATGAGATCTCAACGACAGTCTAGTACTATGCTTAAATTCAAAGAGTCTAGGTACCATAGCGAAGAGCTCATCTGAACAATTACCACAAAAGTATTTATAGAAAATACAGAGAGTGGCAACCTTACAGCAGTGGAAAAGTGACTGAAGCTGATCTGCCAGAACAAGACTAATAATATTGCAGATTCTTCTTTGGATTTTATCAAGGAGCTCAAGGTAAACAGCAGGAGCACTGGACCATATATGGCAGCAATACTCTAAGCAATCTATTATTATTAATATTATTCAATATTTCTAATTATTGCCAGTGTTACTGACAGACAGAGCCGAACTATTCTTTTTCATTTCTTTTATAGGCCATGTCCCTTCTAGATGATCTTTTGTATCTCTGAGCAACTCCCATAGCATGAAAGAAAACTCCATTTGCATTATGGGCACTGAGCTCAACATCCTTGCTCTGTCATCCCAACACAATAACTCATTAAGTAGTTTGCTTGCTGTTTACCTCTGTCCTTCCTGCCTTCAATATGTCCTTATATCTAGTGAGTGTTAAATTCTCTAGGCCCTCTTTCCTTCATGGGTATCATAAATTTCAATTATCTCTTTCTGATTCTAAGAATAAGTGTCTTTTAGTTACCATTTTCTTTAAAACTTCCTCAGTGCTTACATGTTCAGTCTATGGTATTCCCAGCAGCTTTCTGTAGAGCTAAATTTTTGTTGTCTCAAGTCTCTTCAACATCAGCAAAAAAAAAAAAGAAAAAAAGTCCAGTGTTCACTTCCATATAGGAGGCTTGATATTAAATCGCAGTTCTGCACTCTTCTTTGTTTCCTATTAATACTTTGTTTAGTTTCCAAAAGGCATCTTTCACTACTACAAAGTGCCTTTGGATTTCTGTGTCTCAGTTTCTGTTGTCTGCTGTTATATTACCAACATAGTTAAATTTCTGTCTATATTTCTAAGATGAGGTATTGTAACTGTTTACATTATTTACATTGTTCAAACTGTTGTACTCATCTTTATTGCTGTATTCATGATGTTTTGGCTGCTGTATGCTCCGGTCGTCTTCAGGTGATTAGAATTTCATCCACTGGGGTAGATTGTTCTAGTTCAACATGCCATACCACTTCTGGATGTTTCAATAATGCCTCTTTAACTCAACTCTCCAAGTTTTTGTTCACCACTGCAGGAGCCAAGTATTGAACTCACAACTCTTTGGGTCAAAATCACTGGATCCAACCAACACTTTTATCCACTGGGCCATGTTTCATTTTTATTTTTGTTGATATTTAATAGTTAGTAGCTTATTTGTTTTTGCCTTGGTGTTATATATAGAGGTATTAATTATGGGGGGGGTTAGGTTTGTTCATTTTTGGTGTTTGTGTATGTGTGTGTATATATATATATATTTTTAACATTTGTTTGTTCATTTGTTTATTAATAAATTAAGTTTATATTCTATTTGTTTCTTTTATTTATTTAAATTTTGTATAACAATTTTTGTTTCATCTATTCAGAGTTTATATTTATATTTATTTGTTTACTTTTAGCTATTACTTAGATGGCAAAACTTACCTATTATTTTAGTTTTCTTGTTTACGAGTTTATTTTGGTTTTTAAAACCAATTATTGCAAATAATATGAGGTATTGTAACTGTTTACACTATTTACATTGTTTGAACTGTTGTGCTCATCTTTATTGTCATATCCACAATGTTTTGGCCCTTGTATGTTAAAGCCTTCTTCAGGTATATATATATATATATATATATATATATATATATATATATGTGTAGGAGTAATGGATAATGGATTGGATTGAGGAATCCAGGTTTGAGTTCAATTCCAGTTGAATCCATTACATTCACTTACGTGCTAATACCCTTTGGGAAAGGTATGAATCCTCTTCCTCTCCCTCCAGCTATGGGTAAAATAGCAGGACAGACTGGGTTCTATAGCCTTGGATGGCAACTCGTCTAGGAGAAGGACAACTCTGAATTCAAAACCTGCAGAGGGTCGTTTGGGAACTTTGTGACATTTGGTGCACCAGGTCTCTGTATTCGTCCCTTCAAAAAGTGTGGATGGTCCTGCACGAGGCCTTCACCACTATAATCAAATCTCATGTGCCGGTGTCGGGCTGTCAGTTTCCTGGAAACTGATCTACTTGACCCTCATACGTCGAATCTTGATGGGAGAGTCGATTATTATTATATGTACTGAAGAAGGCTAGAGTGTACAACAGTTGAAATGTTGTGGATATGACAATAAAGATTAGAACAGCAGTCCGAACAGTGTAAATAGTGAAATTTCTGTAACTACTTGATTCTGGTGTCTCTAATTTGTTGTTTGCAATTTTGGCCATTTCACTTTCTGACAACCATACATTCTGTAGTCATTCCTTTCTTCATGCTTTTCTTTATTACCTTGTCTAGGAGTTTTGCAGTTTTCCTTCTGAGTCTGGCATCAACACAGTGTCATCTGTGTATCTCATGTTGTTAAGATTATGTCCACAGATAATAAATTCTTAGTAGATGTTTTAGTTCTCTTTGGATTGTTGCAATAATGGTCTTGACTTAGCACCTCAACTTCAGTCAGTTACCCACCACTGTGATGGTGGAAAAAGGCATGGCATGTGGAATTAGAACTATCTACTCCTGCGGACTAAATAAAGGGTTCAGTTTGAAATTCCATCATATATCACATGAAGAAGGTTGGAGGATACAATGGCTGAAACATTTTGAATATAGCAATAAAGATGCAGACAAACATTTGAACAATGTAAATAATTGATTACCTACGAGATTTCATTGTTTTACTGTTGAAACAGCGAGATGTAACCGTAAGTTCAATTCTAATATTTTCTTTTCTTGCACTCCCCACCTCTGGAACATGCTTCTGATTTCTTGCTTCCTACCATCTACAATCTTCAAAGATTTAAATGCAATGACTATCACCATCTTGTCTTCCTTTTCTGTTCTTTTATTATCCATTCTTCTTACTAAAATCTTCTCATTGTCTTCCACTCACAGTAAGCCCTTGTGTCTTAGTGGCTTTATCACCTTGCTTGGGATGAAATGATTAAAAAACAAAGTTGAATAAACTAGGTTGAGAAAATACATAATTGTCTTAGATCTCTTTCTATTTTTGTGTACTTACTTAACCCATTTTCTATCAACATATAGGCAATTTGTTTCCATTAAATGTTATACAGGTTGAGAATCCTTTACCCGAAATTCTTGGGATCGGAAGTGCATCAGTTTTCAGATTTTTTCAGATTTCGGAATACAGGTTATTTAATTTGTATATAGCATCTATAAAATAAGGCAGCTTGGGAATGGAACCCACAAATAAACATGATATCCCTTTATATTTTATAACACAGCAGCTTATACATAGACCCTGAAGGTAGTTATATATAAATAACATATATCCTGAAAGTAGTTTTATATAAAATTTAATAAATTTTGTGTACATACAGATACAAGTAATGATGCTAGTAATTCTTACATGGATTTTAAGTGGTGAAATTAAGATTTCATGTAAAAATAATATTTTTGTACTTTCTGTACATGTACAGAAAAAAACATGATCACTACTTACAAAAAAATATTTAAATGCAATGCCAAACACAATTCTAGATCAGGTTTGAGAAACTGGAGGAGAGGTTACATCATTGATGACATCAGCGTGAGTATAAGAAGGAAAATTTGGTAAACTGTCAGTCTCTACCAATGATGTCATGTTTTGATTAAAATGTTACAATATATACAGGTACAGTATTTGTATAAAAACAAAACATGGATTCTCATTACAGTTAAATGTAATGAAAACTGAAAAAAATTATCTGTAATGCTGCACCACAATAATCATGCTACAGGTAGCCATGTTGCTTTTCAAAATTTTGCTTTATTACTGTTGCTTTGCCTAGTTTTGACTTGCTTATACAGATTGAGAATCCTTTATCTAAATTTCTTGGGACTGGAAGTGCTTTGATTTTCAAATTTCTATTTTTATATATATATATATATATATATATATATATATATATACACACAGGCTATTTAATTTGTGTATAGAATGTAGCTTGGGAATGGAATCCAAGCATAAACACAATATCCCTTTATATTTTATAACACAATTTATACATAGACCTTGAAAGTAGTTTTATATAAATAACATATACACTGAAAGTAGTTTTATATTTTATTTATCTCACATGGATTTTTTAGTGAAATTACGATTTCATGCAAGAATAATGTTTTGTACTTTTTGTACAT
>CAHIKZ030004782.1:1835000-1890000 GCA_903632075.3 Acanthosepion pharaonis
TATTAACTTCCTATTAAATCTCTCTCTCAATATATATATATACACATACACACAAGTAAATAAATGCTAGAAATGACTGTTTAAAAATGTGTGTTTTAAAAAAGTGCACTAAACTGTAGAGCTATTAAAAATGTATCGACAATAAAATCTTTTAGATGTTGGATAGAAACACAACTGTGGGTACAACTGCCAAGGTTTCTTTAAGTGGTTAATACAGTGAATTTAATTACCTCCCACACACCACTTACCTAAATAAGATGTTACACTGGAAGTAAGTGACTGCAGTTGGGGAGGAGGGCAAAAAAATATACATATATAAACACACACACATATATATATATATATATATATATATAAACATAAAAATGTCTTAAAAATATATATATATATATATATATATAAATATATATATATATATATATATATATATATATATATATATATAAATATATATATAATATAAATATATATATATATATATATATATATATATATATATATATATGTAAATATATATATAAATGTGTAAATATATATATATATATATATATATAAATAAATATATATATAAATGTGTATATATATATATATATATATATATATATATAAATATATATATATATATATATATATATATATATGTGTGTGTGTGTGTGTGTGTGTGTGTGTGTGTGTTTGTGTTTGGATATGGGCATATTTGGGGTTTCTTTATACATATAGCAGGGTTTGTGAGAACATTGTGTTTAGAGAGAAATACATGGATGTATGTGTATATATGTATACATATGTGTGTATGTGTATATATGCATATATGAATGGAAGAAAAAGACTGATTGAGGTAATTTTGCTATATATAATTTATATATATATATATATATATATATATATATATATATATATAAGGAGGTATATACGGAAATAAGTGAATATATGGTGCTAACTGAAATTATTGTTAACCATGCATGTTATGGATATTTTTTATTATGCTTTTATTATGTTTATTTTTTATTATGTTGTTTATTTCTTTATAATAGTGATATGTCCATTATGACTATCCTTGTTGCAGTGTATATATTATGGGTGAATAAAATATATATATATATGTGTGTGCATTTGCAAGTTGGATGCTACGTGGTAATCGGGTTAAACAGGTCTCCTTTAAATTAATGTGAAACACGTCTCTAACTAAACTCATAAACTTAATAAATATACACTAAGGGATTAACCCCAATCGAACTTTACCTTAAGTTAAGGTACATTCATATCCTGCAAAATCTTAATAAATACATCTAAGACATAAAAGTTCAGGACTCTAGGTATTTAACCTATATAAATATGTTTCTCTGAATTTAATTAATAATTATTTAATTCAAATCTCTTAGGATTTTAACTTAATTTTCTTGGTTGATTATACAAAAAGCTTAGACTAATTTACATTTAATTTTTAAAAAAAAAATCTTTCGCTAATTTTGAAAAACCTTTGGAAAATGTACTGAATCAGACACTTTTTAATATTATTTACAGAATTTGCTTAATGAAATACGAGGAATTAACCCTGATCTAACTTTTCCTTAGTTTAAAGTACATTCATATCCTGCTAAATATTAATAAATAAATTTAAAATACTCGAGATATAAATATGTTTCTCTGAATATAAGTATTTTAATCTAAATTTCTTGGTTAATTTAAATTATATAAAAAGCTTATGAAAACTATTTTGCTAATTTCGAAATCTTTAAAAATGTTCTCTTTTAATATTATTTACAAATAAAGTGTTAAATGAAATATGTCAGAAATGAATGTCACCCCAAATTGACAGAAACTACACCTGACAATGAAGTCTCAACTAGGGGACAGAATTAGTGTACCCTGAACCATTGTTACCTATGGGTGATATGTGGCTAAGATTTAGCACCTGTTTACCAGGGTTATGGTTTTGAGGATATATATATATATATATATATATATGTATATATAAATAAAAAGAAAGAACAGTGAGATATATAATCCGGTGTTCTTATAGATATTTTTATTTTTACAAAATAGTGCTCAATGTAAATTTACAGAGCATTAATATTATAAACCGATTTATTTAAAATATGTTTTTTTTTCGCTACACAGTTCTAACCATGTTTCAAAAATGGAAGCTAAAAGCTACAAATTTAATTTTGTAATTAAATTAAAGACATTAGTTCCATTTCATCCTCAAGCGAATTTTGGAGTAACTTTTAAAATTACTTTTAAAATTACTGGGTTTTAAAGACACAGCCCAAATCATAATTCACGTGTCTTTAAAACCCAGTTATTTTAAAAGTTACTCCAAAAAAGTGTGTGCCTTCATATATCTCAGTGGGGGAAACAAATTGCTACTTACCACTTCAAGCCAAGCATATCACCATGTTCCTTACTAGATCAAAACTGTTACTGCATTTGCTTCCTTTTTTTATGAAAGAGAGTAGATTGATGGTAAATCGGGAGTTATCTCTGATTGAACTGTAAATTGCCAAGAGGAGTCACAGTGTGTGATTGGGAAAATTGAGAAAATTGTAGCTAATGGATGGTACACAAGTCAATACCCAATCAGTATCGGCAGGATCAATGCAGAGAGGGGGTATGATGTTGAAAGACCCAAAACCCTTAATGAACCATAGCTAGAAACATCACTGATGATGTGTACCAAAGCATTCAATAGATGAAGAAAAAAAAAAATATATATATATATATAATTGTTGTTTTTTTTAAATATATATAAAAAACAAAAACAAAAAAAATTATAATATACTCTACTGTTGTATTGAGCACTACTTTTTAAAAATAAATTCTAAGAACTCTGAATTATAAATCTCATTGTTCTTTCCCATAATTTTAATATATATATATATATATATATATATATATATACTCACATTGTGGGGCCTTTACTTGGTTATCAAATTTCAGAATCTAATTCACATCAATTTTGTTTTGGGAAACTAATCAATTAATAACATCATGTCAGTCAATAACTGACACACAGGAAGAAGAGAGAATAAAAAATAGAAAGAAAAACAGGCTCTTAAGATGATTAATTCTTCTATGACAAGTTGATTTCATTTTAATGTGTATTCATAAATCACTTGTAAATAAATCTGTTATATAGAATTCATTTTCAATGGAGTCTTGGATTTGAAAAATAACTAACATCTTACTTATCAAGAAATTCTTTTGGGAAACCAGGATTTATATTTAAGAGAAAAATCTGGTTTTAAGTTTCTGGACTATATCAATTGAGAAGGAGCATGTGGCCAAGTGGTTAGAATATGAGCATTCTGTCCATGAGACCTGGGTTCAAATCTCACAAGCATTGATTTGATTTGTAATAGAGAGTCGGGTCAGCCTGACAAAAGACTCCAAGTTGGTTGTCTGTGATGATGTAAACACCAGGAGTTGCGTCCCCTACCACAATAAGCTGTTGAGAGAAGAACTTCTACTTAGAGTAGGTGGCGCTATTTGCATATGAATGATACTGGGCAGGTATTAGCCAATAGACAGTGTGGGGTCTGGGACTCGGAGAGCTATATAACATCAGTTTTTTTCTCAGTCAGGAGAGGCGTGCTCAATGTGTGGACATGTGAAAACCAGACAAGACAAACACAGAGGTGACTTCTTGATAATACTAGGAATGCTGTGATGATTGCAGCATGCAGTGCCATAGGAAAATGCCTGAAAATCAAAGCATGGGATGAGAACCATCAATGGTTTAAGTCAAAGGTTAGTACCACCAAAGCATACTGGCCTCACTGATCACACCAGATTATGTGCTCTCCCCCACAAACTGTAACTAAGATCTGCCCAGCTTACTTGCAGTTTAAACTACAGGTTGGCATGGTACTGCGGTTGTTGTTATTTAATATAGTGTTATGATGTTGATTTGGGGTTAATAAAGACTGATTTGTTTTTATGGCTTATCAAGCTTTGGCAGGTTATTTAAAGCCAGACCATGTTTTTAGATTATAATAAATTTTTCTAGATAATAATGATCTAGTGGCACAAGTACTACTAATTAACCTATAGCTGAGGGAGGAGAGGTGGATTCATACCTTTCCCAAAGTTATTTACACATAATTGAACATAATGAACCTGACTAGCATTGGAACTTGCCTCTCCAATTTCAAGTCATTATCCATTACAATACCAGAATATCCAAGCTTACTGTACCTGATATTTCTAAGCTTGACATTGCTTAACTTTGGTGATTGTCAAGAACTGGTGTTTCTATATGAATTGAATAAAGAACAAAATATCAAATGTGTGGAATTTAGAATTAATCAAGTTGAATGAAATAAAATCCTAAATTAAGCCATTTTGAAATTGCATCATCACTTGTATTGGAAAATGGATTTTCTATAAAATTTTATATCATGTATAGTAATGGTAGATCTGTTGTTATGATGTTGATTTGGAGTTAATAAAGACAAACGCCAAATAACACGTAACAATAAAAAGGGGTTTATTTGGTTGGTAAGTAGGTACAGAAATCGCCTGAGTAGTCTATAACTAGCTCAGCCAAGAACTTCTCCGACTCTGTCTGTCTTTTGACATGCCACTATTTAACGTCTTTGTTTGTAGACAAGTTCATCTTCAAGAGGGGTGGTAGGGTTCCTACACAACATATAGCTTACCCAAAACAATGCTCAATAGCCAATCATGGTAGAAGGTTTCTGAATGTGTGTAACATGAAAATAAGAGGAGATAGATGCAAGGGAAGATTATGAAAATAGATAATGATTGATCTATGACTTAAAGCAGTTAAGATTGTAGTGTTCAAGGAAACTGTTCCACAAGGTAGCAGTTCTTGAAAAAAATCTGTTTGAGTGAAACTTTCTTCTTCCAGTTGGAATATGGGGGAATTGATGGTGATTCAACTCGATGGATGTAGCAAGGCAAGAACTATAAAGTTCTGAACTGATGGAACTAAAGAGTGGAACTCATCAGAACATTTGCCATGAAATAATGATAGAATAGTGATAGGCTTATGACATTGTGTCTGTGAGGAAAGAGGATGCAGAGTGAGAAAATAAGTCATCCCCTACAAGACCGCCTAAACTCTTTTGAACTATCAAGGTTAGAAAATGAAGATTAAGCAACTCCAGCCAAAGCACAGCAGCAATACTTTTCATCTAATCTGACTCTTGTAAAAGATAGGGTATGGTTGAAGGAACCATATATTTTCTGGAGTAATAGAATGGGCCAACAATTTTCCCAAACTTTTTAGCACTTTCATTTTTTGATTCACCCCAAGTACATCAACAATGCCACAAGGACACAGGGGTCTACAGAGAGTGAAAGAACATGAAAAGACGCTAGTGAGGAATAGTGTTGCCATATATGGTCTGGTGCCTTAGTTATTCATCTTGAGGTTCTCAACAAAATCCAAAGATGGATATGCAATGTGATTGGTTCTGACTTAGGGTCTTAACTCCAGTCACTTTCTTACCAACATAATGTGGCTTCCTCCTGTCTTTTCTGTAAATATTTTCATGGCATCTGCTTTGACGAGGTATTTTCACTCTGTGTCCAGACTCCATGAATTTAAGTGTGCTACTAGGTTGGCATCTCGGTCCCACCCTTTTACTGTCAAAAGAGTTAAATTCAACTGCCTCTTAACTTCTCTCATTCTTCCCGACAGTGGAACTCCTTTCTTCTTCCTTTCTTGCCTGATAATTATAATCTTCAAAAATTTAAGTGTAATGTCAATTGACATCTTCTGATGCTTTGACCCCTGTTCTTCTTTTTATCCTTTCCTCAATCCCCCCCCCCATACCCAGTTTTTCTCTTACTTACACTCTCTGTAGCCCCTTGTGTACTAGTGGCACTCCCAACTTATTTGGGGTGAAATGATTATTAAAAAAAAAATAAGACAATAAAGGAACAGGATTTAGGAAGAAAGAAGATGGTGACTGATGTTGCATTTCAATTTTTGAAGATTGTGGCAAGGAAGCAAGAAAATTGAAGGGAGTTCCACAAGCAAGAATTGCGAAAAAAGAAACTATTAGAATAGAACATATGGTTGCATCAAAGCTAGTCCAATAGTAAAACAGTGAGACCTAATTGCCAATCTAGTAGCATGCTTAAATTCATACAGATGAGGCATTAAGGAGAACAGCTCATCAGAACAATTGCCATGAAAATATAAAGAGAAAAGACAGATGGAAAACTACGACACATTGGTGGGAAAGTGACTGAAGACGAGATGCTAGGTCAGGAATAATTACATTACAGACCCTGCTTTAGATTGTATGTATGACTTATACTTGCAGTCTGGTATAAACTTAATTTCTATTAGATGTTCAAAGCATGGAATCTCTTTGAGAATGCGATCATTTATTGGATCTGGAGAAAACTCAGGTTCTGATTGGTGATGCTGAAATGATACTAGCTTGGTTTTTGACATACTAAAAATTACAAATTAGATCTTCCCCCCCTCCTCCCACTGAGTTAGGTCAGAGGAGAAATCAGATGCAGGGCTCAGAATCTCTTGTTTTCTGGAGCAACATCTGTATAGATATTTACTAACAATCTAAGAGTGTTGCTAGGCAGATTGTTAATATAAAGCAGAAAGAGGGCAGGACCGACAAGAGAGCTTTGGGTGATGCCTGCATTGATCTTACGGAGCAATAGAGGCCGGCGTTGCCCGGGGATGTAACAGTATGAGATAGATCAAGTATCAACCATCATAAAAACTGAAAAATAAAATTGATAAAGATTATTGTTTAAGGTTGACAGACACGCATGTCTTAATTAGTTTTTTTTTTTTTTTTACGAATTGGACAAACCCAAACTCAAACAAAAACATTGTTTTCAATCATTATGAGTCTACCAATTGAATAGAATTTTATTATAAACAATTGTCTTGTAAATGGAATTTTTAAAGCATTCTGAATGTAAAAATTAAGAAAAAAGTGTGCAAGACAAAAAGAAACACTACCTACCAAAAAAAAAAAGTGAAGTTTTGTTGAAATCGGTTGAAAACTGTAGGAAATCCGATCCCATATATAAAGGAACACACACACAAACAACCAAACTGGGTTTTATAATAAGTATAACTCGATATGAGTTGTTCCCCTTTCATTAATGCTTCTTAATCGTGTTTTCAAATTGATTTCATGCAAAAACAATTTACATCTTTATTGTGGAGTTGACAAAAGTGTTGGGGGGGAGTATGCAGCAAATGGAGCAAGGAATAACTGAGTAGTATTAAATAAGAAATAGATAAGTTATCTATTGACATGAGCAGTGGAACAAGGACAATCTATCCCTGAGATTAAAGAAAAGGTTCAGTTTGAAATTTCCTACAGGTTACCTAGATTGACAGACACCTGAAGAAGGCCGAAGGACACAATGGCCAAAACGTTATGATAACAACAACAAATATAAGCACATTAATTTGACTGTAAATAATGTAAATAATAATTTACTTTATTCAGTTATTTGCATGCATGTCCTTATCGTTGTTGCTTTGACTTTCATGTTTCAACTGATTGAAATATACAGGGTATGATGCGCAAATTGTCACAATGATGTCATTAAATAAATTTCAAGATATTTTTGTGTAATTTTAGTAAATATATCTGTTAAAATGGGATGTCAGTGTTATTTTCATTTTTGTGTAATTTAGATGAAAATTTATCCATTGCACCCTGTAAGTTTACATTATTTCTTGAAGAATAAAATTGATAAACAAGAAAGAAATTATTTATGACTTAACAGTCTCCCAAGTGGATGTTTCCCTGATCACTTCAATCTTAACCTGTTCAAGTCTAAAGTTAACAATTATCTTCCACTTCTATCTATATACACTACCCCTTAATGCAACCCTCTATCTCGAGTGTCTCCTGGGTGTAGTACAGAGTGAACCTTCCTGTAAATAAAATTAAAAAAAACCTAATCGATTGAGGGCCAGAATAAAATCACAATAAAAAAGCATTAAATACTAGTCAAAATTAATAATGTTGATGGCAACAACAAAAGTCATTCTGGCAATGACAATGAAGATGTCAACATTTTAACACTGAATTTCACTGAGTTTACTGAAGAATTAAAACATCAGAATATTTTGACAACAAATGTCGAACTATCAGATTATTTCAATAAAGTATAATAAACTTTTACTTTTATTGTAGATTTTCATAACCTGTAATAACAAGAAAGCTAAATTTAATTTGTTATTTAAAAGAGAAATTGATTTACTATAAGATAAAATCAACTTGTAAGACTTGATTTTCAGCAGCTATTAGATATATTACTTTAATTGCATTAACATCAATAATTTAATCAGGACTCCAGGGATGTAACAATTGAAATTTCTTAATGGTTGACTGGGTTAAATAATATGGCTTGCAAGTGCAGCCCTCTTCGTTAACAGGCTACTATTCTAACCACCAACCAAAAACTACAAATACAGGAAGCATTTGTGTAGCGCATGTGTTCACTTATTTTGACATGTATATATATTTGTTTTAGAGAGAGAAAAATGGTGTCTTCTATTAGCAGTAGTACCATTTATATATGTGTATGGCTATTAAGTTTTTATTCTTTTAAGGTGACACATGAATGGCAAAAAGATTCCTTTCTGATAACAAATGAAGGTTGACACAAAATGATTCTTGTGGTTAGGGTAGGGGTATTGACAGATGGCTGAAAAGAAGACATGACAGAGGGTGGAAGGTCTATGGATCTACAGAGCCAAGCCAAATTTCTAGCTCTTCCTTCATTTGTGTTTCCTCCCTGCTTGCAAATGTTAGTGTAAAAAGCAAGGTTGTTATGAAACAAACAAACTCATCCAACTGTAAAAACAGTCAAAATGTTAGTTTCACTGGATGAAGTCAGAAGAGGTTGTTGGAGTGAAGAGAGTAAGAAAGAGTAATGTAGATTGTTTGAAGCCATGAAAGAGAGCGGATTCAGAAGGTGAGGAGTGGGGGATGACACCCACCTGCTTTGGACAATTTGTCAGATCAGCATGGAAGAATAAATTGAAAAGTTTTTTCCCTCCCTTTCTCCATAATTTTCATTCTGTTTTCACCTTATGAACTCAACTCACCTTTCCATTATTTTTTTAGTTTTTTTTTTTTTTTACTTTCTATGAGAAGGGTGAGAAAATCTGATACTCAGTGGAGATATTGAAATCAAAAGAAAAATAGCAAGTAACCTATCTAATAAGCCTGACTAGCAGAACAGTGAATGAGAACATTAAAAAGACTAACATTGCTAATGAATAGGAAGTTAAGGAAAACCCGTGTGTTGAAGGGACACGCCATATAGATGATCCTAGATAGATAAAGAGGCGTTTGTAAAGGGAGATAACCCAGATATCACTATGACTAGATGTCACCATCATATGTATAACAGATAAGAAGTTGTGGAGAGTCATGTCATAAAGGGACCTGCCATATAGAAAATCCTAGATAGATAAGTAGAAGCTTGTACATGGAGATAGCCCTAATATCATTACGAGTAGATGGTACTGTCATATGTACAACAGATAGAAAGTTGTGGAGAGTCATGTAATGAAGGGACATATCATATAGAAGAAGATCCTAGGTAGATAAGTAGGAGTTTGTAAGGGGAGATAAGCCTGATATCACTCTGATTAGATAGTACTTTCATATGTGTGCTAATGAAGCTTAGCAAATATACATATTTTTTTTTACTTTATCACTGTGATTGAAACAACACATACACATAGGTGAGAAATATGTTTAAATGATAGCAACAGATGTAATGTAGTCCTATGACTTTAATACATGTCAAGCTTATATGGTTTTCATTATGTAAGATACATAATGATCAGCAAGTATCCAAGGAGGATTTCTGCTCACATCTTGCTTTCATGCCTTTCCATGTGGTCAGAAATTTTGAAATAAGGCTACTGTTTATATGTTCCTCTTGACTTAAAATATGTAAACCTCACCATTTGTTTAACTTCTCACCTTCTGTTATACAGAAAAGGGCCCTCACCCACAACTACAGAAATGCTTTATTTTTCTGTTTCTAAACTAAACTAGGGATCCCCATACATTTTAAACCATTAATCCCTTCAAGGAATCCTTATCTCTTATTGACCCCTCCCAACCCACCAACATGCATAGAAAAAATATCAATAATAATTATTTTTAATTTAAGGGTAGAAATTAATTTGTCTTTTCCCATCATTATTGTTTCTTGACAAAATTCATTTCAGCTTTACATTTTGTCATTCCTTTTTCAATTCCTATATTAGACATGTTTGTTTGAATAATAATAATGAGAAAAGTTTCATAAATAATATAGATAATAAACACATTAAAAATAAATGGATATATTTTTTACAGAATTGGCTGACATTATTAATGAGAAAAATCAACTTTTCATTGCTTGTCACAATTTATTTGAGAGATGTTAATATATTCCTTATGTTGAAGTAGCAAATTGCATCTGGAAATATGATCCTATAGGTTCCTTTTTTTGGTAGGATTAATAATGGTTTATTTTATTTGTTTGACAATCTCTTTCATTTCACATTGTTCTAAAGTATCCACTTTTCATCACAATTTAAAAAAAAAATCTTTTGCTAAGCAAATCACACAGTCCAATAAGATTTGTTTTAACTTATATGGAAGTCACACATAAAAGTGACTAACATAACAAAAATGATGCAAATGATTTTGAACATGATGTCTATCTTCTAAAGCATGTAATACGGATCCTTTTCAAGTGATGTTTTCATTTCATTACTACCAACCTGACAGTGGAGCATCTCATTCACTGAGGAATCTCTAATACAAAACTTTGCCAACCACATTTATTCATTCAGAGCATCTTTTCCATAAATGGCATATATTACTTTTTTTGCATTCTTACATTTCTTAAAATAAAAACATAATATACAACCACATCACGTTGAAACATTGGTTCCCATGTGATCACCAAATATAAGCAACATCAAGCCTGGTCAGTACCTAGATGGGTGACCACTTTGGAATATCATGTGCTGTAAGCTTGGATGTGCTGGTGGTGTAATGGATAATGGCCTGGAATTGACAATAAGAAAACTGAATTCCAATTCCTTTTGGATTTTTTATGTTCACCTATGAGCAAATACTCTTGGGAAAAGTATGAATTCATCTTTTTCTCCCCCCCCGCTATGGGTTAATTAGTAATATTTTCTGACTTTAAATAACCTGCAAAGGGTTTATAAGCCATAAATCAATCATTAAAAAAATCTAACAAAGAAAATCTTACTTATTTTATTTCATTTTCAGTGCTTGATTCAATCAACAAATATATTTTAGAGTCTGTCTATATTTCTGAGATGAGGTATTATGTACATTATTTACATTATTCGGACTATTGTCCTCATCTTTGTCACCATATTTATCACAATGTTTCGGCCGTTGTACGTTTCGGACGTTGTACGCTCCGGCCTTCTTCAGGTGGTTGGAATTTCAAACTGAACCCTTTATTTCACTCACTAGGGTAGACTGTTCTAGTTCCACGTGCCATGTTTGATGGATGTCAGTTATTAGTTATCTCCTGCTAATTTCCCTCTGAAAGTTCTCCACTGCCTTAACCGGGTATTGAACTCACACTCTTTGGGTCCTGTCACTGATATATATATATATATATATATATATATAGACAATAAACGTAATCTCCTTGAATATACTCTCAGGTGCCAAATAAATGCCAAGTCCCACTTGTTAATTTTTGTACTGCACACCCTGATCTTATTTGGACCACCACCCACCCTGTCTATTATTTTTTTTTACTTTTGTCAATCAACATTTATTTATATTGTAAAGCTGGCAAGACTTCATGGAAATATTTTCAATTTTTGCGAAAAGCATTTCATTAAACATATTGATGGACATTTATCTTTAGTTTCCTTTCTGTTTGATCTTGTTATGGTTTGAAAGATTCATTTTTAATGTATTGAAACTCTCTATTAGATTTTATTATTTTTTTTTTCAATCTCCTCCCCCTTTATTACAAGCCCACTCTCATTTGGCACACAAGGGTATATAGTTAAAAACAATAATCAATAGGCTTTTAACGTCATCTTACAACAAAAAAAACGAAAGAAAATCTCAAGCAAGCCAATGAAAAGTCAGTATTTTCTTTGTTTTATTTTTATAAAAAATAACTTTTTGCTAATTGTATCTCTCCTCAAATATGAAACTCTTAAGTCCTTTAATGACCCTGTGAAAATCAAGCTAACAATCAAAATTCTTTACAAGTTTTCAGAGAGTAACAATTATGCTATAAAGGACACATTTACTGGTTTCAGGATAACCTCAAGAGGAACTTGATTTGGAAATGGTTAATTTGTCAGAATAAAGATATTTCAAAATAAATACAACCAGAAATTAACAAAAACCAAAAAAAAAAAAAACAGCTGACGAATGTATTTCTCAGTGAACAATTTTAGTTTCATCATGGACCTGGATTGAGTGATTGTCTGGTTCTAAGAACTTAACATTTATTGAGGGAAAAGTATTCAAACATGATCTGGAATTCTATAACTATTTCTGTCAATTTTTTGCAAAAAGAACACTTCCTATTATGAACATTCCATTGTTAACATCTTCACACAATGCACATAATAACTGTAAAAAAATGGTGTTACACCTATTGCCAGCATGTGTGTGTGTGTGTGTGTATATATATATATATATATATATATATATATATATAAATAAAAACAAGAACTTGTAAAACTTGGGATGACCCATGCCCTTTATGCCTACATGAAAAACTACACATTATTAAGTTTCTAAATAATAAAATCTATTAAACAATAGACAGGAGTTAACGGTTTTTTGCTGACATCATCAAATTTTGCATTGAATAATTAGCATAAAAACAAACAAACAAGATAATAATTTTTAAATTCCATAGTCTAAATAAATAGTTTAAATGCTCTACAAAAAAAATAAATAAATAAATAAAGATAACCCTTTATGAAGTTGTCAAAAAAACAAATGTTAGCAACTTACGACAGTTTTTTTTATATACACAAAACCCTTTCAGAAAAAAATAAAAAATAAAATAAAAAATAAATAAATCTCCATAGACAATTAACCAGAGTAGACGATGTCATCTTCTGCTTTAAATTTAGACACCCCAACCTTATTCTGACTTGACGTCTGTGAATGTTACTGAGATATTGATACAAATTATTAACCCTTACGCCCCTTTTCTTTAAACAATTGCTCTAGCCGTTACCATAGTAATCTTAATTTCAATAATGAATATCATTATAAAATGCATAAATTTCAGGAATAAGTTATTCCAAAAAAAATTTTGCTTGAAGATGGAAAAGAGCTTAGTACTTTAATTCAATTTAATTCAAATAATTATATTGAAGTTTTCGGCTCTTGTTTTGAAACATGAGAACTCTTATGTAGCGTTGGAATCATATTTTTAAATAATTATATATATATATATATATATATCAGATATATGATACATTTTAATTTATATTACAATGAATCATTCATACAAAAAGTCTCATTATCTCATTAACTTTACTAATTTACTTTTGTATGAATGATTCATTGTTATATAAATTAAACTCCACCACCCACATATTTGATTTAAAAGAACTGATCTGACATGCAAACTTCTGGGAAAACAACTGAGACATTGCTCTCATTATTGAACTATTTAGTTCATGCCACGTTGACTGATAAACACCTACAACAAAAAAATTCTCAAATTGACATATTAGTAAAAAAAACATTCTCACTTAAATTTTCAAAAATTCAACCTTAGCATTGCGATTACATGCTCCACTAGTTTGTATCTATTATCAATAACACATTTCAAAAAAACATATTTTGATTTGCATTTATATTTTTTCGTCTCAGATGCTACCTGAATTTTATCAAAAAGAAAATAGTTTCCATGCTTGATGATGACTGGAGAACCTGTTGAAAGTACTTGCATATTTAAAGAAGGCCTAATACAGTTTATAATTTTAAAAAACAAGGATCATAAAATTCATTGACTGGTTAGTGTGTTAATGCATTTTTAATATTTAGTTAGCAAAGTGAATTCGCCATTTTATCTCATTTACTTTACTAATTTACTTTTTGTATGAATGATTCATATGATAAAAAATATAGTTTTAAAGTAAGGAATATTCATAAGAAAAAGTGGTCAGTATGCAGCATAGAGTGTGCGTAAATATAAGAATGTACATTAATAGCCTGAAGATTGCATTCAAGCATGAAACACTATTGCTATTCAGCATTAACCTCAGTGTCTATTCTTTATATATATATATATATATATATATATATAAGATATTATATACTAATTTATACATCAAACTAAGAGTTGATAATCAAATGACAAAATAGAAAAAAATCTCTTTTAACTTGTTTTTTCTACCAATATACTTATTCAGGCTATTAATGGTTTTAGTGATGGAATTATATATGTATGGGATGGGGAAGAGAAATAAAATAAATATCAGTGGCACTTATACATTGAAAATGCTAAAGATAATGAAATTTAAATTTAAATTTTTCATGTCCAGTATATCTAGATGCTTAACTTAGCTGATTCATCGTTGTTTGGCAACCAGTCTAGGAGAAGGCCAATAGTGAATTCAAAATGTGAGGGAAGCTGTATGGAGACTTAATGGCATACTGTGCACCATTTGTGCATTATTAGTTCTTTTGAAAAGTATGGCTGCTCATGCCTTCTACACAGGATAATCAAATCATGTGTAGGTAGTCTGGTTCTAAGAACTTAATTGTTAAGCCCTGATACATAATCAATCAAATGTGACTTTATATGTATATATATATCATCATCCACAGACAGACTGTTTCGCTGTTTCACAGCTCATCAGTGTGGCTAGACATCTACAAAATTATATATATATATATATATATATATATATATATAATTATTTATTTAAGAATATGATTCCAACACTACATAAGAGTTCTCATGTTTCAAAACAAGAACCGAAAACTTCAATATAATTATTTGAATTAAATTGAATTAAAGTACTAAGCTCTGTTCCATCTTCAAACAGAGCTTAGTACTTTAGTTCAATTTAATTCAAATAATTATATTGAAGTTTTCAGCTCCTGTTTTGAAACATGAGAACTCTTATGTAGCGTTGGAATCATATTTTTAAATAAATAATTATATTTATGCTCTACTTTTGTATCAAGCACTATTTTTTAAAAATAATAACAAAAATACTAAAGAACTTTGGATTATTTACCTGACGAGTTCTTTCCTATTTTTATATATATATATATATATATATATATATATATATTTTTAGGTAAAGAAGTATGACAAAGTGAAAAGTTTTGAGTGACACATTTTGTCCTTTATTACTTCCTCGGACTAAGTTTATGTTTTTATGTTGATGCACCTACACATGTATATGAGAATCACTGGGAAATTTATATTTGAAAATAATTTTTTTTTAAATATGTCTTTTGGGTCTATAATCTAGCCAATTTCATTTAGATTTTTTTCCTTCTTGTTTATGCTTCCATCATTTTTGTTATTAAACATCCCACATTGTGATAATAGAAAATCTTCCAAGAATGGGACTGATCACAACTTTAATTTGAAAAATGCTACTCTAATCAAAAGAAAAAACAATTTACTAAGAGGAAAATATTTAGAAAGTACTCTAATTGGTATAGATTATCCACAGTTAACTTGCATCCAGGTTCTTACAACATTCTTGGCAGATCTTCCATTTTCATAATGTGGAATATTTAATAACAAAACTGATAGAAATATAAACAAAAAGAAAAAGAATCAAAATGAAATTGGCTAGACTATATGCTCAAAATGCATATAAAAAAAAAATTATTTTAAAATTTAAAATTCCCAATATCTATCATTTGTGTACATATGAAGTCACATCAACTTAAACTGATGATGGTCTAAAGGAGGAAATGTGTCATGCAAAAACTTATTCAACTTTGTCATACTTCTTACCCCTAAAATTGTTCTTAATATATAAAAATTTATATATGTTCAGATATGTTTCATTGAATAACAAGTTTTGTCTATTTTCAATTGTATCCTTTCATATTCATGGACAAGCTTTTTGTTGTCATTATTAAAGGAAGAGAGGAAATTACTGTGTTGATACATGTTATTTATCCCAATTACTTTCGACATTAGCACAATGACACCATCAAGGTGTTGTTTTTTTTAGGACAAATATAGTAGTGTTTGTCATTTTCAAAGACAAAGTTGTTGTGTTCATCTAAAAGTTAAAGCAGACAGACACAAACTTGTCTAAATTATTCAATGAAAACAGGCTGCCAAAATATATGCTATATATATGTGTGTGTGTGTGTGTGTATACAAAAATGCACTACTAGACAATGCAATATTTACCTAACACATTTACTATCACATGATGCCCAAGTATATTATATGGTGGCATTGACAAAAGAAAAACAGTGTTGAGAGGACACATTAGCATCATTATTTATTGTGTAATAAATTTTATCTCATCTGACAATACAAACTATATGTAATTTTATGTAGCAGTTTTTTATTAGTAGCTATAAAAAAACCCAGAGATTTTATTAGGCAATGATTCAAACGCCCATAGTAGCAACAAATGGGTTAAGTGTTAAGATGACTTAAAGAGAGCTGTTATGCCTCCAAAATAAAACTGTTCTATTTAATTGTCTTAGAGAACCTTTTTTGCCTTCCATCGGCATGGCTGATGCTAACCTCCAGGAAAAGTGACTCATTACACCTTCTTGAGCTTAGGGTCTCAGCTGACATGAAGTGAAAAGATTGTATTAAATCATCTGTTAGTTCTGCTGATAGGAGAATTGCTTCACTGTAATCCCCAAGACAAGCTTTTTTACCAGAATCTATTTTGCACATTTATAAATCTACCATTCATCTATGCATTGAATATTGCAGCCAGATCTGGTCTAGTGCTGCTTAGATCAGTAGTAAATATTTATGCAGTTGATCCAACAGTTTTTGGAAGCACATCCCAAAAACAATATCTGTCTATATTTCTGAGATGAAGTATTATGTACACTATTTACATTGTTCGGACTATCATCCTCAATTTTGTTGCCATATTTATCATAACGTTTCGGCCGTTGTATGCTCTGGCCTTCTTCAGGTGGTTGGAATGTCGAACTGATCCCTTTATTTCACTTGCTGGTGTAGACTGTTGTATTCCCACATGCTATGTCTAATGGATGTCAGTTATCTCCTGTTAATTCACCTCTCCAAGTTCTCCACCACCTTAACCAGGTATTGAACTCACACTCTTTTTGGTCCTGTCACGGCTGAAACATTGTGATAAATATGGAAACAAAGATGAGGATGATAGTCCAAATAATGTAAATAGTATCTGTTGTGGAGTGATTTCGCAGTGGAGGCTTGTATTTGTACTAAATCGGTCCTAAAATAGGTTTGACATACAAAACATTAGGAACTTGATATAATAGGTATTACGCAGAGTAATCTTGTTGTGGTCGCTGACTACTTTCGTATTTGACTGTCATCCGACATTGACTGACCCTCGTTTCTATTACTACTCCTACTTATATTAGGTGGGAGAGTTTATTAACTATAGAATAGGTGTGTTTCATCATAACAGTATCCCAAAATCAAGGTGATCATAATGCTGCAGCCGATCTCTCTAAGCATAATGGGGGGAAAAAGTGGCTGGTAACTTTCAGTATTTGAAGACTAAGCTAGTATCCTTTCAGCATCATCAATAAAAGCCTAAGTTTTCTCTCCTCATGATGAACAAACTCCCAAAAAGATTTCATGCTTTTAACATCTATTGAGACTCAAGTTCATGCCAGACCTTCAAGTGGACCCATATTTACAATCCATTCCTAAAGATTCTGGAAAAAAAGGACAAACTCATTCTACTGTTCTGGAAAGTACCTGGCTCCTTCTACCATGCTCTATCTTTACAAGAGTCTCATTAGATCAAAAAGAAAGTATTCCGGTGCTCTCTCTCTCTCTCACTGGCCTCTGTATCTCCAGTTGCGTTGATCTATCCACTACTCTTCTCCTCATCCTTTCTTCTATCACTCCTATCTGATCTTGCTCCAAATTTTCTGTAACCCCTTTTGTCCTAGTGGCTTTCCCCCTTGCTTGGGGTGAAATGATTAAAAAAAAAAAAAATTGAAAAAAAGCATCTCAGAGTCCTTGTGGGTGACAAACTATTTTCCACCCACCAACCTCTCTCTCACAGGCAGGATGTGGCAAGCTTCTCAGTGCTCTATTGCTACTTCTACAGAAAGTGCTCAGATGAACTATATCTCTTTGTTCCGCCAGTTCTAACCTTCCCTGCTAGGACCCACCACTCACATTGTATCAAAAACACCCACATTCCCACAGTATTCTATTGATGAGAAGTTTTACTCAAACAGCTTCTTCCCACAAACCACTGCTCTGTGGAACTGACTCCCTGAAGGATTTTTTCCTGATCACTACAATCTTAACCTGTTCGAGTTTAGGGTTAACCCTTATTTTCCCCTCCTATCTGTATAAACTACTTCTTAATGTAACCCTCTACCATGAGTAGCTCCTGGGCCTCGTACAGGGTGAATCTTACTTTAAAAAAAAATTAAAAATTGTTTACATGGTCTTGTGGGGAATAACTTATTTTCTACTCTGCAGCCTCTTTCCTCATAGACCAAACATAGCAGGCACATCACTATTCTATTGCTATTTTCCTGGCAAATCTTCAATTGATTGCTATTATTTAGTTCCACTAGTTCAGACCTTTTACAGCTAGAACTCACTATGTTACACCCATAGAGTTAAATCACCCATACTGCCTCTATATTCCAAATATAAAGAAGCTGTTCCTTTCAAGCAAGAAATGCTGCTTGGTTGGTTGGTTGATTTTGTTTAGCGGCATGTCAACCCCTATGGGTTATTTAATACCAAAATCTAAATATTTTGTACACAATTTTATTGCTTCAACTACAACAGATTCCTGTGTGGATGCTTTATTGACCACTATAATCTGAACCACTTCAAGCCAAGAGTCAACTGCTATCTATTTTCTTTATCCACATAATCTTTACTTCATACTAGATCCTCTTACATTTATATGACATATCACATTCAGCAACCCTCTACTCTGACTGGCTCTTGAGCCTCGTATTAGGTGATCTTTTGTTAGAGAAAAGAATGTTTCATAGACATAAAGCAAAGTGCAATCATTAGTAATCCAGTCTCACAGGCATTGCTTATGGGTTTGATTCTGAGGGTCCAACTACTATGTGCCAGACAAACGCTAAGTCTTAACATCATGTGGAATGCCTAAGAGTTATCAGCAAAATGTTTTTGTAATGAAAGTATCACAAGCGCAGACTAAGTGTAATAATCCCTCAACGGCCCAAGTCAAGGTTTAAAACATGTTTCTTATAACTTTATGCTGACTGCCGACACTCATAAGATTGTGTTTAGAGTTTTTTCTCAAGTGCAAAGATGAAGGAGGTGGAAAGAAAATGCCAAATTTTCAATAAATGAAAAAAAAGAAAAAAAAATATTAGGAACAGAAAGAAAGCATAAACCTGTTTTGACAAATGTAAAACTGGCACTGTGCCACAGTATAAAAAACAAGCAACCCCCAAAGGCTAAGTAATTAATGAGTGATGAAAAAGAAGAAAGAAAAAGAAAGATAATATTATATATAAAATAATATTAAGATTAACTAATATAATATTAAATAATAGTGAAGATAAAAATATTAAAAAGATTTCATCAAAGATGAGAATATGAAATAAGATATTAAATAATGTGAAATAAGATAATAAATTTAATTATATTTAATAAAGCAACAATAATAAATAATGTTAAATATGATAATAAATTATATTTAATAAGGCAAAAATATTAAATAATATAAAATAATAAGATAATATTAATATTAAATAATTTTAACATAATATCAAATAATATAAAATAAATGATAATGTTAAAAGTTCAAAAAAAAGCTGATCATAAGACAGAAACTGAAACAATTATTTCTTTTTGTTGTTTTAAGGTTTATGATTCACCAGGGACTTTTGTCGCATAAGTGTTAGCAGCTTCAAATTCTCAGTGCTGCTTAATCTAAGATAAGTGATCAACTTGACTCAAGTGCTTTCTCCTCTTATTAATTAACATGGGTTGCAGTTCCCCAAAAAAGAAAATCAAAGGAATTTGTAAAAGAAAAAAATTTGAAATTCCAATCTGTGAGTAAATAGCATTAAATTAACAAAGATTATTGAGATTATTAGAGAAATACAGTGGTGAAGCAAAGCTGGCTGATTTCTTATGATATGTCATTCTCTAGATATACTGACCTATCCTCAAATATAGATATTTAATATAGTTAGGCAGTAACTGCTTCGTTTGACGAAGAAAAATAAACATTCATTATTGATCCCCTTTTCCAAACTGCAAGTCCTCTGGCTGCTGAAGATGTAAAAAACATCCAAAAATCAAGGCTCTGTCCAAGATTTTGACTCAAATTTAAACATCAAGAAGAGATAATTGAAATTTCTGGGACACATAATGAGGAAGGAAGGTTGGGAAAATCTGATACTCACAGGACAGATTAAGGGGAAAGAGGGACAGAGGAAAGCAGCGTGTAATATACTTGATGAGCTGGAGTAAATCGATGGTAGAACAGTCTGGGAGAAATAACAAAGACAAAACTTATTAAGAGTTACAAGGGGCAGGAAGATGTGGAGGATTATGATCGCCTATGTTCTGAAGGGACATGGTACATAAAAGAAAAAAGATGTCATCTTTGCTGTGAGAGGGTGAGAAGTAGGGTTGTCAAGTGAAGTGTTTTAAATATCTCATTTTTTTGAAAGTATTGTTTTAAATTGAAACAGAAAATCATATCAACAACATGCAACGGTAACATGTATGATGGAAGGTATATAATGGCGGTGAGAAAGTGACTGAAGTCAAGATTCCATGTCAGGATCAATTACATCACAGACCCTTAACTTTAGATTTTGGAAGAATCTCAAGATATATAGTAAGAGTACCAGTGAACCAACATTCCTGGCAGTAGACCTAGCAATTGATTAAATACAATCACTCCACTTCATATCAGTGAGCCCAAGAAGTCGCAAAGTATAGGGACTCTGATGCCATAAAAAGAAAACTATAACACATATCAATTCAGCATTTAAGGTTCTTTGAAGTCATCCCTTTCTGTGGCTACAAACTTTATCCAGCATCTAATGGAACATTCCAGCCTGTTATATAAATCACTCATCAATCCGAAGAAGAGCAGACTCAACTTGCAATGCAATCGAGTACTGGTCTGTTTGTCCAACTAAATCCTACAGCATCATTTCCATAGATGGAAGCATTTCTGGAACTCCTTTTTTGGGATAGCAAGCTGATGTCTTCACATTCACTTGGATTTCCTTGATGTTTTCAAATCTTGTTCCTTTCAAGTGGGTTTTGATTTTTGAAGAGGAAAATGTTGCAAGGGAATATGGTGGTTGTCAGAATTGGGGAATATTGTGTAATGACATGTAATTTTATTTTTTATTTTTATATGCACTGAAGAATATGGTGTTAGTGACTATAGTCATATAAATGTGTTCTATATATATATATATATATATATATTTTGAATAAAAAACAGACCACGTTAAGATTCCATGTAATAAGCTATTTCACCATAACCCCTTTAACAGGGTTCTGGATCATCAGACTTTACTTCCAAAAGCTGAAATGAAAAATGAAAAGAAATTCACATGTTTTTGACAGACCTCATCAAGTATACATAAAATTAACGAAGTGAGGAAGTGAGGTGGGAGAGAGGATATGAGTGTGTCATATGTATCATTTCAATTTCCTATTTTTAACCCCAGTGTGTCGGCTAGATTTTGCTCAAATTTAACGTGTCTCGTCTCTAGATATAAGACCGACATTAAAGGAAGAAGCTACAACAACCCCAATCAATTACACGACAGGTTTCATTCAAATTCTGTTGCCTGCCGATTGTAACAGCATGAAACTAACATAGTGACTCTAGCTGCGCCTCATTGAGGGCTGATGTTGTGAAGCATTTTTTTGATAGCCTAGGCATTAAGCACTGTTATTTACTGCTGAAGTAGGTATTTGACTTTTCGTTTTTTCTTCTTTCTTAATTTGAAATTTTTTCTTGTCTAAGGTTTTCTCATTCTCATAATGTATATTTTGGCAGCAACCTTTCTTTCAAATCTCTTTCATTGAATATGGCTGACAAGGAAGATTGAATTAATTTTTTAATCAAAATTCTGGTAAGAAATACAAGAATTCTATATAAATCACATTATCAGAAACATCTTGCTATTTGAGAGGCCTTATATATCAAACAATTTTCTCCTACAATCAACCTTACATTATTTAATAATAGAAATGGAATGTTGAAAGTGTTTTAAAAATAAAAAATAGAAAGATGCTCATGTGAATTCCAGTCACGCACAGAATGTGTAAGCTTAGAATGAATGCTCCTTTTTCAAAAAACAACACAAACATAATTTATAATGTAACAGTCAAAAATGAAAAAAATAACAACACCAGAAACAAAACACCCTTGAAAATGTCTATAGAAGTGGTTGAAAATGTTTAGGACAGTTTTTATATTCATTAAGAAAACGAAAAAATTTAGGATGCTGGAAAACTTAATAAGACATCAATTCAATCTCTTTCCTGTTGACCGTATTCAATGAAAAATATTATATATATATATATATATATATATATATATATATATATACACACACACATATATATATATATATTTCATTAAAGACAACTGACAAGATACTGAAATTAAGCTTTTTATTTCATTTTTTTGTGTTTGTATAAATGTATTCTTTTCTGGACATAAAGTGTTTAAAAATTGTCGAAATGTTCTTGTATATCTGAGCACTTTCGGTTAATTTTTAGCTATTATCAAGGGTGGTTTTTATGGGTTTTTTTTTTACTAAATGTATGTTTTTTTTTTGTATGTGCTTGGACTTATAGGAATGTTTTATTTTCCAGACATGGTCAGCACACTGTGGCCATGTTCATAATTGATTTTATTGATGTTATTTTTCTTATATATATATATATATATATATATATATATATATAGTAGGCATCCATCAGCCTCAAAGAATTATGAAATCTCTAATGTTGGCAATCTAATCTCTGTTGCAGATGGTTGCTCCAGCACATTTATATACCAACACAACCAAGCTGAATTTTATACTGCAACTATGCTGAGTGTATCTTTTTTACACTTTCTGGGAGAGAGTGCATATCTGGCATTGTATATGCATGGTTATATACATATCCATTAGCCAAATTTCATTTTATGATACATTTTAATTTATTTACAAAAAAAAAAGGAAGGAAATGAAAACAACAAAAAAGGTCAGCTAAAATAGCTTGTTTGTTTAAAGAATCAGACTTTTATATGATTAGATTTAGCATGTCCACATTCAGGTGTGACATCCACCTTTTTATTCAAAATCTTTTAACATTTAAGTTGTTTTAAATATCAAATTTCTTTTATAGACACTGATGCTGATCATCATCTGCATGGTTGTATATTTCCCGTAGCTCCAATTTGAAGAATTCTGTCCTTCCTCTCTGTCTATATATATATATATATATATATCTGCAGAGAGAGAGAGGGGGAGGACAGTATATATATATATATATATATATATATATATATATACTGACAGAGAGAGAGAGTGTGCGATTGGTAAATTTTAATTTTGCACATATGCATTGTTTGTTTCCAATCTAAGTTGGATTAGTCTAATGGTGATTATAAAAGTATGACAGCTTGGAAGACATACTCTGATTGTTCTGATAAGAAAAGATATCCCAAATTTGTTGCTGAGGGCCTCAAACTCAAATTGGAGACCTACATCAAGTGCATTGAGGAGGTAGTGCTGCCCTAAATCAAGAGGGTAGCTGCTGAAAGACCCTAAATTTCACAACATGACTCTGGCCATCTAACTCCCCAGACTGCAACCTCCTTGATTATTATGAGTGGGACACATTTGGGCTAGAGACCAACAAAACTCTTTGTAACACCAAAGATGAACTGAAGGCAAGGATTATGGCAGCATTCACCAACTTAAACAAAGAGACTGCTCAGAAGAGTTGCAAGAGATTCCAAAGTTGAATGGAGGCCATGATTGAAACCAATGGCAATTTTATTGAATAAATGTACTCTTTAGTATTCCAAAATATTTTTGTGTAATTTTGGTAAATATATCTGTTAAAAGGAGATGTCAGTGTTATTTTCATTTTTGTGCAATTTAGATGACAATTTATCTATAGCACCCTGTGTGTGCGTGTATATATATATATATATATATATATATATGCATATATTTCATTCAGCAGCATCTTTTCATTAAAGCAGGTTTTGCTAAATAATTTAGACATGTTCTGTCTCCTTATTCTTAATAGGATCTTTTCATACTCATGAATGAGCTTTTTTGTGTGGTTATTGAAAGATGAGAGGAAAATGCTGTGTTGGTTCATATTGTATTTATTTCTAAGTACTTTCAACATAGCATAATGTCGTCATCAAGGTATTATTGTTAGTTACAGGATAAGTATTCTAATGTTCATGATTGTGGAAGACAAAATTTGTTTTCCTATGCTGTGGCTAATGAGCACCAATTAAGGGGAAGTAACTAGGTATTGTTATAACAGATTTTCTTACGTGGGTAGTTGAAAAATAGAGGAAAGAACTATTAACATTTAGCGACTATTTATTGTACACATTTTAAAATGTGCGTCTAGTATTCATAATTAATTTCATAAGGTTTGGTTTCAATTTTTTTATATAAATAGCTTCAAGAATTTTTAGTTTGTGTTTATTCTTTTCATGGAAAACTATGGAGGTATTTTCAACCAGGATTTTCCTGAATTGCAAATGTGGACAGGTATGCTGTTGTTAATGTTTAGAAATGTTGGAAGTGTGATTCAAATGAAGACTTAGCCTACGTGAAAGTGTTGTTGATTAATTAATTCATTCATTCATCCACAAAACAGATTTTCTACAGCAAGCTAAAAAAATTTAAAACAAATACTCATCAATAATAACTTCCCTAACTATATTGTTGATGAACAAATAAGACGCTCTATCAGAGGTCTTTATACTAAACAATTAGAATATAATACTCGTCCAACTAACAAGAAACATATCAACCTCCTATATTGCAACCAAATGCATACCAACTATAAACAAGATGAAAATATCCTAAAAAAAATAATAAAATAAATATACATCCACCACAGATTCCAGCAAAAAAAATAAAACTAATTATATACTACACCAAATCCACTATATCTATGCAAATCATTCGTAATGACTGTTCCCTATCCACTAACATGTTGCAGGAAACCAACATTGTTTATAAATTTAAATGTCCTCTGGGAGATTGTATCTTCAACGATGAAAATAACATCCATGTTGGTCACATACGATGAAAGATCGAAAAGATAGTTTTTGAGAGAAGACTGTTCCACAAAATTGCTTTTTCAAGACATACTACTATTTTTCTTGTCCAGACATTAATAATAAAAGAGAAATTATAATCTTAAATTGATCACTGTCTCTATGAAAGATATTTTTGTAGAACAGAAAAGGTGAATACTGTTTCACCAAGATGAATAAAAATCCTTATATTGAATCCAATGGGTCCAATAATTGTGTTGAATCACTGAGAAATGGAAACATTTTGTTAAAGAAATAATTGCTATGTGATATCCATCCTCTTATACGGCAGTGGATGCTGAATAATCTCCCAATGGATAAGGAGAAAACTGGAGCCAACAGAAATGTGGTTTTACAGAAGGATACTAAGAATTTCAATAGATGGAGTGAGTAATCAATGAGGAAGTCTTAAAGAAAATGGCATCAAAAAGGACACTCATACCCAGAATCAAAAAGAAATATAGCTTGAACATATAATGAGGAAAGAAGTCTTGGAAAACTTAACACTCACAAGGTATATCAAAGACAAAAGAGATAAAGAAAGGCAGCAAGCCAACTACTTGATAAATGTGCATGAATGGATGGCAAAATGGGGGGGACCCTTAGCAAAAAGAGAAAAGCTGTTAAGATCCACAAGGGATAGGAAGTTGTGGAGAGCCATGATCGACTGTAACCTGAACGGATATAGCACATAGAAGATGATATGAGGATTATGATAAGGCTCCTAAAATATATCTGTGCCTCTCTAATATATTATTCTGTTCATGTGACCCCCACCACCCAGCACCATAACCTGGACTATGAGAACCTGATATATACAGATATATATGAACTATGCTCCAAGAATAATGCTTGCTAGTTATTTCTACAAAGGATACAGGGAACATATTAATACCATTGAGCAAATCAAGTTTTCATCTTACATATCATCACCAGCACTGAGGATGAATTTCTACCATTTCTTGAGGAGCATTTAGTGAGTTGACCACTGTGCAGGGCTTCCCATAAATGTGGCTTATCATATTCACATTGCTATTACAACTGTTGAAGCCAAGTTCAAATTCCAGTTTTGTTCATTATATTGATTTATGAGCAAATGCCCTTGGGAAAAATATGAATCCATCTCTTCTTCCTCTAGCTATAAGTTAATTAGTAGGACTTGTATCAGTTAATCAATATTTCCAATAAATTTTAAAATATTTTCTGGCTTTAAATAACCTGCAAAAAGTTGATAAGGTGTAAAAAAAAAAACAAATCAAATCAATCAATACTACATAATAAAATAATATAATACATACTAATAATATGTGATAAATACTAATAATAAAATCCAAAATAATGTTACTCAGTGTATGAGATGTTTTTTTTTTACAATCTATCAAGCTCAGATAAACTGCCTCATAAACAAGACAAACTAAAAATAAGTGAAGACTGTATCAACAACAATGTTGACAAAATGAGTCAGAATGGAAGCTAATCTGTATAATAAAAGAGAATGTCAGTGTGTCACACTTTTTCAACTTTACTCCAAGAGGCCATAGTCCAACATATCATACCACTTTGTAATTAGGCTGACTCTGTGAGCAAACATTCTGGGCTGGTTCTGGACCCACAATCCTGAAATTTTGGATTCCCAAGTTTTCCTTAATTACTGCGATTGTTTTGGATTCTGCTATCTTGGCTTCTACTGATAAAAACCATTAAAAGGACACAACTCTCTAACTTTCAATACCTTATGTTCAAAAAAAAAAAAATATTATTCTCAAATTACAGTGTTTCAAAATAAAATTGTCCATATTCTCCTAGAGGCCGTAGCCCAATATATACCATTTTGGAATCAGGCCAACTATATAAGCAAATTAAAAACATTTCCAGCCAGGTCTGGACACAAAATACTGAAATTTTGGATTACTAAGTTTTTATTACCACGATTGTTTCCAGCAATTTTTTTACATGATTTTTTACAACAAATTTTTTGTAGAATACAAGTTTTATAACTTGGAAATAAATTTGGGAATAATGGAAATTAATTGTGAAACCCAGCGAAAGTCACCCATGATATAAAAATAATGTTTGTACAGAAAGTAAGGTCCCATGTAGATCAAATTGTCTTTAAATTAAGTGGCAGCAGAAGAATTGTCATTGAACTTTTAAAAGGTAAACTTAAATATTAATGTAATACTTAAACGCAGTGATCAATTTTGAGTTCTTCTGTAGTTTATTGTTACCTATCACATCAACTCCCCACTACCTATTGTGATGAAGGCCCAATCAAGAGCCCTGCACAGGAGCTAGCTTAAACGTCTCCCAATAGGGGCGGCTTTTAAGCTAGTTTCTAATAAATGCAAAAGACAAACTTTTCACAGAGTTAAAAAGAAAATGATACAAGCAGACAGACAGTAAAGAGAATTTGGCCTGTTTTGATTTTGGCTAATTAAAAACATATTATCTCAAATGGGAGCACATTGAAGTTAGAAGTTGTATAAAAAGTCCAAAAAGGACCATTTCAAAAAAAAGGAAAAGAAAAAGATACAGGTTAGAGAAACATTTGCTCCCCAAGTAGACAAAGTATTGTAACACTTGTTTTGAGGGAAATCTTCCAACTACAAAACTTCTTCTCAAGAAGTTAAGAGGTTATAAAGATGTTGGGTTGGGTCAGGGTAGAATTTTAGAAAAATCTTCTTGGGAGCTGCCAACATAGTAAAAAAAATAAAATAAAAACACTAAATTTTGATTAAAAACAAAAAATCCAATTTTCATGATGGGAATATAAACAACAGTCTGTTGAATGATTATATATATATATATATATATATATATATATAAATAACGTGTGTGTGTGTGTGTGTGTAAAAAGAAAAGAACAAAACAAGTTCAAATTTAATAGAAAACAAGGAAAGACAACTCAAGCTGACTTAACTTAATGAATACAATATGTGGCTTGAAGAAATTGCAGCAGTTACTAAACAGTTTATCTGCCCTGTTTAATGGAGGAGCTATGGACATAAGTCAAGTATAAAGAGATCTGTGCGTATGTATCTGAAAATGTGTCTATGTTAGAAAACAAAACAAACAGTTGAAGGAATAATTGGCTCAGGGGTTAGACTGAAAGATATGAACAGCTACAAATAAATAGACAGATAAGATAGAGACTAGGAGCTACAAAACCAAGCCCATATGAAATCAAGAACACACACACATAAATAGATGAGTAGGTGAAGACAGGTAGATAGTTATGAATAGACATAAGAAAATATACAATTAATGTATCATCTATCTTTCAATATGTATGTACACACACTCATACATATAAACTGTCTAGAATACATAAGTATGTATGTGTGTTTGGATAGTATAAGGGTTATGACTGCAGAAAACAAAATTGCTGTGCCAAGTTCAAATTTCAGTTGATTATCTCTCTTTTTTTAATTTTTTTTTAATCACCCCCCCCTGCCAACTAAGGCAGGAATGCCACTAGTATGCAGGGGGGTTACAGAGAATGAAAATAAGAGAAAAGACTGGGTATAGTGGAAATTGAGAAAAGGATAAAAGATGAATGGGATTCAAGAAGATGGTGATTGACATTGCATTTAAATTTTTGAAGATTGTAGTTATCAGGGAAGCAAGTAAACAGAAGAGAGGCATGAAGTGTGAGAAAAGAAACTGTTGGAGTAGAAGTGGTGTGGTGGTTATATTCAACATTAAAAGGGTGTGATCTAGATGTAAGTCTAGTAGTCCAGGTACCAGGGGAAAAAAGCTTGTCAAGAGCAGTAGGAATGAAAATATTAGTAGAAAAGATAGAGGAAAGCCATGTCACATCAGTTTGGTTTGGTTTGTTTTACGACATATCAACCTCAATGGGTCATTTAATGCCAACTACTTTTTTTTTCCTGGTAATATTTTTGTTTTGTCAAATATCTATTTCTGATATTTTTTTCCTCAAAATTGTATAGCTGGTAATATTTTTTTTTCAAAAATGTATTGATGGTAATAGTTTTTTTTTCCTCAAAAATTTATTTCTGGTAATAATTTTTTACAAAGTATTTCTGGTATTAAAACCTATTTTTACACTTTGAAAATGCTTTTTACCTCAGTTTCAGGGTTAACTATTTGCCCATAGCTGGGACCCTACCACTCCGGGTCAGGGTGGACCTGGGAACACCAGCAATTAAGAAGTGGTTCCACGCTCCTCAAAATCTCTTGATCAGAGGCCTTGCTGTTGGATGTAGTTTATCGTCTTACCCAGGATGTGGATGTAGTTTATTGTCATACCCAGGACGGCATGTCACGTCAGAGAGAAAATGATTCTGTTTCATTTACTGTGTTGTAATGACCTCCTTTGGAAAAACCATCAATTTGTTTTTCTCCAGCTATGAGTTAAGTAGCTTTCTTGCCTTGGATGGTAGCCAGTAAAGAAGGGAAACTGAATTTAACACTGAGAACGGCTGTATAGAGCTTTTATATCACATTGTGCACCATTTATCTGTTATCAGTTCTGAAAAGTGCAGCAGGCTCTACATAAGCCTTCACCACTAAAATCGTCTGCATGGGTAGTTTTGTGGTTCAATTTTAAAGTAGAATTTCGGAACCTCATACAGCAAAATTGACAGGTGAGTCCAACAGCAAAATTGACAGGTGAGTCCAACAGCATATACACAGTTTAAAATTTACTTCATGGAGGAAGGCAGCTCAGTATTGGAAACAGAGCATTTGTAGATATAGTACGAACCTACAAATCAACATTACATTGGGACTTTCAGTTTTATACTTCAAACACTCTTTAGACCACTACTAGTGTTGGCTTTATAAATAGGCAACTGGGGAAAAATACAGACAGTAAGGTGGGTGGGTGTATGGTGGGACTGACCAGTCCCAGTTCTTTTGTTTAGGGCTAATTATTTGTTTGTTTCTTGTGTTGTACAAACTTAGTTATATATTTTCTAATTAATCTATTTAATTCATTTGTTTATTTTGTTTGGGTCTAATTGTTTGGTTTTTCATTGTCCTGACTTTAGTATTAATTTATTTAATTAACTTATTCATTTTGTTTGTGTTTATTTATTTGGTTTTCTGTTGTCCTGACTTTGGTAATTATTTTCTAATTAATTTATTTAATTCATCTGTTTATTTATATATTGTGTTTGGATCTAAATTTTGGTATTTGAACTTAGACTTAGGTAATAGAATATTTGAATGCTTCTAAAACAAAAGTTTTATCTTAAAGAACCTTTTTGCCTTTTATCAACATGGCTACTGCTAAACTGCAGGAGAATGCATCTCATTGCACCTTCTTGGTCTTATATTTTCCACTGACATGAAGTGGAATGATTATATTGAATCAATTGATAAGTCTGCTGTGAGGAAACTTGGTTCACCATATCATGCTAGACAACTTTTCACGACAGAATCTATCTTACACATTTATAAGTCTATTTTTTTTCCTGTTTATTGAATACTGTTGCTACATTTGGTCTGGTATTTCTGCAATGTGTTCTTGACAAAATTCAAAGAAGAATTGTCAACTTTATTGGTTTTGACCTAGTATCCCAGCTTCAGTCACTTTCCTCACTGCTATAGCATAGCTTCTCTTTACGTTTTCTATAAACATTTTCACGGCAATTGTTCTGATTAACTTTCTTCATTGGTATCTCAACTTCACAAATTTAAGTGCAGTACTAGGTTGGAAGCTAGGTCTCATAATTTCACTGTTGAAATTGCTACTTGCAACCAAAAATTCTGTGCTAATAGTTTCTTCTTTCACACTTCTTGCTTATGGAACTCACTTCCAGCTTCCCTCTTTTCCTATCAATTACAATCCTCAAAAATTTAAATGCAATCTCACTCATCATCTGTCTCCTTCAATTCTGTTCTCTTATTGTCCTCTTTGTTTCTTTCATGCTCAGTAACCCCTTGAATAATAGTGGCTTTAATGCCTTGCTTGGTTTGTGTTGTGTCGGAAACCTACCACCCCTCTTGAAGATGAACTTGTCTGCGAACAAAGACTTTAAATAGTGGCATGTCAGTTGATATGAAGATAGATAGACAGAGAAGTTCTTAGCTGAGCTAGTTATTGACTACTCAGCCGATTTCTGTACCTTTTTACCAACCTATTAAAACCCTTTTTATTGTTACATGTTATTTGGCGTTTGTCTCTACTAACCCCAAATCAACATCATAACAGTGGCGACGAGAGATTCGTTCATCACGCTGAGTGGAGAATTTTTCAACTCTAGGTGGACTATATAAATTTTTTTTTTCTCGCTCTGAAAAAAAAACAAAAAAAAAAAAAAAACAAAATACGTCGAACTTTGTTCTTCACGAAGAAATGGGATTTCAATGCGCCAAAAAGAAGTAAGACTTATGGTGGATATATACGTGTTTTTCCCTTTTGTCTGTTTTGAAAAGTGTTTTGTGTAATCTATTACGATAATGGAAGATTTGATTGCATTAACGAAAACTCTAGTGCAAAGTCAAATTCAGCAACAAGAGCAACAAAAATTGTTTGGGAACAACTATTGGATTTACAAGTTCAGCAGCGAAATGACACAAAGGCTTTATATATGAAGCGATTTTACTTAAGAATCCAGTAAATTCGTCATTCACGGGTCGAAGGTATTGCTAATTCTATTACTGAGTTCAAATTTAACCCAGAGGAGGGTATAACATTTCCTGCGTATTTCAGAAGATTTGAAACAATATTTGAAAAAAAATGTGAAGGTTGGACTGATGAAGAAAAAGTGAGTTTACTTTTACAAAAGTTGGGTACAGATGAAAATAATAAGTATATGAATTTTGTCCTTCCAAGAAAAACTGGGTGACATTTTCAAAAGAAACTGTTAATACTTTATCTAGTATTTTTGGCGAGTGAGTTAGTTTGTTTCATACTCGTTTTCGTGTTTGAATATGGTAAAGCGTGACGATGAGGATGTTGTTACGTATGCTGGAAATGTTAACAGAATGTGTGAACGTTTTATGTTACATGATCTTTCAATTGATCTATTTAATGTTTGATATTCTGTTCAAGGCTTGACTTCTAGCAAAGATAAGGACATAAGGTCCCAAATATTGGCAAACTTCGAACAAAATTCGAGATCACTTTGCAGAAGGTTACGGAAGAGTGTCAAAGAATTGAAAACTTAAAACATGACAATACGCAAATTGAAGAAAAAGACGTATCCCGTGTCCATGCTATTCGACCAAAATGGGAATAGTTAATAAAAACGTTAAAAAACCAACGTGCTTTGGATGCGGTGGTGGTCATTTTTAAAAGTGAATGTTTTTTGGTGACAAAATTGCTATTCGTGTGGCAATAAAGGCCATATAAGTACTCATTGTAAAAAGCAAAAGAAAAAAATTTAAGGCGAAAAAAGATAATGTGAATATTGTGTTGTCACGTCAGGAGATTGAGGAGGGGCAGAAAAGAAAATTCGTACAGGTAAAAATTAATGGAAAAATGTTAAACTACAGCTAGATACTGGAAGTGATATTTCCATTATTAATACAGCAACATGGATTAAAAAATAGGCAGACCTTTGCTTAAAAAGACTGAAAAAGTGGCTCAAGGGATTTCTGGAAGAAAATTGCATTTTCAAGGTGAATTTTCTTGTAATATTTCATTTGTTGGTAAGACACTAAAGTCTAAAAGTGTATGTGCTACAAAATGCTTCAAATTTGTTTGGAACAGATTGGATTATACTTTTTAATTTATGGGAACTCCCTATAAATTCTTTTTGCAATAGAATTAATGTTTCTTCTCCATGTAAAAATCGGGTTACAGAAAATTTGGTGAAAGATCTGAAAATAAAATTTCCACAAGTATTTTTTCAGAAGGTCTTGGATGTTGCAAAAGACGAAGGCAAAATTTGAAGGAAAATGTAAAACCTATTTTCAAGCGAAAAATTTGGTGTTTTGGAACAGATTAACAAAGAATTGGAACAGCTTGAAAATTTAGGAGTTATTTCACGCATTGAATTTTCAGAGTGGGCCTGCCCTGTTGTATATGTTAAGAAAAAGAATAATAAAATTCGGATGTGTGCCGATTTCTCTACAGGTTTAAATGATTGCTTAAAGACGACACATATCCTTTGCCTTCACCAGAAGACATTTTTGCAAGTTTAAATGGAGGAAAAATATTCTCTAAATTGGATTTATCGGATGCCTATCTCCAAGTGAAAGTGGACGAAGAATGTTCTAAATTGTTGACTATCAATACACACAAGGGTTTATACAAATTAAACAGTCTGCCTTTTGGTTTAAAAGTATCCCCTAGTATTTTTCAGCAAATTATGGACACTGTGCTGGCAGGGTTGGACTTCACCATTGCATATCTTGATGATATTTTGATAAAAAGTAAAGATTGAAATGAACATTTGGAACATATTAATCAGGTTTTTGAAAAAATTGGATTCAAACTTGGAGCTGAAAAATGTGAATTTTTTATGAGTGAAATTAAGTTTTTGGGGCAGATAATAGACTCTGATGGAAGAAGACCAGATCTGGCGAGGGCAGAAGCGATCAAAAGCATGCCAACTCCCAAAATGTAGTAACGCCACAAGCGTTCTTAGGACTTGCTAACTATTATGGGATATATATTCTAATTTAGCAGTATACGGCTCCATTAAATAAATTGCTTAAAAAGGGAGCAAAGTGGGAATGATCAGAAGTGTGTCAGAAGGCGTTTGACAAAATAAAGAATATTTTGACGTCGAAATTATCACTAACACATTATGACCCTAAACAGGAAATTATAGTGGCATCGGACGCAAGCTTAGCACGGAATAGGTGCAGTAATTCTGCATAAATTCAGAGACGGCAACATCTGAAGCCAGTGGCACATGCATCAAGGACATTATTACCCGCAGAAAAGAAGCACTCTCAAATTGAGAAAGAAAGCTTAGCTATCATCTATGCTTGTAAAAAATTCCATAAGTACATACATGGAAGAAGGTTTATATTGCAGACCGACCATCGCCCGCTGCTTTCAATCTATGGTTCAAGAAGGGTATACCTACTCATACGGCAAACCGTTTTGCAACGATGGGGAACCATTTTGTTGAATTACAATTTCAAAATGGAATTTTTATCATCTAAAAAATTAAGCCATGCTGATGGTTTATCTAGACTGATCCCAACATCTTCGGAACCGCTAGAAGATACGGTGATAGCATCATTACAAGCAGAAAATGAATTGGTTGAAGTAATGTATAACACAGTAAAAGAATTACCGGTGACATTAGATGAAATAAAATTAAAAGCAGAAAACGGCATTTTTATTAGAAAAATGAAAGAAGTTGTAACTTCAGAAAAGTATAAAACTTCTTCACCAGCATATTCAATATGTGATGAAGTGCTGTTATATGCTGGAAGGGTCGTGATACGGTTGTACTACAAAAGCGGATTTTGAAGGAATTTCATCAGGGCATCCTGGTATTGGATGCATGAAAGCCCTGATGAGGAGTTACATTTATTGGCAAAATATGGACAAAGACATTGAACAGGTAGTTAAAACTTGTAGAGGGTGTCAAATGGCAGCGAAAGCACCGCCAGTAAAATACACACCATGGCCAAAAACAGATGTTCCATGGACCAGATTCCACATAGATTATGCTGGACCCATGAATGGTAATTTCTACTTGATAGTTGTGGATAGCTATTCCAAGTGGCCTGAAATTTTTAAGTGCAAAAAACAAAAGATTTTCTTACAGAACTGTTTGCACGTTTTGGAGTACCAGAAAAAATTGTCACTGACAATGGAACTCAATTCACAGGAAGTGAATTTAAGACGTTTTGTAAGACTTTGGGAATTGGCCACATCACAACTTCACCGTACTATCCTAGGTCAAATGGACAGGCTGAACGGTTTGTTGATATGTTCAAGAGAGCCCTTAAAAAAACAAATGGTAATATACAGCAGTTTTTAAGTATATACAGAATAACACCAAATCCAAACACAATATCAGAGATGTCTCCAGCTGAACCGATGATTGCTAGAAAAATTAGATCTGTATTCAATAGGCTGCTGCCGGAAAGAAAAAAGAGTTACCAGAACAAAACGCATCAGGAAAATATGAAATATCTCAGGCCAGGAGATAAAGTTTTTTTAAAAAAAATTACAAAATGGGAAGGAATTTTGGCAAGATGGAGTGGTAACTCAAAAGAATTGGTAAGATGTTATACATGATAAGAATTAAAAATGGACTTATAAAAGACATTTGAACCAATTAAGGAAAAGAATCATTGAAGAAATAAGTAAAGAAAATGGAAGAACCAATGGAGGTATTATATGATTTATTTGATATACCATTGATATACCATTGCCTGAAACAGTTGTCCAAAGAAGGACAAGCAAAAAGAGAAAGAACTAGGGTGGAACGTTTAAGTCCAGATCCCAAAAGAAAAGATATTAATTCCTCCGAATTAATCTCAAGGGGGAGGTGTTGTGTCAGAAACCTACCACCCCTCTTGAAGATGAACTTGTCTGCGAACAAAGACTTTAAATAGTGGCATGCCAGTTGACATGAAAGAAGACAGATAAGTTCTTAGCTGAGCTCGTTATTGACTACTCAGCCGATTTCTGTACCTTTTTACCAACCTATTAAAACCCTTTTTATTGTTACGTGTTATTTGGCGTTTGTCTCTACTAACCCCAAATCAACATCATAACAGTTTGAAATGATTTAAAACAAACAATTTACTCTTTTGAACTTTGATATAGTTGTTAGTAATTTTTTAGGTGTGCTTTAGAAAATCAGCTCTGTTCTTTTGTTTTAGAGTTTATATTGTTCTATAAAGTTGATCTCTGCTATTTCTATTTATCAACCTACTATACCATAATCGAGTGCATTCTAAATATAAAAAAATCTTTAAAAATCTCATATTCTCCGCTAATGCCAGTAAAAAAATAAAACTAATTACATATTATACTAAATGTAGCGCAACCAACTTATCATACACAATAACTTTTCCCCATCAATTAGTGTTTTGGACCAACAATGTATATCAATTTAAATGTCCTTTGGGAGATTGTATCTGTGACAAAAACGTAAGTACATATGTTGGATTGACAACCACAACATTATCAAGACATCTTATACTTCATTTGTCTGATAGAAGTTCTATTTAAAATCACATTCCTGTCCATCATCACAATACAGGGAAATGCTTGTTGACAACACCAATATACTACACTATGAAAATAAGCAAAAGCATCAAATTCTTGAGGCCTTCTATATCAAAAACAACCAACCAACACTCAACAAAATTTATTATGAGTGTAGCAACAACATGTTTAAATGCATTTAACAAACATTTAATTAGATTAAATCTGATTAGCTCCCAAATATATTGGGATGCTTGTTTTGCAAAAAAATTCCATAGCTACAACAGATAAATTTAAAATTTTTAATTAATTATAACAGAGTGTGTTCATGCATGTTTTTGTTGTGGTAAACCCTCTTACAGTATAATGAACTCTTTCTTCTCTCATAAATACAAACTGCAAGAATCGGACGGGAGCGCATAGTGTGAAGTGGAGTGGAGGAGTAGACGCAGTGCTAATCTACTTATTACTAACACTATTGTTTTGTATATATCTTCAATATACTTTTTCAACTGACCTTCGTCTTCCATTGTCTTTCTTTCTGGACCCTAAACAGGCCACAACAGTTTTTTAAAAATCACCATCACAACGATCACAGTTACAATAAGTGTGTCTTTGTAATTCAACCCAAGGATGACCTTATAGGAGATCAAAAGTACTTGGGTAAGAAAAAAACTATGGCACCTTCCTTGATGAATTTCATCTTAACATCAAGAAACTGATTAGAGAACTGGAAAGGATTATTATAAAAATAAATAGACATAATATGTCTATTATTCAATGAAGCATACAATTCTCACCTGTGGAACTCCCTCCCCTTTTTTTGTTTCCCTGATAGCTATAATCTCCAACTATTCAAATGTAATCTCAATCGATATCTCCAGATGCCTTGATCTATCCCCTATCCTTCTCTTCTTCCTTTCCTCTATCACTCCTCTTTGCTCTTGCTCCAACTCTCTGTAACCCCTGGCTTCCAACCTTGCTTGAGGTGAAACGCTTTAAAAGAAAAAAGAAAATATATATATATATATACACACACACACACACACACACACACACAGTATGAGGAAAAAAAAAATAAATGCCCCCATAGAAAGTTGATTTTTGTATTTTTACCAAGACAAGTGAGTAATAGAATTTGTTTATTAATACAGATGTACATATATACATTACACAAGGCAAAAAATGATTAAGTATTTTGTTGTGTAACCTTTTGCTTTAATAATGGCCTTAATTCTTTAGTAAGTCAATGTCCTTTGCCAGATTTTTCCATCATTGCTTTAATTTGCAAAAAAGTTCATCTTCTGTGTTAACTTTCCTCTTACGGGCACGCTTGTCCATTATTGCCTAAAGGTTTTCAATTGAGTTAAGGTCAGGACTCTGACTAGGCCACTGGAAGATTTCCAATTTATCCCTGTCATGCTCCCTCTCTAGATAAAGTTTATTCTTTAAAGCTGTATGCTTAGGATTGTTATTGTGTTGGAATGTGAAGCACTGACCTTGGGCAAAGAGCTTTTTAGCAGAAAGCCACATTTGATTAACAAAAATGTTGTGGTATTGATGCTGGTTTATGATTCCCTTGATTTTGTACAAATTACCAAAATTACCTGCTGAGAATGCCCCCCAAACATTGATTTTTTTATCATGTTTAATAGTGCCCTTGGTAGTCACTGGAGTATTTGTTTCACCAGGTGTACACCAAACATGTATTCGTCCTTCATATCTAAGAGTAAAGGGGCTCTTGTCACTCCATATAACATTTTCTCAATCAGATTTAGTCCAGTGAAAATGAGCTTTGCATTAAGCTGACCGTGTCTGTCGATTCTATCCAGATACAAAAGGATTCTTTTTTATGTATTTGGAAACAATGCCTTTTGTGTTAAGCTCGTGTCTGATTATTCTTAAAGAAACCACCAAACTAGCTGCTTTGGAAACATCTTGTGCTGTTGCAAATCAATCTTTTTTACATTGACAAACCAAGTTTCTATCTTCTCTGTCAGTAGTGTCTAGCGAATGGCCAGATCCGCTATGTCTATTATATGTTCCAGTTTGATCTCTCTTTTTGATTAATTTGCAGACACATGACTCACTTTGATAAATCTTATCAGCTATCATTTTCATGATCTTAGCCAGTTGAATAGTCAACTGCCCAAAGAACATGAAAAGCAGTGACTTGGCTTTTCTTCAAGTCAGAACAATGCTTAGGTATGTTAATAAATCTAAATACAAATGTAATAAGCTTTATATTTTGTTCATTCATTATCATCTCTATTTTTTGGCCTCATACTATATATATATATATAGATACATACACATATATATGCATACATTTTATGCTTAAAAAGACTGTCACCACTGGATGTAGACCTCACTGAGACAATATATACAAAAACATTTACTCACTACAAAGATGCAACTTTGTTTCAGTGCATTTCAATTGCATCTCGACTGGTGAGAACCAAAGTTGGTTACGAATAATTCTGCTTGTAAGCAGGCTATATGTGAAACATCACTTCCTTTTTTCCATTTGTTTGAGATAAAAAAAATATACATAAAGCAAATTGGTGATGGAGTGAAACAATAGTGCTTGTTGATAGCAGTATGGGGGAGGATGGATGAGATGTTAAAGAGATGGTTAGACTGGAAAAATTGTCGATAACAGTGGTCAAAAGTCTAGGTACAGCATTTCCAGGCCTTCTAAGAGTGAGGGTTGGATGAGGAAAGGTCGGAATAGGAGATAGTAATATGATGAAAGGGGTAGGAGGGATAAATTCAAACGATATTTATAGTAGCAATTGGGATGGTTTTTTTTGGTTATTATAAAAATACCAAGCCAAATGAATGAAAGTGTTTTGTAAATTAAGAAACTTGGTATGTTGAATATATAAATTATCCGGGATTAGAAAAAAAAAAATTAATCAGTTTTGATTTAGAAATTAAAATATAAGTAGAAGAGTATATAAAAAGTATAGGATATTAATAAAACTTTTATAATCTAATTTTGATCTATTGTCGGGCAGTATAATGTCTAGAATAAGTATGGGTATAAAACAATTTATCTGAAAGTATTACTAGTAATATATGTGTGCAAAAAAAAAAAATTTCAAGAATCATAATCTAAGATAAATTAGTGGAGAGGTATATAAGAGAGTAGGAAGTATATCAAAGAAGGTTAGTGAGATGTTGTGAGTTTCCCGCGTGTCGGTGTATGAATCAAGACAAACACAGTTGTAGAGGAAAATACTGGTATATTCATAAAAGCAATTAACAATAGAGTGATTAGTAGAACGAAGGTTGGTTAGTACGAAACAATATCCAAAGTCTATAGTCCAACGGTATGTACCGGGTAAGCTTATCTGGACTGCTAACGCTGACTCTCTCCCCAGAGCTGACTTATATAAGAGGGACCAGTCCATTACTAGTTAGAAGGTGGGTGCGCCCCAACAGTTAGTTATAATTTTAAACGTTTAGAGTTATGGATTTAAGAATTTAGCAAGATGTAATGTTAATCTTTAATATGTCTACAAAAAAACGGTGGTTTCATATCTTTGATTTAATAATTGGGTGTTGTTCAAAAGTTCAATAATACATATTTTCTCCTGCAAATATAAGAAACAAGGTTTGTTCAAAGATTTCCAAGTTTTAGGATTTTCCATTTAACCTTAGATGTTTTTCCTTCCTTCTTCAGTTTCCAAAATTATTTCAAAAGTGATGTCATATTGCATTTGCCTGCATTTGTAAAGGAGGATACGTGATTGTGAAATCAATCCATAAAAGGTCTTCTAGTTGATCTCACATACAATTTAATATCACTGGGGTTCTCATTTGATGATGTATAGCACATACACTCCTGATCAAAAATTTAAGACCACTTGAAATTTTTTTTAAAAAGACTGTTTTTCATGGATACATTATAAACTTTTTCTTACTTAAGGTTACTAATTCTATAATCTAAAAGGTTATGTAGACAAAAAGTTATAATCCGATCAATTTATTCAGAGATGGACATTTTTATAAAATGAGGTGTTTTACACTTGATCAAAATTATAAGACCAGTGGGTATAAATTGTTAGATCTAGGGTAATTCCAATGTTTTTAGTTCAGTTAGAGATTAGCAATCACTGCGTAAAGGTGTCACCATGCCTAAAGCAAGGAAACTTACCGAAGTTGAGTGTGCTCGAATTCTAGATTTCTATAATCAAGGTTTGTCACAGTGGGTGATTGCAGCTAAGGTAAATCACAGTAAAACTGTGATTTACAACTTTCTAAAGACAGTGCGAATTATGGAAACACAAAGTCTACTGGTAAGCCCCAAAATATTTTTTGGAGTAGGAGAATAAGATGGGTTGTTGTGAAAGCCAGTGGACTTTCTTCTAGTCAAATTAAGGCAGCCACAGATGCTGATTGCAGTCCAGTAACCATCTGACGATACTTACGACAAATAGGCATGGTAAATAAAAAGTGCAAACAGATTCCTTGGCTGCTTCCACTTCACAAAGTGAACCATTTAAGGTTTGGTCATGAATACCAAACATGGGACATTGAGAAGTGGAAGAATGTCCTGTTTTCTGATGAGAAAAAATTCAATCTAAATGGTCCTGATGGCTTCCAACGATATTGGCATAACAAAAACATGCCTCTTGAAATTTTCTCCACACATCATAGTGGTGGAGGGTCCCTAATGGTATGGGATGTCTTTTCTTACAGAGAGACGATGGAGCTCCAGGTGGTGCAGGGTTGTCAGACAGTGGTTGGTTATGTTAGCATGCTACAAAAAGCATCGTTGGTGACGGAGGGCCATCGTTTGTGTGGGGATGGATGGTTATTCCAACAGGATAATGCTGTAATCCATGCTGCATGCCGGACCTTGACCTTTCTACAAGAAAATGGGGTCCATCTCTTGAGACATTCTGCATGCTGACCAGACTTGAACCAAACTAAAAATGTTTAGGGATGGATGGCAAGAAATGTTTATTGAAATGGCAAACAATATTCAACAAAAAATGAACTTCGTGAAGCTGGAGCAATATTCCTCGCAGCTTAATAGAAACACTAATTTCTAGCATGCCCCAAAGAATTTTTTAAGTCACCAAAACCAGTGGAGGTAGAACTCATTATTAAATTTGATTGTTGAATGTTTTCATACACTTTTCATACAATTTTGTAGAATTTTTGTCTCTGGTCTTATAATTTGAATCAAGTGTAAAATGCCTCATTTTATAAAAATGTCAATTTTACAATAAAATGTTCAGATTATAACTTTTTGTCTACATAACCTTTTAGATAACAAAATTAGTAACCATAAGTAAGAAATGTTTAAAATTTTTCCATGAAAAACAGTCTTTTTAAAAAATATTTCAAGTGGTCTTAAATTTTTGATCAGGTGTGTATACAACAAACAATGGAAAAAAGGAAGTGATGTTTTACATATACCCTGCTTACAAGCAGAATTGTTTATAACCAATTTTGGTTCTCACCAGTCGAGGTGCATTTGAAATGCACCAAAATGAAGTTGCATCTTTGTAGTGAGTAAAAGTTGTCTATAGAAAAAAAATTATAATAAATGGTTATTGCTCTACTATCAGTATCAAGCCCTCTTTTGGATTAATGCTGTGAACGTTAGAATTTATATATTTTTTTCATTCTCATTGCATCAGATATATATATATATATATATATATATATATATATATGGAGAGAGAGAATGTAGGAAGTGATATGCAGAAATGTATGGTAGAGAGAAATGCAGACAAAGGCATCAGAGAGAAGATAAGGCAGGATTGATGAACAGATAAATTAAAGTCAGAAGATATAAACAGGAAGAGGAAAGTAGCATCAAGAATTTGCTCTTCATTTAATTGCAACTTGGTAATCTTTGTAAAGCCTAAAGATAAACAAATAAATCTCCAAGTTGATAAAAATTCAACAATGAAACCCAGGATTCTTTTCACAAGGAAAATCCACCTGGGATATCTTTATTACTTATCAGATATACTTGATCAAATGAATTTAGTTTTCAAGGTGAACATTACATAAAAATCCACCTGGGACATTCTTATTCCAACCCACCTTTTATTACACATTCAGGAAATTTCCTTCCACTGCTTAATTTAGGCAATGAGCATTTTACAACAAAGCATTTGATCACTTAAAAAAAAATGATTAAAAAGTTGAATTCCAGCTACACAGAAAATGTTTAACCTCTTTAAGTAGAAAATATCTGTAGTTAAGCTTAGTTTTGCAGATATTTTAAACATTCTTATTGCTGTATTGTTATATTATTTTTGCCTGGCTGTACTGGCCCATTTTGGAAAAATAGGGAATTTCCATTGACTGAAAGTAAATTACTATAAAAGACATGAACAACAACTTCTCATGGGGATGTCAATGTTGCTTTCACTCAAATTCTTTGCAGGACTAAACTAAACAAAACCTCCAGTACACAACAGAATAAAAATATGACAGAAAAAAGCTGTTTTGGAAATAATATTAAGCTTTAGTTAGTTTATAATGAAAATTCGCAGTCTTGAAAACATGTATATGCATCGACAAAAGGCAGTGTAAATTTCATAAAGATGTATATCTTAAAAATGTGTGCGTGCATATATATTGACAGCAGACAATGTAAGGTGTGTAAAGACAAAAGTATGTCTTAGAAAATATATATATATATATATATATATTTTGATAAACGTGCAATCAATTTACAAATTCATGAATTATTCACACAAAACAAATGCAAAGGTTAATGATTTAATTGGCGAGAAATCCATAAATGTAAAAAACAATTTAAATAATATACAAAAACCTCCGGACCTGTTATGAATGAAAAGATCCTTGTTTCTATAAATTTCTGCCGCATTAGTTCTTATTTTTACTACAAGCTTTCGTCTGTTCCTACAGACATCTTCAGGTATGGAATAGTATGGAGGTTTTTGTATATTATTTAAATTGTTTGCGACGATGGATTTCTCGCCAATTAAATCATTAACCTTTGCATTTGTTTTTGTGTGAATAATTCATATATATATATATATATATATATATATATGTTAACTGCAATGAGTGTAAGTTTCATATATAAGTACATATTGAAAATGTATATATAGGTTGATAGGCACTGTAAATATCATAAAGATGTATAAGTACCTCTTGAAAATATACATATATATATATATGTTGACAGCAGGCAATGTAAAGATCGCAAAGATGTATAAGTACCTCTTGAAAATATATATATATATATATATATATATATATGTTGACAGCAGGCAATGTAAATATTGTAAAGATGTATAAGTACCTCTTGAAAATGTATATATATATGTTGACAGCTGGCAATGTAAATATTGCAAAGATGTATAACCACTGCTTAAAAATGTATATATATGTTGAGAGCAAGCAATGTGAATATCATAAAGATGTATAAGCACCTCTTGCAAGTGTATATATACGTTAACATTTTCAAGAGGTACTTATACATCTTTATGATATTTACATACCTGCTGTCAACATATATATACATTTTCAAAATGTACTTAAATTATTCAAGTGGAATATTCTAGAATGTTCAAATAATGTTATCAGTAATTATTTTTAGCCCCCAAAATACAAACAGAACATTCTGTAATTAATATTCATGCAAGTTTTCATCATGGCAAGAGGTAAAGAATTGACAAATTTGTCAAAAGAACTGATTTTTAAGTTCTGGAAAGAAGGTAAAAGTTACAGGAAAATCTCAAACAAACTGAATATTTAATTTACTACCATTAATTCATTCACTGCAAGGTATAAAAAACTCAAAACTGTTGAAAACCAAAGAAGAACAGGTACTCCATGGAAGATTTCTGCAAGATCTTTGAGGAAATTAATGTGTCAAATTAAACAAAATCCAATGGTTACTCGTCAAGAGTTTCAGGATGATTTGATTTCATTGGGAACTTGTGTCACTAAATGGGCAATAAGCAATGAAATTCATAGGAACAATCTAAAGTCACTCTCCCCTCGGAAAACTCCACTGTTATTGAAAAGACACAGAGATGCCAGGTTGAAATTCATTTGTGAACATAAGGATAAGGAAAAATTGTATTGGAAAGAGTATTATGGACAGACGAAACCAAAATTGAGTTGTCTGGACGTAATTCTAGAAATCATGTATGGAGGAAAGATGGCAATACCTTCAAATAAAAGAACACAGTACCAACAGTGAAACTTGGTGGTGGCAACATCATGGTTTGGGGATGTTTTTCTGCAAAAGGTACTGGCAACATATCAGCAATAGATGGTAGAATGAATGCTGCAGCATATCAAAATATTTTGGAAGCAAATTTAATGATTTCAGTTGAAAATCTTGAACTTTGTTCTGATTGGATAATGATCGTAAGCACACTGTATAATCTACAAAGAAATGGCTTGCTAAAAATAATGTAAATATCCTGAAATGTGAGTCTCCAGATTTAAACCCAATTGAGAATCTCTGGTGTTATTTGAAAATTCAAATTAAATTGAGAGCTCCAACAAACATCCTGGATCTGAAGACCATATGTGAAGAAGAATGGAACAAAATAACTAAAATTTGCAAATCATTAATTGAGAACTACAAGAAGAGGTTGGTTGCTGTAGAAGTGAATAATGGCTATTCTAATAAGTGTTAAATGAAGATTATGTATTCTTTTTTGTATTGTACGTATACTTTTTTCACCCATTAAAATGGATAAATGGGATTTATTTCAGTTAAATCAAATTTTTTTAGTTTCTCTGTATATTTTAGTTATTATGCATCTGTACACAGCTAAATTATATGAAAAATATGTTTATTCATTAGTTGAAAATACAATTAAAAATTTGTATGTGTATGAATATTTGTTTTCCCCCCACTGTATATATGTTGATATCAGGCAATGTAAATATTGTAAAGATGTATAAGTACCTCTTGAAAATGTTAATATGTTGAATATGTTGACAGCAGACAATATAAGTTTCATATAGACATTTAAGTACATCTTGAAAATGGATATATATATATTGACCACAGGCAATGTACATTTCATACAGATGTTTGAAGATGCGTGTGTGTGTTGACATCAGGTAATGCAAGTTTTGTAAATATGTATAAGTATGTCCAAAACAGTGAAAGTATAAATATCTTTGTCATTAATTTTTATTTTACTTTAGATGATTGGCTTCTATTGACAGTAAGTGTAACAGCTAACTACTGTTATTTCTGCCCGGACAGTAGTTAAGGGAGAATGGTTTTCTCTTGCTTTAAATGCATGATGGCAGAACTCATTTCCAGAATGCATCACAATGACACTGCATGCTTCAAATGGTGTGTAGACAGACAAGGTTGCATGCTGACTGCATCCAGTGAAGGATATGCAACACATCAACTTGGCAGAGTTTGATGCCATGCTAAAAGGAGTTAACCTAAAAATCCAGTGGAGCACAGCCAAAGTGCATCTCATCACGGATACTGCATTAAAGTACACACAAAAGCTGCAAACTAAAGGCTCATCAGAAGATGACTTAGTACTCTGGACTGTCTGTGGATGTGATGTTGGTTAGTTCAGACCAAAACCAGGCAGATAGACTTGAGACTTTAACCAAAATGGCTAGATGCAGTAAGAAAAGAAGTTGAACCAACTTGCACTGCATCAGTGGAGATGCACCTTTCCTGACTTAGTAAAGGTTGTGCTGTGCAAAAGTGGGCATCCCAGGATTAAGCACACCTTGTACATTGTAAATTGGATTCATACCCTAGTATCAAAGGCTGATGTTAACGTAGTACTTAAGGAATGCCAATTAATTGACCCAGCCCCAATATGTTGGCTATAAGGTAAAGTAAATGTGTCTGAGGTATGGAAAGGATTGGGAATGGACTTTACCCACTAAAATGGAAACACTGACTTACACTGAATGATTTTCAAGTTGATGACCCCTGCATCAACAGAACTCAACAAGCATTATCCATCATTGGGAGGCTGTCAGAACAACTTTTCACAGATAATGATACTGTGTTCCATAACCAGCTGGTCAAAAACTTCTTAGCAAAGTGGGGTGTCCAACTCCACTCCCGATGTGCATACATCCCTACAGGCAATGGTATAATTGAGAGAGAACCTTGCAAGGTTGAGAGTACAGTGGACTTTCTGAGGAATTGCATTAAATAATAAGATCAGTTTCGTTGATTCAAATCCTTTTTAGTCTGCATTTGTTATTGTGTCTTTTCTAATCCAGCACTTTAACCACTTAGCTACTTCCAACAAAAAGAAAGAAAGAAAGTATAAAATCAGAAAAATCATTTAAAATATAATTTTTTTTTTTTTTTTTGAACGTGAGAAACAACTAACAAGTTTCAATTATATTGGAAAATTTATTGAACCATACACCTTGTGGTATCAATTCCATTGCTCTATCCACAGAAATCTCAAAAGGATTAACAAACAAGCAAAAAAAAAATCTATTTTTTTCTTTTAATCTGACAAGCAATATGAAACACAGCCTGACTATAATTTCAAGTAAGCCACAAATAGATTCCCAAACTTCTCTTTCCCAATTTGAGCTTTCTTTAACCTTAAATCTTAAAATCCTTTTCTTAACTCAAAAATCCACTTTTTGTTAATTCCAACCCCCTACCACCCCACAAAAAAAAACAAAATTAAAAAAAATACGATTTTTTTAGCTGTCACATCCAGAGGGCCTTGTTTTGCAACAAATGTTTCCCAAACAGATTTAATGTCAGATGACACAGACAGGCAATAAGCTGACTGTATTTGTGGTTATAGCTCAAGTGGTTGAAAGAGGAAACAGGCATATTGGTAGGGCTCATACCAAGTGTAATCGCAAAGAAGAATTTTAATTTCAAACCAAAGTAAAAGCCCTTTCATAAGATGCAAAATTCTGACTCACCAAAAATAAATAAGTATATAAAATATAAATATACTTAAAAAAATAAAAAATGTGATGAAATTAAGAAAAAAAATGATAAAATACAAAGAATCTGTTATGTTATCAGTCCTGACCTGGCATATCAGTTTCAGCCACTTTTCCCACTACTGTCATGTAGCTTCACTTTGTTATCCTGTTTTCATTTATGTGGATTTTTTAGTTGATTTTCAAGCAGTTCTGTTCATTTCCATGTTTTGCACCTGGACATTAGAGCTGCCAATATGCACTTTAAATTTGAATTCTGTTGGCAAAGTTTTTTTATTATTATTATTCTATTATATAGGAATAAAGTGTCGCTGTCAACACTTCAGTTTGAACATAGACCACCAGTGAGCAAACACAGGCAATCCCATTATTGAATTAAGTAGACCATGTGACCATAGAGGAAATGCATAAGTAGGAAGTCACATGATGCCTAATTAATCACCTTTCTAGTGTATCCACTGTACTATTTGGACCGCATTTCTACTCTATTCCCTATTACTATACAGACTGTTATTCTCTACTCTGTTCACTATACTATTTCAGATCACTATATGGGTTACTTGTCGAGTGAGTATTGTTGAGCAAGTACTATTAGAGTGAGTGATATTCAAAGGCGTCTGACACCAGTATAGTTCAACGGCGTACTATAGTTGTATTTGCGATTATAAAGTCTCTACTACAACGAGCATTACGAAAGTGATGAGTATTCGGTGACATCGCAAAAGTGGCAACAAGTGCTTGTTGACATCACAAAATATTCATTATTCTATTTTTGTTCAATGCTTTCTATCCTATCATCATACAACTTTTTTTTAATCATTTCAGCCCAAGCAAGGCCACTAAGATACAAGGGGTTAATGAGTATGAGAAAAACATTATTAAGGAGATAGGCCAATAAAAGAAGAGGGATTAAGAAGAGAAAAAATAACGATGAACATCACATTTAAATTTTTGAACATCAAAGTTGACTGGAAAGCAAGAAGCTGAAAGTGCATTCCATAAGTGAGAAGTGCAAGAGAAGAAACTGTTAGCATAAAACTTTCAGCCATTTCAACTATAAAATGTGGAGACCTTGCCGCCAATAAATTCCTAAAGTCAAGATACCAAAGAGGAAAATTCATCAGAACAATTACCATGGAAATTATTTATAGAAAAGGCACAGAGAGGCAACTTTACAGCAGTAGGAAAATTATTGAAGTTAAGATGCCAGGTCAGGACCGATAACATTGCAGATTCTTCTTTGAATTTTATCAAGAATCTCTAAATATATAGCAGAAATACCAGACCAGATATGAAAGCAAAATTCAATGCATGGATGAATGGTAGACTTATAAAGATGTAAGCTAGATTCTATCATATCACAGTGAACCAACTTTCCTAGCAGCAGACCTTCAATTGATTCAATATAATCGTTCCACTTCATGTCAGTGGAAAATGTAAGCCTGAGAAAGCACAATGAGTCACCCTTATGGAGGGTTAGCATCAGTCATGTTGATGGAAGGAGAAATAGGTTCTCTAAGATGATCAAAAGCTTCACCTTGGAAGTGCCAAAACTAAGAAGCTATCCCTTGTCCCAATTAACAACACATTGAAGGTCATTTTTGAGATCAGCTTGCAAAGCGAATTTATTGAACAAATAAAATATCTACCAGGAGGATGTTAGAAAATTTTTATTACTAATTATTTGATATAAATAGCTGAAGATTTAACTCTTTCACTGCTCCACTGTCTCATTTTACCCCTGGGACATATTTTCTATGAAAATTTTAGGTTAATCAAATATGAGAAAGGTACAAAAAGTATACTCCTAACAAGTATAAATCAACTGAAATTAAAACATTGTGTAAGCTGTAAACACAAAGCAATGTGAGTGCGTTCTATGCAATACTTCTTGTAACAATCAAAATAAACTTAATATTGAGTGAATGCATATACAACATCACAAGGATAGTTGCCATATTTGAAAAGTATATGATTTTTGGATATCAAGGGTTAAAATCTGAGTCTCAAAGAAATTAGCTGAAGATCACAAGTTCCAGTGAACTGGCATTTTGGAAGTGGAGCTGATAAGAATTTTCCTGATTGCATGGTCACAGGAGACAAAATGTGATTCCAGGACATGGAAGCATCCATCATTACTGATTGGCTAAAAATTCCAAGTTCAGCTGTCAACAACGAAATTGAAAGTATTATTTCCACTGATTAAAAGTTTGCACAGCCTAGTCCAGAGATTGAACTCACAATTACTATGTCCCAAAATTATGAAACCAATGCTTTAATTCACATGGCTATTGTACTAGTGGATTAAAGAAGCATTAAGTAGATTAGAATTAGAGAAATCCTTGTACATGATTAGTGAAATGAGAACAATCTACTTTAAAGGGTTCAATGTGAAATTCCCTGAAAGTTACCTGGATCAACAAGCATCTGATGAAGGCTGGAAAAGGTTTTGAGAAGTATTGAACTACCTCTTAAGTGTTATTGTTCCATGGTCCACCCTAACCTGGGGTGGTAGCACCTGTTAAGGTTCCAACTATAGGCAAATAATTAACCCTAAAACTGGGGTCAAAAATTATGAAAGTATAAAAATACATTTTCATAATAAAAATACCAGTAACATATTTTCAGAGTAAAAAAAAATTACCAGCAATACATAAAAAAAAAAAATTACCAGCAATACATAAAAAAAAAAATTACCAGCAATACATTGTTTTGTGGAAAAAAAATACCAGCAATATATTTTTGTCAAAGAAATTACTAATGCTCCCAAGAAAATCAAATTTTGGTATTAAATGATCCATAAGGTGTTGATATGCTGCTAAACAGACAATAGTAGTAGTACTGATGAAGGCCAGAAGGAACAATGGCTGAAATGCTATGATAATAACAACAAAGATGAGGACAATCGTGTAAATAACGATAATTACTTATTCCAGAAATTTAAATTGTGCTCTGGGATGCAAAAAGTGTACTGCTTATGAACTTCATCCCATATCGTCCATCAGTTAATGAAGTCAGGTATTATGAAAGATAGAAGCTAGAAGAAAGAATGGAAGGAAATAAAGAAATTGTTTGTTAAAAGAGGATGGAACATTTGCATAAAAATGTCACCATGCTGGACAATTACAGTACTGCATTCACAATCAAAATGACAAAAAATGGTTCCAGTGATATAGTTGTGATGTTTTAACAATTCACTGCATAATAAGAAGGTGCCAAACCAGTAATATCATTGGATCATTAGTTCAGGCCACTCTATGGCTGTGTCTATATACACATGAGGTCTGTCTGAAAAGTAATGGGGTATATCCGTTCTTCAGTGTCAAGGGCATTGTCCACAGTGAGTTCTTTCCACAGGGTCAGACAATCATTCAACAAGAGATCCTGTGTATTTGTTTTGCTCGGTGCTCTAGAAGAGACAAGAGTTGTGGCAGGACAAATCGTGGCTGCTTCACCATGACAATGCACCTGCTCACAACACTCTGTTCCTCAGTATTTAATATCCCACCCACGTGGAAATATGTGGCACAAGGCCGAGTTTAAAGTGGGTTTCTCCGAGCCCGTAGGCTCGGCCAAAAATATACTTTTTGAACCTGCTTAGACGGATTCAGGGTCTGTCTACCTACCCAGACGAAACCTTGCCCTTCGGCAAAAATTCGTCTGGGTTCCTCTCTGGCAAAGCAGAGAGTTCGACAGACATCGAGACTGTATCTCGACGTACCTCAACTCAGGCAGTTCCTGGCTGAGAAGAACATTGCTGTACTGGAACCACTTCTCTATTCATCTGATCTTGCTCTATGTGACTATTTTTCTTTTCTCCAAACTCAAGGGGATTGTCAAGAGGACCTGTTTTGAAGGTGTGGAGGCCATCAAGAGGGCTGTAATGACAGAGCTGAGGGGCATCCAAGTAGAATCCTTCCAGAAGTGTATAAAAGTGTGGCAGAGGAAGATGGAAGAGTGTATGTATGAAAAATTTCTCAGAGTTTAGCCTGTAGAAAAAGACAATATGTATAAAGGTAAAAGACAATAGGAAAAAATCACTTCTAGTTGCCAGCCCTGCAATGTTTTTGTAGAGATATTCATAAAATTTAGCATAGTCTGTCTGAGGGTTACAATAATTAGGTATACAGCGAGGTTTGATACCAGTAAGTCATGCATGCCACTAAATCCGTTTCAGAAATATTTAACCTGTCAGTTGTTTACAACCGTTTTCTCAGATCAAAGGTTAATAATGGTTTTGAGCAAATGAATGTGGGTCTTTACGAAGGCCATACTTCTTCAATCCTTGTTAGCTCATGCTATAGAATCACAAACAAAGAACTGTACCAAATAACAGAAACCACATCACTTGAGGACTTTCAAATATCAACAACAACTAAAATGGATATCATATGTAACTCAAAGAGAAAATAAGGGCATAATGAAGATGATGATATTCTACACTATTTCAAATAAAATGTTTGGAAAGAAGCTCCTTTCAATATTGGAAAGCCTGATAACAGCTACTAGATTTGAGAGATCTATTTTCTTAAAAATTATTTTAAGAGAAAGATTTTATAAATTTCAACTGACTACAGTACTAACTGCTCAGTCAATGAATGCCAAAAGTTTCCTTATAAGAAAACAATTATCACGACCATACTAATAATAGTATATGTCTTAATAGTAATGATTAAAAAAACTTAAAAAAAAATATGCTCAGCTTGTAATGCTTATACGAGGCAAACACCCAAAATAAGCATAACTTCCATATTGCTTGGGTCAAAGAGCTAGTTTCTACTTTTAAAAGTAACAAGAGTGCTTCATTAATGTTGACCAAACCAAGCCTTATTAAGTTTTAAAAGGCAGAAACAGCTTTACCAGATGAGCCATACTCTTAATCAGGTCAAATAAATCTGAGTTGGGTTCTTTTATTTATTTATTTTTTTGCTAGTGGAAGGCTTTTTTTCCTTTTCTTCAAGTCATATGGTTAAGGTACATACAAGTGGGACTTGTCCCACCATTTGCCTGAAAATCCCTAACACTTGACACCAACTCCAGCGTAAACAACCAAGAAAAAAAAAGTGCATAAGCAAACAGCCAAATTCACTTGAAGACACTAACCAGTCTCGACATTTTCAATTAACCATAGATCCTATCAAACCAAAAGGTCTTCATGCTTTTCACAATGCTAACATGACACCTTATTCTCCTAACAGGACCCTGGTAAGCAAGAAGCAATGAGCTAAAGAATGATACCACGCAACAGGATTTTCTTAGTCAACAGCTTCTCTGATATTCAACACCTAACACTTGTCAAGAGTACATTCTGATTTGTTAACGGATTCATAAAAGGAGAGGCTTGTTCCCTCCATATCATGACAGACCTGGTTCATATGCTAAAGAGATTTGATCTTTGGCTTATCATGCTCCAAGTTTGAATCTGAGCTGATGAGTATCTAGAATGTTTGGTATACCACTTACTAATCAAATTTTTAGCACGGATAATAGTTGGACAAGATAGTGTTATCAATGTACACTCAACGTAAGTTTTAATTCAACTTTGATCTTCAAAAATTTAAATGCAATGTTAAATGTTATCTGCCTTTTTGGTTCTTGTTCTTTTGTTCTCTCCCCTTAATGTTTTTATTTTCCTTACATTCTTTCACATTCAGTAGCCCCCTTGTGTCTTAGTGGCTTTATTGCCTTGCTAGGGGTGAAATAATTAAAAAAAAGAATTGTGTGTGACCCACAGAGATGTCTGTTTGCATCTTGGTCATTACCGTTATAATGTTTCAGCTATCACTTTTCAGGTGTTTGTGGTAATTTTAAACCAAACACTTTATTCAATTCATGAAGGTAGATTGTGGGTGCTCCATACTTTCGGCCTTGTGCCACATTAAATAAAACCATCATGAAGATAGATAGTTTTCATTCCAACGAAGATACCTAATATGAAATTTTCCAAATTAACTTGACCTTGTGATGTGATTTTTGTCATTTTTAACTGAACTAAAACATGTAGGGATGTAAAGGGTGGTTATCTTCCTTTAGCTGAGATGAAGTCACAGTTGTCACATGACAGCTGGTGAATGACATCAGTTTATAAAGTGTCAAAGTGTAGTCGCTATTGATCATGCCTCACATTAGTTGTTATATAAGCTGCGGCAAAGTCATATGTCACAAGCCCTCGGCAGTATGGTGAACAGATGAGTCCACGTGGTCTCACCCAAAACATAAAGGAAGACTCTCTCTTTTTGTTCCTTTCATGTTACTTGTTGTATGCATATCTAATAGTTTCTCTGTGTAGGGGAAATTATTAACAAGTATGTATATATATAGGTATAAAATCACTGTTTGAGAACAATTCAAGTTTGTCATTCTTTTCTTTTAGCTATTCTGTTCCATCCATGTATCAAGGTGTTACTATATCACTGATATAATATTGGTGATAATAGGGAAATGCAAACTGGGAATGTTCCCATCATGCATCTTTCTTTCTTCTTTTGATGTGCCATGTCATTTCAGAAAATAGGAGATCATGGCTCTCTACTTTCCTCTATCCTTTGCAGCTCTCAACAAGTTCCTTCCCTCTGCTTCCTCCAACAGACCACATTCTGTCCTCCATTTGCTTAAGTCCGCCAGGTATGTCATGTGTTGTTTTCCCTTGTCTCTCTCTTTCCTTCTATTTGACCTCTGAGTATCAGATTCTCCAGGCCCTCCTTCCTTATTATGTGTCCCAGAAACTTCAGCTGCCTCTTCCAGATATTAAGTATAAGCTTCTTCCTTGTTTTGCAACCTCTCTAAGATCTCATCATTACTCACATGCTCGGTCCATGATATCCTTAGCATCCTTCTGTTGAACCACATCTCTGTTGCCTCAAGTCTCTTCTTCATCTTTGAGGAAATCGTCCAACGATCACTGCCGTAAAGAAGGACAGATATCAGGTAACAGCTCTTTTCTTTGCTACTAAAGAAATCCTCCTGTCTTGCAATACTCTGCCCAGCTTTTGGAATGTGTCTTTGGCCATCCCAATACATCTACAGATCTCAGTGTTGTACTCACTGTCCTCTGTCAAGACGCTTCCCAGATATTTAAACTTCTGTGTCTGCTTGATTCTAGTTTTCCCGACCTTCAAATCGCATTTCGGGCTCATCCTCTTACTGATGACTATGCATTCTGTCTTCGTGTAGTTTATGCTTAGTCCTTTCTTCTCACTTATTGCATAACACCCCCATTAAACATAGTAATTTCTATTCAATCCACAGAGAACGATGATCCATGCTAGAGGATCGATTGTACTATTCAGTTCTTTTTATAATCAATTTGATGGTATATAAGGCAATCCCAACCACAATTTGCATTTAATATTACAGTATAATCTCTTTAATCCCTCACCCTTGGGGACCAGGCCATTGCTGGACCACAGAGAGTGCTGGCTCAGAGAAATCACCCCTAAAAAATCCCT
>CAHIKZ030004782.1:1895000-2062500 GCA_903632075.3 Acanthosepion pharaonis
TCTTTATATAAAAAATTCATCCATTTTTTTTTTTATCAATAAACATATTTTGCTTTCCTTTTATCATTTTCTTTCCTAGCTACTCTGCATTCTTATTTTTACCTTTTGCCAAATTATTTCTCTCCATTCTCTTTATTTCCTTTCACCTTTTGGTTGAACTCAGCATTCTTTGCCTTTTCCTTCTCCCATTTTTCATTAACATTCTTCACCATCCTTCTCCAATCATTCTTTAACTTCCTTCCTATCATTATCTAACTTCCTTTCCTAATCATTCTTTAACCTGTTCATACTATGTCTCTCTTAATCTATATCCTTAATATGTTTGTGTTTTTTAAAAAAACAAAAGAAAATACTGAATATTCAGTCATAAACTTCAGGAAGTCATAAAAGTAAATTTGATATGAACTACACTTGCACATTTTTCTGTGGGAAATATGGTTTCTTTTCAGGCATTAAGGCTGCAAGAAAACTGAAAACATTATTATGATACCAAAGATCTGACACAGATTATTTGAATCTAAAGAGGTTTCTTTTCTCTTTTAAATTTTACATTGTTTGTTGATTTACTTTCAAATTTAGCCAAGATTGTTTTTATGCCACCTCCAAACCAGGATCTAAATCCATATACTACCAAACACAGACCTTGACCTTCACAGCATGTAATTCTGGTTTTGTATGGTCAAAGGTTTGGGTTATAACCCTTCTCTCATTCAATGAATATAATTATAGAAGACACACATTTAAGTACCAGTGATGATCCTTTCCAGAAACGGCTTGGTAGCATGTCCTCAATGAAAAACCAATGTTAACCCTCAAATTGAATTGAGAGTTGGCCAGATAATATACACAAATTTTGACACCTTACAAACTTCATGGAAGTGGGTTATGATTGTTGCATGGGTCATATTGAAGCCATGTTGCTGAAATCACAGCTATGCTGGACAGGGTATGTCTCTAGAATGGGGGACCATTGCCTGCCCAAGATAGCCTTGTATACCATACTCTCCACTGGCCACTGTGACAGAGGGACACCAAAGAAGTCCCATGGTACCTGCCACATTGACCATTAGTGCAAATGAAGACATAGGACTAGGCTAGAATTTTAACTTGCTGATCGAATTTGATCAGAAGATCTGAAATGATGTATGAAGACATTTAGTACAAATAAAACACAGAGTAAAGATTTTAAAGATTTTCTGTAATGATATGTCTAGGTATTAAAGACTGTTTTTTTTTGTCTTAATTAAAAGACAATCACCAGTGGTCAACATTTGCTGCTGAGTGTCAAGCCTGGCACCACACCGTCCACCAGGCCATCTCCACCTTTGAGGACTCTCGCAGGGCCAACCTGAAGGAGAAACATTGCGGGAGGAAGAACCAGGAAGCTGCAGTAGCTATACCGGACCAGACCTTTAATTGCAGTTGCTGTGGCCGGACTTGCAGTCTCACATCAGCCTAGTTGGCCATCAGCATGCCTGCAGTCAGCGTGGACAGCCCACTTCATAAATCTTCATTCATGAAGCCAAGCCAAGAGAGAGAGAGAGAGATTGAACTGTTGTGCTACTTATCATCCAGTCAGGATTTCTTTTAATTATGGTCAGAAGAACATGACTGCTAATTGACATTTGTCATCTAGGATGAGGGCAAAGCTTTGAAGGTAGGATTGTTTGACCAAAATTGATTAAACAACTGCTTCCTGTCACTTAAGACATTATTCCTACAAACTGTGTAAATATTCCTCATCATTTCTGAAACTGATGCTTTTTGAACTTGTAAATCAAGCACCATCTCAGACAAGTTTCATCTACAATCCTTTTTTAAGAATTGAACCAATTTGAAAATGATTCAATTTGACATTACATATTTCTAAGATCAGAACACTATATTATTGGCATAAATATGCCTTTTGTACAATCAAATATCAACTATAAAGTTATAATAGAAAATCAATTAAGATAACTTTCTTTCTAACCTAATAAATAAAAAAATTGAAAACTTCTTTCTTTCAGTGAAAAAACCCCAGATAAAGCAGCAATGTATGAAATTTGAAACCAGACCTGATAAATTTGACAAAGAAAAGATAATCTTATTTTCTTTGCATGATTACTGAGGTTTTTTTTCAAATGGTTTTATGATATCACAAACAACATTTTTTCTGCAAGGCAATCAACTTCAAAAACATTGCAGTAGAAAAATATCATGTTGATTCAATGACTTCAAGGGTTAAAATAAAAAAGAATGTACATGAAAATTTAAAAATAGTAAAGCAGCTGCTTCTTTCTCTGGCTTAAAGAGAGATGCATTGATCAAAGTAAGCAGGTGTCAGCACACTGCTGGCTGAAAGAGGACAAAGAAAACAAAGAGGGAAGAGAAAGGAAGAAAAGAAAGTAAAGGAAAAAAGTAATGAAAAGGAACAAAAGAAAAAGTAAAGAAAGAAAGAAAAGATGTGAAAAAGGAAAAAGAAAGTAATAAAGAAAACAAATGAAAGAAGGAAGAGGACGAAATAAAGAAGAAAAGAAACAAAAAGAGAAGGGAAGAAAAAGAGGAGAGTAAAAAGAGGAAAGGAAAAGTAATGAAAAGAGAAAGAAAAAGGAGTCAAGAAATGAAATGTAAGAAGGAAAAGGAGGAAACAAAAAAAGAAACGAAAGAAGTGAAAGGAAGAACAAAAAAAAGAAAAAGAAAAGAAAAAAGGAAGCAAAAGAAAGGAAAAAGAAAAGAGATGAAAGAAGGAAAAGGATGAAAGAAAGAAGACAAAAGAAGGAAAGAAAAAAGGAAACAAAAGAAAGGAGAAAAAAGAAAAGGAAAAAGAAATGAAAGAAGGAAAAGTGGGAGGAAAGAAAAAAGGAGGAAGGAAAGAAAAAAGAAAGAGAGATGTTTAAGACAAAATAAGAATATATACACAGTCTTTTCTTGAAATATAACTTTATATACTTTTTATTCTATGGATTTATGAATAATTCTTCATTTAAATATCAACAAGTTATGATAGTAAAGAAAAATTAAAGATACTTGAAAAAATCTTTTTGTTAATTTTTTTTTAATGCCATGTCACTTCAGGGCACAGGCAATCTTGGCACTCCACCATTTCCTTTTCTATGAATTGCTGTGCATTCTCTGTAAAAATAGTGTAGTAATTTCCTATTGCTTTCTCCACATTTTCCTTCTCTTAAACTGGTTACCACCTAAGATACCCTTGCTATTTAACTCATATCTGGCAGGAGAAGAGATAGAATCATGCCTTTCCCCCTGGCCATTAGTACAAGTGAAGACATGGGACTAGGCCAGAATTTTAACTTGCTGATTGCATTCGATCAGAAGTTTTGAAATTAAGTATGAAAACATTTAGTACAAATAAAACACAAAGTAAAGATTTTAAATATTTTCTGTAATATGTCTAGGTATTAAAGACTGTTTTTTTTATCTTAATTAAAAGACAAATATGACATTGCATATAGGCCTTACACCTATATAAAGTACTTCAAATTTAGCAATGAAAATCCTGCATTTTTTTTGTCAGTGCTTGGAAAATGTCCTCTGCTACTTGTTGGAAATGATCAAACTAACTCGGCCACAAAAAACAACCAATACTCTCAAGTATTTACTGAGCTTAGCCCAATACAAAGACACAATAATCTGGCACTCAGTAAAGAGTCAACTCATTACAAATGGCTTACAAAATGAGCTTGCTGGTTATCACTGTATAGCACTCACCATAGTAGTGTCTATTGATTGACTGATTGATTTAGTTTCTATGACTTAACCATTTGCAGGTTATTTAAAGCCAGAAAATATTTTTAGATTGCAAGAATTTCTGTTTTGGAAATAATATAATTTAGTGATACAAGTCTTACTAATTAACCCACAGCTGGGGGGAGGAGAAGAGTTGGATTCATACTTTTCCCTAGGGCATTTGCATGTAACTGATTATAATGACTGCAAATGGAACTGGGATCTGGTTCTCTGATTAGCAATTCCAAGCCATTATCCAATACACCTCCCACACATCCAATACAGCACCTGGTATTCTGAAGCGGTCACCCATCTAGGTACTGAGCAGTTTTGAAGTTGCTTAACTTTGGTGATTGTACAGGAATTCCTGTTTCAACGTGATGTGGCTTTAAGCTGAAGAAGGATTGCATGCTCAAACCCTCAGTCATGATGACATGATTTCAGGCTAGCAGAGCCATCGATGGCTTCTAAAAAGTTTCATCTCCCCAATTTTGCTCATATACCTGAAGAAAACCAAAGAGCACAATTAATCCTAGAGTCCATAACCTTGCAGTGTAGGGTTGTGGATGCTGATCTCGAATGAGGCAGTTTCTTTGATATAGCTAAACTGTCAGTATCACTTCTCTTATGAAAGTGTTTATTTATGGATTTGACTACAGGTAGCTGAAATGACAAATGACTAAAAAGGAAAATTATAGACTGGTGAGGGGGAACTACCTAGGGATACTGTAAAACCTTTATACCTTGACCCTTTGAAGGAATAAGGGCTCAACAACTTAGTATTACTATTTGTATAATCAATCAAAAAAGTAAAATATATCCATCTTACCGTTTGGCCATGGAACAAACATGAAGTTGAGCATGCTTCACAATTTGAAGTTTCTTTAGAATAGCATCTAAAAAGAAAAAAAAAATGAAAATTGAAATGATAAACAATTAAATTGAAAAATTACTTTTGATTTAAACTTTAGCACTCTGTAGGTGACTATTTTTGCCAAGCAAAATATTAGTCCTGCCAATGCAAGCTGAATTTGAATTTCTTGGTTGTGTAATTGTATCCTTTTATGGTAACACCTAAAACAATCTTGACTGAGAGCCAGGCTACTGCAATTTCAAATATCTCTATCTATAAAAGGCAGGATGTGTGTGCGTGTGTGTGTGTGTGTGTGTGTGTGTGAATGCACGGGCCACAATTTCAGGCGGATTTGCACCAAAATTTACATGCACATGCTCCAAGTTAGTGGGAAGGTCAAGACCAACTTTGCATTTCCCAACTCCAAACGATAGTGGAAATAATCAATTTTTTCAGGCTTCTACGGCAGTTTTCATGTAGTTTGCGGCCATTTTCTACTGGCCACAGTGAGAGCCTATAGCTGGCTGCCATGAATAGGCAGGAAGATTCTATTGGCCAGCATGAGAGCCAACAGCTGACTGACACGAATGTTAACTAGCATGCAAAAAAAATCGATAGCTGCATTCGTTACAAGTGGGAAAAATTTAAATCTGCATGGCACTTTACTCCAATTGGCTCATTAAACTTGCTTAAACTCGTTGATTCTGATTCTGCAGAACTGGGTTGGGTGTGAAAAAGTATTCGTTGTTAACATTCTTTTTTTCATTTGGTTTTTCCAGTTACGAGTCCTTTTTTAAAGCTAATTGTTTTGTGTTCATTTTGCTTAGTTCTTTTTTCATAACAGATTTAATGTTTAGTATAGAGCTTAGAAAAGATTTGCAGTGTGAGATAGGCAAGAAGTAAGACATGTAGCAACATCAGCATGGTAAAGGGCACTCCTTTAAAGGCAAGGAAGGGCAAAAATATTTTAAGTCAAGTGATAGCGATTGCTGTATGAGTCGTACGATTTTTGAATCAAGCACGGGCAATGCCGGGCCATGCTGCTAGTATGGAACTAATATATAAAATACTATATTTTGAAGGGATTCCATATACAGTAAAATGGGAAGTAATATTTATAAATGATGCAGAGTGCTAAATGTTAATGAAATACATTTGATGGGGTTTTGCTGGTGTGCCTGTGATTAACAGACCATTCAATGAAACTTGATTGTTACGAAATGTCCTCCACTTGTGGACTTTGATCAGACAATGGTAGGTTCAGTAAATAGGGATATATTTCAGGAAACACACCACTGTCAATAAGCTAGTCATGTAAACTGTTACTAATGTATAGAATGTTTGATCTTCACTTAAGTGCCCTATACTTGTAGCCTTGTGTCAGACAATGTTAAGCAAAGTAGATCTTGATATTCAGGGCTTCTCATTGGGAAGCAAGATAATCTTGCAGATTATTATTTTGGAAGGAGGCATTCACAGACCTGTTCTATTAAACTAAACAATCTTATATTATTTATGTTATAGCATACCTACAGACAATAATGGGTATGTCCCCATTCACATAAATACAGTAGTAAATACTGTATGTTGATCTGCAGTTAGAGATTCATTCCAGATGTGCTGGTCAAACTCTCTGCCTCTGGGCAGAGAGGATTCCCAGACATGACTATGTCGAAGGGCAGAGTCTCATTTCAAGAAACAGATACCCAACCTCATTTTATACAGGGTCTACGAGGAATTTTTGGTTAAGCCTACGGGCTCAGATATCACATATTAAATTCGGTCTTGTGCCACATCTGACTGTGTGCAGCAGTTGGTAGATATCCTTCAGTTAGAGATTCATTGTGAAATTCACTTGACTCACTTCTAGCATTTGACTTCTATTTCTATGTGCCGCTGGTGAATCTTATATGTGTTGCTCTTGTCCTAAGTATTATCGTTCATTAGCAACCTTCATTTGATTATTCTATCCAGTAAACTCCCCTAGGTTACAACAATTTACATTCAGAATAATATCCTCGTCTTCATTGTTATTATCACAATGTTTCAGCTATTATGCTCTCTGGCCTTCTTCAAGGGTCTGTCAATCTGAGTAATCTTCAAGGAATTTCATACCAAACATTTTATTTAATCTGTGGAAATCAAAGGACTGATTAACTGATTTTTTTCTTCTTGCTTATCCACCACTTTTTTTTTTGAAAGTGAATATTGCATTAATAATTTTTTGCAAGATAACAATTTTACTATTTAACCTATAGTTGGGGGAGAGAAGAGATGGATTCATACATTTCCCAAACGTATTTACAAATAAGTTGTTGTGATGAGATAACCCAACTTCCTCATTCACGATAATGGACGGACTGGTTGCCGATAAAGTACGACCACAGTAAACAGTAGAAAAAGGTCTTCGTTTATTAATACCATTGCGGTTAGCTTACTCCTGACTCTGTCTCTGTATTTTGACATACCTACATCTGATTATAAAATTATTATTGAACAACCAACACTCGGGTTTACTTTGTTATTATATCTTGTACGAGATATAACATAAGTGAATGCAACAAACTCAACTGGAATTTAAACTTGGCTCTCTGATTTTTCATTCCGAGCCACTATCGATTACACCACCTGCACATATGGGAAATGAAGGAAGCAGTGCATATGCTAAGCATTTAATATGCTAGCATCGTATCAGATGTAGTGCCTTCTGGCTTTTGTTAGGTGCTTATTGATCTGGTTAACCTTCAAGGAATTTCAAACTGAACTCTTTATTTAATCTACAGGGGTAGAGTGTTCTCATTCCACTGTCCATGTCTAAGGGATATCTTCTCTAGTTCTTATTTATCATTGCTCAGTTATCACATGCCCCATGAGAGATCCCTAGATATGATCAAGACAACAAGAACAAGCTACTCTTGTAGGTTTAAATAAAAGGCTGAGTTTGAAATTCCTTGAAGGTTATTTGGATTGAGAAACACCTGAAGAAGTTAATGCAATATTCAATTATAAAAAAAAAAAAAAATTATTCGCACAATCCAAAATATATTTCAGCTTTAAATAACCCACAAAGGGTTGATAATCCAGAAGAAAAAAATAATCAGTCAGTTAATCTTTCCATTTCCACAGATTAAATATAGTGTTTGTTTTGAAATTCCCTGAAAGTTACTCAGACTGATAGACACTTGAAAAAAGGCACAATGAATGAAACATGAAACAAGAATAAAGATGAGGACAATACTCTGCATGTAATTAACTTAATGATAATTAATATGTACAAATAATTATAACTTCTTTAAATCAGAAACTAGATAATATCGCACAGACATTGCTGAAGTATCATAAAAAGAAAAAAAAAAACAAGGAAAGAAATATCAACCTGTTGATGTTGCATCTTCTGGAGCGACCAAAGGTGTGACTTCCCCATCCCACAAAACCTGCAAGGGTGAAATTGACATTTTTTCTTGGTTTTCCAATGCACATAACTGCTTATATTCTGCCCAGTTTTTAGCTTCTTTTTTTTTATTTTGGTACTTGCTCTGGAAGGAAAATTCCAAAACTTCCGTCTGTCCTCTGCTAGTTCGATAATATTTATGCTGATTCATCACCGTTTCCCTATACTCTTGAATATCAAAGTATAGATTCCCTTCTGGCAATGGTTTCCCCAAAAGTGGAACTGTTACAGAATCTGCAGGATGTGAACAAGTCATATGTGTCAAGGATGCAATGTTGGGAAAATTATATTCCTGAAAATCCCATTTGGGGTACATGGACATTTTACAAGTTGTTTCACTGTCATCATTCAAAACTTGCAGCTTCTTAATATCAGAGAGGAAATTTGGTGACAAGCGTCCATTGTTATCTGCTGTGTCTGAAAGTTGGCTAATGGAACCATTGTCTGTTTTGTCCAAGAACCAAGAAGTGCACATTTGAGCAGTTTGGAAATTGTCCATTTGGCAAGAATCGGGATCACAATTTTTATTAGGATCACAGTACAAAGATGGTACTTCCTCAGACTCTGGTGTTAAACAAGGAGATTTGATTTTTCTTGAAGAATCTTCAAGTTCCATTTCAGCTGGTTCTTTTATCTTTTCACAGTGTGCTTCTTGAGTATGTAGTAGAGAAGACATCCTTGTTATATCCTGAGATTCCGGACCAATCTTCTCTGGAACTGGCTTGCAGTCTACATTTGTATTTCTAGGGTTAGAATTTTCTTCTTCACATTGATTTCCAGATGATCCCATTAAATTTTCAATCCTTTCAGCATTATTTGGAGAATTCAAATCGATGGAGAAACATTTGGAATCATCCTGTTTTACATCTTGGATTTTGGAAGCATTTTCAGTTTTCAGTCTTTTACAAAGATTCCCTTCAGTGTTTGGAGACTCTGTACCATTATCTTTTTCTGGATTAAAGGATTTGTCATCACTGTTGTTTTTGCAAATTTTGCGTTTCTTATTATGGCCATCCTTCAAGTATTGGTCTAATTTGAGGCTTTGTTCATACTGACTGGTGTCTGACCTGAAAATTACAAAAAGAGTATATATTTATCTATATATTAATTCATTAACTGTAAAATTATAAACAATTTCTATCATTTGGAGTTGAGCCATATTTTTTTTTTTAACCATATCACAAGATGAATTTTTAACCATATCACAAGATGCAAGGCAGTAAAGCCACTAAGATACAAAGGGTTACTGTGTGTGAAAGAATAAGAAAAAAATATTTATATTTTTATGTTTTTATATATATATATATATATATATATATATCATATTTATATTTTATTATTAAATTAATCATATTTATATTTTATCATTAAATTAATATATCATATTTATATTTTTATCTTTATATTTATATTCATATATATCATATTTATTTTATCTTTATATATATATATATATATATATATATATATATATTATTATATATTAGTGATAACAATATTAGAAGAGTAATCAAAACGACCATAGATAGCAAATGACTTGGCATTTAAATTTTTGAAGATCAAAGTTGGTAGGGAAGCATGAAGCTGAAAGAGAGTTCCACAAACGAGAAGTGTGAGAAAAGAAACTGTTAGCATAGAACTTACGGTTATATCTGACCAATCCAACTGGATAATTTAAATCATTTAAAGCCGTCACAAAGTTATGATTGGCATTTTGACTATTGACACCTGCATGCACAGTGTTTCCGCAGTTTAAAGTACACACAGTGTTACCTGTTTAATCAGACAAACTCTTGTTAGAGCCCATAAAATGTTCTTGTTCAAAGATTTATATGCTTTCTCACAATTTTTAGTCTTTCTTCCATCACTCCAAAGACTTAGGGAAAGTGTAGAGGGACATAGCTCCATAGTTATAGGTTCTATCACCATTATTTCCATTTCATATATAGATTAACTTGACTAAACATATTTTCTTTCCCTTGTGTTTCAGATCTACTAAACACTTCTTTTTTCATTGTGTGTCATTAATAAACTTTTGAATGAAGCAAAGGGTGTTTTGAGATTCATTTAATTATATTTTTATTTTATTATTATTATGTGTATGTATGTATGTATGTATGTGTGTGTATATATATATATATATATATATATATATATATATATATATATATATATATATATATATATCATATTTATATTTTACTATTAAATTTATATATCATGTTTTATTATATATATATATTTATATTTTATTAAATTAATATATCATATTTATATTTTTATTATATATATATATGTTTTATTATATATATATATATATCATATTTATATTTTATTATTAAATTAATATATTATATTTATATTTTTATATTATATTTTATTATATATATATATATATATATATATATATATTTATATTTTATCATTATATTTATATTTTTATATTATATTTTATTAAATATATATACTAGCAGTAGAGCCCAGTGTTGCTCAGGGATGTAACAGTAAGGGATAGATCAAGTATCGACCATCATAAAGACTGAAAAATAAAATTGACAAAGATTATTGTTTAAGGTTGACGGACACGTATGTCTTAAACATTGTTTTCAATTGTTTTGAGTCTACCGATTGAATAGAATTTTATTATAAACAATTGTGTTGTAAATGGAATTTTTAAAGCATTCTGAATGTAAAAATAAAGAAAAAAGTGTGCAAGACAATAAGAAACACTAACTGCCAAAAAAAGTGAAGTTTTGTTGAAATCGGTTGAAAAATGTAGGAAATCTGATCCCATATATAAAGGAACACAGACACACAAACAGATTGGGTTTTATAATAAGTATAACAAGATATGAGTTGTCCACCTTTCATTCTCGCAATAATGATGCCTCTTAATCGTGTTTTCAAATTGATTTTGTGCAAAAACAATTGTGTTTTTCCAATTTTTGGCACTGTCAGAACCACTGCAAGGTAATTTTACGTAGTTCTGTGAAGTTTTGTTGAAATCAGTTGAAAAATGTAGGAAATCCAATCCAATATATAAACGAACAGACACACACACAACCTGGGTTTTATAATAAGTATGATTTATATTTTATCATTATATTTATATTTTTATATTATATTTTATTATATATATATCATATTTATATTTCCTATTTTATCGTTATATTTATATTTTATTATATATATATCATATTTATATTTCCTATTTTATCATTATATTTATATTTTTATATTATATTTTATTATATATATATATCATATTTATATTTCCTATTTTATCATTATATTGTATATTTATATTTCATTATATATATATCATATTTATATTTCCTATTTTATTATTATATTGTATATTTATATTTCATATTTTATTATATATATATCATATTTATATTTCCTATTTTATTATTATATTGTATATTTATATTTCATATTTTATTATATATATATCATATTTATATTTCCTATTTTTTTATTATATTTATATTTATATTTCATATTTTATTTATATATATCATATTTATATTTCCTATTTTATTATTATATTGTATATTTATATTTATATTTTATTATATATATATCATATTTATATTTCCTATTTTATTATTATATTGTATATTTTATTTCATATTTTATTTATATATATATCATATTTATATTTCCTATTTTATTATTATATTGTATATTTATATTTCATATTTTATTATTATATTTGTCAGCCATTTTTAATCATTATATCTATTTTCTCAGTGTCAGCATTATCTCTTTCAAAGTTTGCAGTTTGATGCTACTTAGTGAAAAATTCCATTTATATTATTTCAGGAAGTACCTTCTGTTTTATTTTTGGTTTGAATTACTAAATAAAAAATAATAAAATAATAAAAGAAATAATAAAAATATATAAAAAGAATGAAAGAAATAATAAAATTATATATGAATATAATAATAAAATACAAAATAAAAATAATTTTACTATAAAAATGCAATAAAAACTGGGAAAAAAGAGATTGTTAGCAGTCAGGAATTAATGTAGGCATTAATAACAAAATAGGGTTTTTATAGGTGCATTGTAAATGATTTCAGTATAGAACTGCATTGTAAATCACGAATGAATGCAAGCATTTTAAAGCTCTTATGTATAATGTAAATACACTGCTAATGATTTCTATGTTAAAATGCATTTCTAGGCAGGAAAGGATTGTCAGTCGTTAGGAATTAAAACAAATATTTCTGATAGAAGAAGGTTGACTAAAAGAGCCCTTCAAAAAAAAAAAAAAAACATTTTTAAATATTGTAGCAACTTTGTAAAATAAAAAATAATAAAGTAAAGAAAATGTCTTCAAGGACTTGGGCCAGTCAAGGTCCGAAGAATTCTATTATAATTGTATAAATGATCTTAATTTCTATTTGTAAACATATATAGATTTAAATGGTTCATACAATAATGATGTTACTTGTCAATAAATTTGTTGATTATTGAGGCTAATATTTTAGAATAGGTATCGTTTTCTGTATATTCAATAAGAAGTTATCTTCCAACAGAAACAAAATTAAGTTCATGAAATAGAGATTAAATTTGATGTATTGTTGTTACTTCTAGAGCCTGTTGTATAAGCTAGCATGAATAAATTATTACATACATGCAATTTTACCTAAGACATAAAAAATGACTAATTTTTAAGCAATTTTGTGATTAGAAAAATAATTTTATCAATATCTTACCATTGCTTCAAGTTCTCATTCAACTTTACTCATATTTGTGGGTAGACATTGTACTTTATATATATATGAATTTGATATGTGTATTTATACCAACCTTCCTTGATGTCGAATGACTGAATAGCCCAAGCGACGAAGGTGTGCATAGACTTGGTACTGATTCCGATTTTCAGGTGTTCTAATGAAGATATGATAGGCTTCCTGGAGGCTGAGTGGTACCTCATTATTATAGACTTCCAGACAATTCTGAAAAGTAAAAATGAATTAAAAAATGATCAGCGGCTTTAATGATCACAAGGTCAAAGTTCAAGCTGAAGAAAATATTTCAGAGCACATATAAATTAAAGATTCTGTGTAAACATGACTGCTGCCCTTGTGCAGTCTTTTACTGATTAGACGGTTTCTCAAGTTTTGAGGACATTATCACTGCTACTTCTGTCTTCTCTCTCATGACAGACTAATGGACCAAATCTTCCATTCAATCAGTGAAAACTCCAACCTAACATCTCTCTTACTCTAACCATCTCTTGTCAATCTGACTGCCCATGTTTACACCAACATCTTGTGACTCACCTCTGACTGCAGACTCTCTATTATCTGTTCATCTCCACATTACAGCAAATGGTTTCTCACTAACATTTCTAGAATAGAATGTGCCTATATAGTCAGACTGACTACACAAGCACATGACTGGAATTCCCTACCTTCTGGCTGTGTGGTACTTGATCCTGAAAATTTTTATTTACTATATTTGCTCTTTTTCTTGCATGTGGACAAGGTTTGGTTGCTTTAAAGTCCTCACATCTCGATTTTACTGTTGGTTGTTTTTAAACACCAATGCTACAGGCCCAGATTAAATAGTTTACAGCTCATTTAAATTTGTGAGTGTCGTTAGTAAATGTTGTAGCTTTGAATAAGACAATAAAGAATCAAGAAAAAAAATCAGAATAACAATGATTAATTTAATAAAAATTAATTTAATAAAAAAATTAAATTAAATTTTAAAATTAATTTAATAAAAATCAGAAAAACAATGATTAATTTAATAACTTGGGACAGGGATGATTTAAATTTCTTTTTAAAAGATTGATTCTTTTTGTTTTTTTAAATTTATCTGAAAAAATATTTCTTCTTTCTCTTGAGATTTCTGTATGTTATCAAAATGTCAAATGTGTGACTTCAGATGAAAAAATATCTCAGCAACCATTCCAGGAAAATCACTGTTTTCACTGCATCTCATCATATCTACTTGAATCATTATCCATTTCTCTACAAGAGTAAGAAGACTTAGAATGAAGAAGTTTCAAACAAGGTATCTTGTATGCTACTCCAAGACAATCATTATTTTCATTGCTTCCCTAACCATCTACAAAGTGTCTTGAAGCAACATCCGGTCCCTTATAAGATTAAGAAACTCTGGAGCAAAGAAGTTTAGAGCAAGCTATCTCATTAGACACTCCAGGGATTAAACTACCCAAGTGGTGATTTTAAAGAGTTTGTTTTTTTTTAGGGGGGGGTGACAAAATTTAGGCAATCAAGACTAAGATGCACCATTGAAATATGACAAAAACATCATAGAAATCTTAGAAATGACAACCAAAATCTCATATCTCTCCTACGATTAAGTCCTTAATTTCAAATACACACTTTTCTTCATATGTTCTAAAAGTTTACTTATACCATTAATGTATGCAACTTACAGCCATACAACATTGAAACACCAGTTCTCATGTTACCAATGAAGTTAAGCAATGTCAAGACTGGTCAGTACCTAAATAGGTGACTTCTTTGAAATATCAGGTACTGTAAGCTTGGAGGTGTAATAGAGAACAGCTAAGAATTGTAAATTGGTGAATCAAGTTCCAATTCCAGTCAGGTTTGTTATACTAACTTATGTGCAAATAATTTGGGGAAAGTTATGAATCCACTCCTTCTCCCCCAGCTATGGGTTAATTAGTAAGACTTGTATCAGTAAATCATTACTAAAAAAAAACTTCTTACAATCTAAAAATATTTTCTGTCTTTAAATAACCTGTAAATGTTGATAAACCATAAAAAACAAATCAAATTAATGTAAGTACATATTTTATGGTTATTATTTCAATAATTAATGAAAGGTTCTGAAAGAAACAAAAAATGTCAACATATCTTGAAAATGAGCTACAACATTTTTTGGCTGACATTGTAAAATTATGGAAAAAAAATTGTATATGTACCAAAACTAGAAACATCATTTTTAAATATGCTATATTCCATGCTAATAGGAATACATACTTGAAAAAAAAAAGGTGGATAAAATAAGTAAAGGTTTATTGTAAAAAAAACCCAGTACAATAAGAATAAAGGTAACAGTTATGCACAAGGTCTTCGCAAGTCAATCCAATAGTGAATGCTACTATTGGAAGGTTCTGTAGTTCTTGCATAAGTCTGAGTCATACTCAACAGATCCCAGCTAGTCAGTATTTACCTGCCTCCCCACAAGGAAGGATGTGGCACAAGTTAAAGTTTAACCCCACGTAAACAGGTTCGGGTCTGTCTACCTCCCTGGACGAGACCCTGCCCTTCAGCATAGCTTCATCCAGGTTCCTCTCTGCCCAAAGGCAGAGAGTTTGACAGCAGCCAAGATCTGAATAACAGATCCCAGCAGGTCTCTGCAGTCCACTGACTTACAGATACTTATAGGTAATTACTACATATAGTGTAGTCACTCATGGGGTAACAGGTTATTCCATTACATCAGAATATATACCTAGTGCAAATATATTCTATTATTGCATCAAATATACATATGTAGATGTTTGGCCAAAAAGCTCATTCTGGTTTTGCTATTAAATGGTATTAAAAGCATTGATTTTTAATTAAAATTATTAAAAAAAGGATATGTGCACTTGTCAAAGAAAATAGTGCAAAATAATGAAATAATTCAAAAGAGATTTACTGAATTATGCTTCACGAAGAAGTAGATCACAATAAATGAAGTTGAACACCATTAGCTTTACCAAAGTCTGGTTTTCATCTGAAGAATGTGATACTTTGTATAAGGCTTGATTAAAATGAAATACTGAATAATGAACTTCTTTCAGAGAAGCTAAATTACTTTTCTAAATAATGCCTATTGTAGACAGCAATTGATGAAAATGGTTGATGCAAAGTCATATGGAAGAGTATAATGTTCCATTGCTATTTCTCTAGACTACATGTTTCTATGGTGATTGACTCCCCAAAAGAGTAGCTCCCAGAAGGATTAAAAGGCAAACAATAAATGTTTAAAATTTTGGCAAAGTTTAACCTTCATGCCTGCAAAAAATAAAAATAAAAAACCCCCAAAAACAATGTTTCAAAAGGATGTTTTTTTCTGATGACTATTACTATATACTACTTTGACATTGTTTATTTACAAGATTATCAATATATGTGAACCAACTACAATGCGATATTTATTATCAATTCATGAAGAAATAAATTTGAAAAGAAATCTTTTTATTCAAAAATTTTCAAAATTACCAAAATATATAAACTATTTGCAATGCAATATTTATTATTTACTATTTTATAAATAAATATGAAAAGTTTTTTTTATTCATAATTTTATAAAAAAATACCTGTTAACTTGTGACTTATCAGGAATTGAACCTGAGATCTTTTCATAATAAATTGTAGGTTGGTTTAATTTAAATAAGATTGTTTCAGCTAATCAGGGACAGGCTTGGGATTTTAGCAGGTACTACTTAAGACACACACAAATTTGTTCAGTTGTAAATAGTCATTTGCCTGGGGAGTTGCGAACAGTCTGAGCTATTGAATTAACTCTGTGTCAGTGCTCATTTCACAATACCTATGAACTATAGAACAAGAAAATTTAAATAAATATATTTCCTGACATTATACATTTTTATAACTTTAGTTATAAAAAATTGGAAAATTAAAACATGTAGTAATCTGAAATATAAATTAATTTGAAAGGAAAATGTATAATGTCAGGAAATATATTTATTTAAATAACACAGTTCATCAGTCCCTTTTGTCAAGGTACTTAGTACCCACACTTCATTTAAGATTTCTTCATCATTCACCACTTGGCTGGAATAAAATTGCCTAATTGGTAAAAATCCAAGGCCCCAAACTCCAGTAATTATTGGTTACACTACTCCCTGCTCTTTTTTTAAAAAACGTAATTTATATATTCTTAAACCATTGCTAATTTTTCTAAAAATGCCTAGAAAATATAATGATTATTTTATTCCAGCCAAGTGTTGAATGATGAAGAAATCTTAAATGAAGTGTGGGTACTAAGCACCTTGACAAAAGGAACTGATGAACTGTGTTCTTTGCAAAACATCAACTAATTGCCAATTGATTGGTTTGGTTTGTTTTGTTTTATGGCATATCAACCTCAATGGGTTATTTAATGCAGACAAAATTTTTATTGCTGGTAATGTTTTTCTTCAAAAATCCATTTCTGGGAATATTTTTCCTTGAAGAATTCTATAACTGGTCATATTTTTTTTCAAAAAATGTATAGCTGTTTGTATTGCTGGCATTTTTTTTTAAAGTATTACTGATAATTTTTCCTTCAAAAATTATTGCAGGTAATAATTATTATTATTATTATTACAAAGTATTTCTGGTATTAAAACCTATTTTTACACAAGTTTGGGTATTAACTATTTGCCTATAGCTGGGACCCTAACAGGTGCTACCACCCCAGGTCAGGGTGGACCTGGGAACACCAACAATTAAGATGTGGTTCCACGTTCCTCAAAACCTCCTGAACAGAGATCATGCTGTTGGGTTTTTTGTGCTACTTAAAATAAAAACTTGAATAGCTTCCTCATTTTTTATCCGATTTTCTTCAAAAATGTCGCAAAACATTTGCCATGATGAAAGAAATAAGATAGTGTGGTTTTAGTCCTTCTTGCTTCCCCATGTATAATGAAAAACCTTTCAAAAAGCCCATTTTTCAGCCATAACACCCTCATTTTTCATCCGATACTTTACAAATTGGCCATATAAATTATATATTATGCACAAATTTTCTTGTGTGAATGCTTTGTTTAGATTATTTCATTTAAGTGGATGAAATATGCAAAAAACCAGGTCTAAAATTGGCTTTTGTCATTTAGCTAATAGTTTCCATCCTAAATTAGCATTTGAACAACCTTTGATACAAAGATAAGAATTATTGAAGCATTAAAAGGGAAAAATTCCTGAAGAACCTCTTATCAACCATAGCTTTACAGTAAACATGCAAAGGAGGGGGCATTCATGTGTTTGCTCTTGCAGTTGACTCAAGTTCTGACACTTCATCCCTGTTTTTGCGTGATTATTAGGTTTGGGAACAATGTTATTACAGCCATTGGAAATTTACTAAATATCTAAAACACTGAAACAATTTAACTCCAAGCAAAGACCACACAAGAAGTTTTTATTGATGGAATTCCTTTATTAAGAACAATCAAACACTTGCAAAGGACATACTGTAAAAAAAATGAGGAAGGAGGGGAGTAGCTTAGTATACCAAAGGATGATGAATGCAAGCAGACATTTCTAGACAGGGGAGTGTGGATATACAGAGGGAATGCAATTATATAATTGCAGCCATGTACACCTGGACAATGCCAGGTATCTTAGCTAGTATTTTTATAATTTAGTAAATTTTTATAAATTTATGAATAAAAAATTACTTTTATATTTCTTTATAAATTGGTAAATGATAAACCTTGCCTTGTAGTTTGTTTGCATATTTTTATAATGTCATAAATATAAAATTATTCTTGTAAATAAACAATCTAATAGTGTTTAATACTTTTGTTGTAAATTCTCACGAACAAAGAAAATGTATAAATTCTCACAAACAAAGAAAATGTATAAATTCACATTCATATGTTTGGGTTTTGTTAAAATTCTAATCATCACTTTTTAAAAAAAATAAAAATTGCTGAGAGAGTTGAGGTGTAGTAGTAGTGGTGTCAAGGAAAAAAAAAAACATCTTTTTGACAGTTTTTTTTTTTTTTTTTACATTAATAAAGTTAAGCTTTGCCAGAATTTTATCTCTCCGTTAAACCTCTTTGTACTACTTGTTTTCTGGTGCTTCTATTTGATCATGTGACAGGTATTAATCTGTATTAAAATACAGTTCTACCCGGTTGTGGGTACATTCAAACACTCAAAGACTGAAAGTACTATCCCAAACTACTCTAAGTTATAGTGCAAATGTGTGTCAAAAATAGTGAAATTTCCTTCTATTTCAAATGCTCACAACTCATTTATTTTTTAAGATATTTTGATAAAATTAGTATGTAAACAAAATTTAATCTTTTCTCTTTTTAAAAATACAATTCTTTTTCATGTGCAATGATTAGTTTTTATTCTACATCTCTACATTATCTATTTCAATGGTGGACAGTAATTTTACTGTATTTTCTAAGTTGAAGATTTCATAACGGTCTTTTTTGAGTTTTGCTCAGAGTTATGTTTACCTACACATGTCAAAATGGTCCCATCTCAAAGAATAAAAGGACGCTTGTCAATTTGGTGGGTGAACAATATGGTTCAAAGTGGTCTTTCACAAATAATTTCTAAGTTGAAAACTTCAGTAGATCAAACAGTAGAGAAATTCAACACTTAAAAAAAATTAAGATTTACATCTATTTGTAGAGCAATGTCTTGTCTTTAATAATCATTTGGCTTCATATACCCTCACACAAGAATCAAAAAGTGGATATATTGTATTCATTTCATGCAAAACAGTCAGGTCTGATGCAATGCCATTTGTATTGCTGACTGTGTTAATGAACATCACCAGCTAAATCCAGTTTTAGATCAAACTTGTTTCATTGATGGATATTACAGTTTAAATCTTTTTTCTTATATTTTCTTTAATGGTGCATTTTAAAACTGTATAAAACAATTATTTATTTCTAAAATGTGTTCGAGCTGACAGTTTGAATAAAATAAAGCAAACTGTCAACTTGAATTGTTGTTTCCTTAACTATTCTTATTTTCTTAAAAAAAATCAACTGAAAGAATAAAATCAAAAATAAACTGGGTATATTTTTAATCTGCTCATTTTTGATCATTCTTGTTTGTGCATAAAAAATTAAAGTAGAACTTTTAATGATCATTTATAAAGTATCACTTCAAACTTACCGAGGAAAACTTTAAAACACATTTTTAAAAATTTAAAGTCTCCTTTGAAGTTAAATTTTGTCTTTATTTGAAAGATAACAGCCTAAAGCTAATCTGTCAAAAAAAAATAAAAATAAAAAAAAATAGAAAACAATTTAAATAAGGTTTTAACTTTTTAAGACATTTTTGAAACATTGCCAAAATCACTCACTGAATTTATATTCTTAACAACAAAATAGCAAATTTAAAAATCTCTTTAAAATCAAGTATTTATCTTTTGTTTCAAAGTAAATTAGTAAAATTAAGGAATAACTGAATGGATTCTGTGAAAATAATACTTATCTTTTGCTTAATGAATATAACATTTATTTATGCACAGTAACCCACTTGTTGTTATAACCACAGTAGACTTCTATTGTTTGTTAATGCTTTAAAATGGTATTAAACTTTACATTTTTCAATTCTTAAAACATATCTTTTGGAATTTCATAAATGCAATGAAAAATTACATTTTTTTTAAATATACAGTCAAGATATTTTTGTGTCAAATGTATAAAAAAAAAAAAAAATTAATTATACAAGTAATCAATCTTTTTGTTTTTCGAATTTTATTATTTTTGGTAAGGTTTATGACAAACTTTCAGTATGTTCGTATTAGAATTTGAATGTTTTTTTCTTTTTACTCAAGTAACTTCTTTAGGAACTTTTCTTCTATGTAAGTGTAAAACATTTTCTCAAACACCCTCAAAATTTTAAAGTTTAAATGTGTTAACAATATTTGAAAATTAAAATGGAACTGAAAAAAAAAAAAAAAAATAGATGACAGGCATCACTTCACCATTGGTCAATATCTAACATACTCAAGCACAACCAGACTACAGCTTGACTGGAAGCAAAATCAACAACTGAGTGACAATCAGTTCTTGGCATTTCAAGAATGCAAGCAAAATGTGTGCAACAAAGACACAATGTACTTCAAAAATTTCATGTAGAAGAAACGATTGCTAGAAACGAGCGACAAAAGAGAAAAAAGTGACAAGTTACTGCTGAAAAAGAGAGAATCATTAACTCAGTTATCATTCATGGTGGTCCTGTGAAGAGTCTATTAAAGGTATTCAACAAGCAGTGGTTTGGAAACACTGAAATATCAACTTAGATATCTCAAGGTTCTCTTAGATATCAAAATCAACAACAGTGGAAGTAAATCAGAGCTGAAAGCTGCTCTTTACAAATACTTGACAACAGGAAAATCACTTTATTCATCTCCACCTGTAATACAAAGGAAAAGGCACTCAGTGATTCTGAGTATTTAAAAAACCTAGCAGTTGTGCTGAAGAAGAACCACATCAGGTGACCATCAGTTATAACTGCCAAGGCTAATGGGTTGCAGTATGATGCCAACTTTCCATTGGCTAAGTCACTGATATTGCATCTTCATTCAGTGCTATGATAAAGCTTTTAGCCCCAACAAAGCAAAAATGATTATTTCCAATGGCTTTTGTCAGATGATGGAAGTGGAATCAATATTTGTCTTCAGAGGCAATATTGATGTAATGCCAGTTTCAAGTGATGGCTGGATAAGGAATGTTCCAGAAATATTAGCCATATCAGAGGCTTATAAGAAAATTCAGTTGGTAAATCACCATTAGGAGGGGAAGTATAGGAGAACCATTCACAATGCCCAGAAAATCTTTTCTATCAGTTTAAAACTGAAAAAGTTTAAAGCACTATTATAAAGTATTTGTTTTTCTTTTGTAAAACAAATTTCGAACTTTTATAGTCATTACTGTCCTTGTTTTGACAAATTGAAAATTACATTTCCCAACATTTTCTCAAATAAGATATACATATAATACAGTAAAAAGAGCTGCTTTTGTTGAATTCCTAATCCGCAAATTAGTATAGCTTCAAAGTTTCAGGCATGGACCTTCAATGGTTACTTTTCTATGGCACATTCAGTATGGTATACTTTTAACTTGTTTTTGCCCTATTCTCAAATAGCGCTTCTGGATGTTTTTGTGGTGTAAATATAGGCTTTTATTATTGAGGTAATACTGAAAAAAATTTGCTTCATTTCTGTTGTACTATAAAGTATAGAAAGAAGTTTCAAGACATTACCTGTTGAAATGAAAGATGATCAGTCAAATTTGCCCTTTTGTGTCATATTTTAACAGTTTTGTATTTGAGAACAAAATTTTCCCAATGTTTAGGCTGGTTTTAACTAATAATTATTGATTCCATTAGCTTTATCTTTCTTTTAATTCAAGACTACTCATACAACATTTATAATGATTGGAGTTACATACTGTTAAACTTAGCTTTTTGTCCAATAGGAGATGAGACAAAAATTTTTATGAATGGTCATGATTTTGTTGATAACTGTATTTCTTCTTCATGTGCTATGCCCTTTGTTGTTCTCAATAAATGGTCTCTTTTTTGGCATTTCTCCTAAACCTTGCTCCGTCATCTATTTACTAAAGCTCACTAAGTATGCTATATGCTGTTTTCCTCTGTCCTTCTTGCCCTCAATCTGTTATGTGAGTATCAGATTTTCCAACCCATCCTTCCTCATTATGTGCCTCAGAAATTTCAACTGCCTCTTCCTGGTGTTAACTATAAGTTTTCTTTTTGTTTCCATTTTCTCTAAAACTTTGTTGTTACTCACACATGGTATCTTCAGCATCTTTCTGTAGAACCACATGTCTATTGCCACAAGTCACTTCCTAATCTTTGAGAAGATTGTCCAACATTCACTGTCATATAGGACAGATATCACATAACAATTCAGTACTTTTTTCTTGGTTTCTAAAAAAGTTTTTTTGTTTCTTAACACTCTGCTTAGCATTTGGAATGCCTCTTTGGCTATCCCAATTCGTCTTTGAATTTTTGATAAAATCTTTCATTTTGGAGTTATCAACAGTGAAAGTTTGAATTCATTCGCGTTGCAGGCAGCCATTACTGACGTTGTTTGCATACATTCACTGCAGAATAGCTATCAGTGTAGGTATCATTGTGCAAACTGAGCATGTCTACATAAATAGTTCTTGTGTGGAGTAACTGAGACAAATTTAGACAAGAAAGATCAGTTCTGCATGTAGCTTTCCATAGTCTTCCACATTTAGTTTTCTACAGCAAAAGTATGCAAACAACGACAGTAATGGCTGCTGCTAATGATATGAATGAATCTGAACTTTCAGTTGTTAACTCCAAAACAGTAGATTTTATCAAATTTATCTAGCCAGATTTGAATGGAGCATGTACAATTACACATAAATGTAAGTATTATGGAAATTTTTAATGCAAACTGAGCACAAGTGTTACACTGTAAATTAACCATTATTTTAAAAATTTCTTCTAGTGTGAAGACCAGTCATTGTAGTTTATTTTATATATACTTGTTTCAGAATTATTATTGTTATGGGTATTTGAGGTTCTGATCATATCCATTATAGTTTTGGATGTGGTTATAATTATTTTGATATTGTTAAGATTAGATAAATTGTTTTAGATAGTGGATGTTAGGGAGTTAGTAGGTAGTCTGATTTTATTAGCTTTGTTATTTTGGTTAATAATGTTATTATCTTTTTTAATAACAATGTTATTATATATATATATATATATATATATATATATATATACCCAAGTATAGGATTGGTGTATACAGAATAAATTCCAATAACCAACAATTACTATTCTTAAAAGAGTGCTCAATACAGAGTAGAGCAAATATAATTATTTATTTGAAAATTATAACATAAATATGTTATAAAATCACTACAAAAATAGCTATTTTGTTTCAACACCTCTGGTGTCTTATCAAGTGATGATGTTGATAAGACATCAAAGGTGTTGAAACAAAATGGCTATTTTGGGATGATTTATAACATATTTATGTTATAATTTTCGAATAAATAAAATATATATATATATATATATATATATATATATATATATATATTGATGGGTATTGAGATGTCTGGTTACATTAGATTTATTTTTTCCATATATCACACTTGAAGAATGTTAATCTAAAACTCATGCCTTGACTTTAAGGACATTATGCTTGGCTTTGTAACTGACAGAACCAAAAAAAATATTTCCTTTCTTTTACAGACTCAGAATGCCAGAAGCACTTGGCAGAACATCAAATTGGTATAAACCCAACTTAGGGATAATCTATTCTTTAAATTGTTTTTTTTTTGGTGTGTGCACACATATGTTACATACATAACATCTCTCATTTTTTATTTATTTATAAATTACATTAAAATTTTAAAAAAGGAAAAAGAGTGGCTTCATTTATTAATATAATTTATCTATATAATAATAATAAATATCTGATTTTACATGTCTGTTTGTAACTGTAAAGTAACTGAAATGTGGTATCATAGTAAGAGTTATTGAATTAAGGTACCTTTAAAATGCACTAAATGCAATACAAATAAACCCTGAGTGATTTGCAATTAAATCAATTATGTGCATTAAAGTGGGTAAGTGGAGGTGGGCAAATTCTAATACAAAAAAAAAAAAAAAATTAAGGGAGATAACCATGAAATGTGAATCATCGCGAATGTTATAAAGGGTCACAACACCTAGAATTAAACACGAGTGCTCAATACTTGCGATCTTAAACTAAAGCTAACTCTATGCATTTCAAATTATACAAATTAATGTTTTCACAACAAAACTGCTATTAACCAACTGGTGTTTCCTATTTCAAGAGGATGTTTCTCCAATCACAACAATGTTAACCTGTTCACGTCTAGGATATAATCGTTATCTTCCCCATATATCCACATAAAATGGGCCTTTTAATCTGTAACCTACTATCCCAAGTAAATCTGTGGCAGGGTACAAGATGAAAATCACTGTAAAAAAGAAAATGCTGCCAGTATTAAAATAACCATGATTATTGTTTTATTTTTACCTTTACAATCAGAATTTGTTGCATCATTAAACAGATATAACCATCAAAATTAACAAAAGTTTTGATTTTAATAAACTCCTGTGACCCAAATATTACATAAACATCTTGTACTCATTTGGGAACAGTTGCATAGATTGTTCAACTGTCAAACTCTCTGCCTCGGCAGAGAGGAACCTAGACAAGGCTTTGCCAAAGAGCAAAGTTTTGTCTGGGGAGGTAGACAGTCCCTGAACCTGTTTAGGCAGGTTCAAAGGGAATATTTTGGGCCGAGCCTACAGGCTCGAAGTACCCACAATAAACCGGCCTTGTGCCACATACACCCTCGTGGCAGGGGGAGCTGTTAAATATTAACATCTAGTACTCATTTACAATGCATTTCTATAACACAGTGATGCCCAACTCCGTGCTGTGGTACACTAGTTTTCTGTGCAATATTGTCACAGCGTACATACATGTATTGAAGTAGTAATGATACAGCATTAGTATTTGAATAAATGAATAAGTATTAAATTTCTTTTCAAATAATTCTTTTTACTGTTCTTCGATTACATTATTTTAAATACTTTGTTTTAATATACATTTTTAAAAGTATTTTTATTTTTTAACTTTTTAAAATTTTACTTTATTTGAATAAATGAATATCAATCTTTTTTTTCAAATAATTGTATTCAACATTCTTTATTTAATTCAAAATTTTTACATTTAACTGAAGAAAAAAAATGAGTCTGCTTATCACACATTCAACCAAACATTGAAAAAATTGCAAAAAAACACCAGGCACAGATTTCACACTAAATAAGCTGCACAAAGGTGTGCCATTGCTTAAAAAGGTAAAAAGAAACACTGCTATAACATAACAATTTGAAATGCATTTCAATACATTTTTCACATTTGCTGTGTTACTATATACATAGTATATACATATTTTGATATGAGTTGGAGATATGGATTAAATCTGATAAAATGATTAAATAAAGAACAAGTAGGAAAAATTTTTATCAATTTAACATAATTCAATATTGATTTAGTTTCAGACTTTCTGGGGGAGTGGAATAATGTGGACTTGTTTCGATTTTTAAATTCTGTTGTTTTGTTGTCATTGGTTGTCTATTTTGATATATTTGCTTAATAAATCTCACTCATAACAACACAGGTTATATAAACAACTTGCATTATGAAAAGTTGAAAAGTTCTCAACCTGACCAAGAAACCCTTAAAAAAAATAAAAAATTCTATTTGTCCAGATCTTGGGAAGTAGAGGGTGACCCCTCCACCCCCCAAAAAACAGAACCTACAAATTTTTGAATAAAACTGTTAATATAAATATTTCATCTTTTCTCTATAAGGGTATATAAGTTGACTTTGTGCATGTGATTGTCCTGATCCTTGTCGTCATATTTATTACAACGTTTCAGCTGTTGTATGCTCCGGCCTTCTTCAGGCGGCTGGAATACACAGATGTCCTCAAGGACACATGGCACAGTGGATAAAGGCATTAGTTAGATCCAGTGACAGGACTCAAAGAGTGTGAGTTCAATACCTGGTTAAGGTGGTGGAGAACTTGGAGAGAGGAATTAACAGGAAATAACTGATAACTGACATCCATTAGACATGACACGTGGAACTAGAACAGTCTACCCCAGTGAACAAAATAAAGGATTCAATTCGACATTCCAGCTACCTGAAGAAGGCCGGAGTGTACAACAGCTGAAATGTTGTAATAAATATGGTGACAAAGATGAGGACAATAGTCCAAATAATGTAAATAGTGTACATAATACCTCATCTCAGAAATATGGACAGATAATGATGGGGTCTAGCAAGAAAAATTGTCTATCATGACTCAGTGAACCAAATTTCCTAGCATTAGACCTAGCAATTGATTTCATATAATTTCTCCACTTCATGTCAGTAGAAAACATGAGACCAAGAAGGTACAAAGAATTCCTATCCAGGAGGTTAGCATCAGTTATGTTGAAGGAGGGCAAAAATTGTTATCTATGATGATCATAGGATAGCAGTTTCATTTTGGAGATATTTATAAGCTATTTCTTGCCCCAGTTAAACTGATTGGAGGTCATTTTCTAAAGCAGCTGCCAGTTTGACATTGAAAATGCCAAATACATGGATATTCAGCTTCTATATAATCTTGAAGCCTCTTCATATATTTCACCTTTTCTGATGTAAACAATTCAAGTTTAATCAAGTATGTTTAAATTGGCAAAAGCATTTTAACAAGAGATAAATTCATTTTTCATTTATGTCACAAAGTCTTACCATGGATCTTTATATTTTCCAGAGTACACTCATAAGCCCAGTTGACCTTCTCATATAAAGAAACATTTAATTCAACAAAAGGCATTTTTATTTTTAAAAAATTAACCAAATTATCAGACTTGTACAGAGAATGATTAATAGGATCTCAGCTGTAAAATAAGAGAATGGTGGTAAACTGGACAGGGCCTCAACTTGCCCAGTGGTAATTAAGAAACAAACACAAACAGCTGGTTTAGTAATAAAAAGGAATAAGAACTTTATAAAGTTATCTGCACCCTATCAGTTACTCAAGTCCAATGTGAGAGGACATTTTCAAAGCTAAAGACAAGGTCAAGAGATCTGCAGTCTGAGGAGAATTTGGAATTATACATGTTGCTATCCATTGAAAGGAATTGTCAAATGAATTGGATACAAAAGCAATTATTGGCAGATTTGCATAATCATCGAGTGAACACAAACAATTGTTCTTAATATAATGCTTTTGAACTATCTATTAATGTGTAAAGTGTTCAGTAAACTATTTAAAAATATTAACCAATTACTTAAAATTAAAAAAATAACTCAATTATAACATTCTGTATTTACATTCGATGTCTACTAACAGTAATATGTACACTGCAATTACTAAGAAACACATATTCCCCTGCACAAAAAAAAAAAATTTAATTATATCATTTTTTCTATATGTATTTTTTGAAAATTTTATTTATTTATTAGGAAAATGAAATGATAGCATTATAGTTGTGGGTGGGCCCCCTTTGTCTTCTGGCAACCAATATTTTTAGACCTACTCTGCCACTGTGAAAGAATATTCAAAATCTACTGATTATCTTATCTTTCCAACCATCAATGATGATTTATACACCTCCCTCCCACTGAACTTAAATCTATCTTCTGGAATGTTTTTGTCCTTGCTGAAAATTATTTTTCTTACTGGTGGTGTAGTCAAAGTTTTATTGGCAGTTTCATGACAATTTTTGTAGCCTCAGTAAGGACTCTAGCTTGTGTCTCCACATATAGCTTTTTAGAGAATATTTGCAACTGAAGAAGTTCTACATGAGACGAACAGTCCTCTCAAATGCAGAGCAGCAGAAAGGACTGAATTCTATAATTTAATATCAACCAATATGCAGATAATGTTATTGAATGCCTTTACCAGGAACTGTAGTCTTATCAAAAGTAAAATGAAAGTTTTAACGTTTCTTTAAAAATATTATTATTATAGATAGATTTGTCTGGCACAAGGCCAGAAGCTCACAGAGAAGATTGAATCCACTTTCTAGCAGTAATAGTGTGCTAGACATTTACTGAATACTTTAAGCATTGGGAAAAAAAAAAAAAAAAAAAAAAAAAGTATATAAGGGAGCGAACTCTAACAAACATTTTCTTTTCGTAGTTATCTCCTTTAGATTCTAACAATTTGCTTTTTTATTTCGTGCACATAAAAAACACGGTGCTACTTTAGCGTGCAGTCTACCTGTACTTTTATACTTCAATCTGCAGCCTACTTCCACTACAAGAACTTTATACTGCAGAATGGCAAAAACAAATTGGATAATATTGAATAATGATTTATCATTTATGATATACACATAATCATACAAATTATAATGATCATAATCATAATAATAAAAAAAAAAAGGCTAAATAATGGTCATCATTATGATGGAATTCATTAGTGTACATGGTTAGGGTGGCGGGGCTGCTCACGTTAAAAGATTAAAAATAAGGGAAGCACATGAAAGTTAGACCACATGCTAAAAAGGTCAAAAGGGTAAAAAAAAAGTTAAATAATAAATTTATACCATGAAATACAGACCACAAAATAAAGTTCATTTCACAGCATAGACTATTGAAAATGCGTTAGTACCAAAAACTTGCCAGATTAGTCTTTCTCCTCTGTTTTATTCTGAAACATTTTTGTCATTTTTAAGCAATTAATGTACTTTTTTAATCCGACATCATATCTAAACGTATATACTTAATGACATCATATATAAACGTTATACTTAATGAGTAGATGCATTGAAGTAGACATCCATGTTCTTTTTTTAAACAATGAAATTAATATCTACAAGCCTAGAGATCGAAAGTCTTATTAAAGAAAATGTTCCTCAACATTTTCTTTAATAAGATTTTCATGAAGTCAGTGTCTACCAACCAGGAATAAAAGTACAAGAAATATGGTCCAAGCTCCAAAATGAACTTCAGACAATTTCTGACGAAATTTCTTTTCTTTTTTTAAAACAGATTATTTGTAATCTAGAAAAGTCGTTCATTAAAATTAATCAACCTCAAATGACTCGTCTTTAACAATATTTGCCTTAAAGAACATTTGCTACATAAATACACTGAATACATATCAGAAATATATTAAGTACACACAATAAATTCACACTTACCCCCTGAAATCTCAGATGATATATTGCCTGATTGTAAATAAATTTACTTGTTTTAAAATAATTTCCTGAAGAATTATTAAATGTGTAAAAAAGAAAAGTTTACAGAAACATACATCTAAGAAAATCAGTTTAATTTTTTTCTGAGAAAAATAACCTGCCGAAGTCAAAATTAAGCCCTTGATCAGAAAATTTAAAATACCAAAAGAAAGTAAAATACTGCTTTGCTTGGCAAATTTTTAGTTTCAATTAAATTACAAACTTCTGGTATAAAAAGAAAAAAATATTGATGGTAATATTTTTTAATTTTCAAAAATTTCATCAAATTTTTAAAAAAATAAGAAGCAATAAAACAAATTTCTTAAACATTTTTGATTTAAGAAATTTGTTTTATTGCTAAAAATATTACATTATTTACATTATTCAGACTATTGTCCACATCTTTGTCACCATATTTATTACAATGTTTCAGCTGTTGTACACTCCAGCCTTTTTCAGGTGGTTGGAATGCCGAAACGAACCCTTTATTTCACTCACTGGAGTAGACTGTTCTAGTTTCACGTGCCATGTTTAATGGATGTCAGTTATCAGTTATCTCCTGTTAATTTTCCCTCTGAAAGTTCTCCACTGCTTTAACCGGGTATTGAACACACACTCTTTGGGACCTGTCACTGGATCTAACTAACGCCTTTATCTACTGTGCCATGTGCCCTTGAGGAATATAGACAGATGCTAAAAAAGTGTTGAACAGCAAGGTTCTATCAGTGAAAAAACTAAATATTTGTAAAACTGACCAAAAGTAGGAGATAAAGCATATTTGCTATGTGGTTAAATTAAACATATCCATACAAATGTTACTTTTTCAAGGGAATTTGAAAAGCAAGAATCTTTGTTTCTCAGTGAATTGATGAAAAACTTTCAAAAATAAAATCCTAAAAGCAATAAACTCCTAAAGATTTATAAGGAAATTTCTTTCTAATAATATATTAATTTTCAATGAATTCCAAGTGAAAGTTGGAGAAAGAATAAAGATACTAAAAAGACACTAATCTCAGAAATATTGGCTACTGTTTGCTCTGAGGTGTTTATTATACTTTCTTGTTTAAAGAAAATTAAAGAACTAAAACTTTTAGAAAGTCTATATTTTATGCTCAGTGACAAATATCAAAATAGTGTCTGAGAAAATATATATACTAATAAAACTTAAACTCAAAAATCTTGCTATGAGTAGGTAGCAAAACAAAGATGGCGTTGAGATACAAAAAGGAGAAAGCAGACAAATGACTACACATTTTGCTCCATTTAATGGCACTTCCATGACTGAAGTGGTCAAGGCAATGTTCATGAAAGATGTAATGATGTGTGGTATGAAAGCTCAAATTTCATTGGAAACTACTCCTTTCTTTTATTTGCTGTCGAGTTAAAAAATGGCTGAAGCCAGAGGGTTGTGATAGAAAGTAACAATAAAAATTTACATTATTTGGACTGTTATTCTCATCTTCATTGCCATATTTACAACATTTCGGCCATTGTATGCTCTGGGCTTCATCAGGTGAGTGAAATTTCAAACTGAACCCTTTATTTCAGCCACGGGTGTACAACAGCCGAAAAGTTGTGAATATGGCAATGAAGATGAGGATAACGGTCTGAATAAAGTAAATAATATAAGTAATCATAATACCACATCTCAGAGATATAGACAAATAAAAAGTTAGTCATAATGAAAAAGTTTATCAATGAAGAATGATGTGATATTGTGATTGTGATATGTGTGACATTAGTCAACTATAAAAAGTTAGTAATTAAATATTAAGAGAGGAAGCATGGTAGAGTAATAGATAGTGGCTCGGATTGAGGAATTGGAGAGATGAGTTCGAAAGATACATAATAGCCTAAGTGTGTATCACGCATGGCATATAACTGACTGAATTAAATATTCGTAAATTTCTGAAAGATTCCAAAAAAAAAAAAAAAAATAAAGGGAAGCAACTCTTGTCATGTCCTGTTTCAATGTAGAAAACCTATTTTATTTTGAGAAATTAATTTATTTTTCTCTATTTTATCATATTTGACAGTTACTGCTTTTATATATGAAATGATGTTCTTTTAGAGAATATTTAGTATTTACAGCTATAGATGACCCAAGTTTTCTGAATCTTCCGAGATTACATGAGGGAGGTCTTTTATTCTTGTTTTTTATTTTTGCAAATGCAGCCTTTATGCCATCAAGTATGTGACATGAATTTGAAGTTAATTTTTTTTCACAAGAAATAAACACGAGCTGAAGTACCTGACTACACCATGTAAGAAATAAAGATTTGATAATAACAGTAAAATACAGCTAGTTATAATGACAGTAAAATGGTAACTGCCTTTATAAAAGATGATTCCACACAAAAGAAAAGATGCAGACCACCACACTTTCTTCATGTGGAGTGAAAAGAAAATTTTTACAACTTTCCTCTGAGCCCAATAAGTCTGCATACGAAAACAGGTAATTGTGTATGAACTCTTTCCAATTATTCATATATGTTGTAGCATACCTACTGAGGATAATGGGTATGTCCCCATTACTGTATGTTGGTCTGCAGTTGGAGATTCATGGTGGAATTTATTTGACTCACTTCTAGCAGTTGACTATTGCTTCTACGTGCTGCTGGGGAATCTTATATGTGTTGTTCTAAGTATTATCGTTCATTACCAACCTTCATTTGATTATTCTATTCAGTAACCTTCCCAAGGTTATAACATTTTAGCGACAAGGATTAGCCAAATTTACAACAATATATAACCAATAATTCTCTTCATCAATGTTTACAATCTCACTTCCTCCATGACAAATACCAATAACAATAGACCTGTCTAACACTTTAACTCCGATCAAAATTTTAAATTTAAGTTTATTTTCATAAAAAGTTTTGCACATCGAGGAATCAGAGATGTAGTTTTTGCTAATATGATTTCCAGTGGAAAATAATCCTATCTACAAAAATATCTGTTGGTTAGTAATTTCCATTTCTGTTTGTCCCTCGGACTGTTGATGAAGGACACAGGTGTGTCCAAAAATTCCAAACATAAAACCTTTCTCTCTGTGTTTCATTTTTGTCATGTGGTTAATAGTTAATAAATGTTTATCTTATTAATTATATTGTTACCCTTTCATTTGTCCTTTTTTTTTATTAACTAACAGGAAATTTAATGACAAAGTTGAAAAAACATTTGTGTGACGAGTTTCATCCTTTAGGACTTCATTCAACTAAAGTGATGTTTATGTTGATATGACTATGCATGTGCATGAAAAAGAGGTGGGGGTCACTGAAATTTTAAACTTTTAAATTCAAATTTTGTTTTTTTTAATGTGTTTAGATTGGTTATATAGTCTAGCCAATTTCATTTAGTTTCTTTTTACTTATATTTTTATCCCATATTCTTTCTGCCAACAAAGGTGAAATACTGTAAGAACTTAGATGCAAATTTACTGTGGATGATCTAACGATTAAAACACTTTCTATACACTCTTACCTTTTTAAATTGCTTTCTCTTAATTAAGGTAGCATTTTTTAAATTGAAATTTGGTCAAAATCATTGTGGTAAGCAACTAATGTATTGAATGTGTTGCTTTGTAAAAGATCCTGTTTGTATTCATATAATCTTTTATTTAAATTCTTCAAAGTTTCTACTATGTATTCCTGGTCACAATTATTACAGCTGATAAATTCCACCTTCAAGTTTTAGCTTATTATTATTATTACTATTATCAAGTCTTTTATTGTTTTAGAAGTGGTTGTATGAAATTTTATTCTTTTTAATTGAAGTTGTGATAGAATTGGTAGGTAGAATAATATATTTTGATTCATAAGGTTTGTCACAATGGACAACTCTTCTGCTTTGAAATATTTTATGAGTCTTTTATTTCATGTTGAGTATGAAATAATTAAGGTATTAGAGAAGCTTAAAAGTATTTTCAGTATATTTTTCCACTTCATATAAATATTGAGAGCTACATATACTGAGTGCTCTTAAACAGAATTTGATAATTATTCCGGATTTTATGTTGTTGTCATGATGAGAATAGAAATTTATAAAATCATTTTTAATAGTTTATCTGTGATAGACACATAGTTTTAGGTTATTGTCAGTATAGTATTACATGATATCTAAGAAAGATATATGGTTATAGTGGCATGAAATCACAAGACATCGTAACTAAGGGTTTGAGCGTAATGACCTTGCTGAAACTGTTAACCACACCAGATGATGCACTCTCACCCAGAAACTGTAGCTAAGGATTGTTCATTGAAGTTGCAGTATAAACCATGGGCAGGCTCTGTGGGTGTTCAACAAACACAAATATGCCTGAGCAAGAGTCTGCAACAGGAATTGACAAGCCACTCGAGATGATTGATATACTCAGATATGAGCAGCCAGCCATTTCATTTTTTTTTTATTTCTATTTAATATCTTATTTTATTTTTTATTTTAGAATTTACGTTTTTTATTCTTTAATTCTTTATTATTTATTCATTATTTACATTCATTTTTTTTTTAAATGGACTGCTACACTGTCTTAACAATAATATTTAAATTTTATGGTCAGTTTTCAATCAGCACATGAAAATTGCTGTGTGCATGAAACTCAGAGTTGTATCAAATGGTGAGGAACAAATGTATATTATTAATATAAATTTTAGCTGTGTTACATTGAGCACTTTTATTATCACCAGCATTAACAGTACAATAGTCATATATATATATATATATATAAAATGTAAATGAGAAAATCGGCAGTCAATTGCAGATACCTCCTGATGAGTGGACCAAATGATTACAAAATAAGGTTTGTCTATGAAGCTCTGGAGTCGGGATGCTGAATATAACATCAGTCAGCTAAGTGACAAATTTTATATTTGTATTAAACATATATATATATATATATATATATATATATATATATATATATATAAATCATGTATTTGGGCAGCAATCCCTCTTTTATACAAGTTTCATTAAAAATGACTGAAAAGGTACTCTGGTTAAGTCTTTTATTTAATTTTTTATATGTTTTTTATAATTTTCTTTTTTTCTGGATGTGAATTATATAGAAATTGTCCAAATGTATGTATAAATGCTTTTGGTTATATTTTAGCCATTATCAAGGATGAATTCTATTTTTACTTTTAACTGAATGTATGGATTGTTTTATGTATGTATCTAGAGTTATAGGAACGCTTTATTTTACAAACATGGTCAGCACATTGTGGTCGTATTTGATAATGGCTAAAAGTATAGCCAAAAGCGCTTGGAAAAACAAAACATTTTGACAATTTCTATTTAATTTACATCCAAAATAGAAAAAAATTATAAGAACTTAACCACAGTAACCTGTCAGTCTTCTTTAATGAAACTAATGTGTGTATATATATATATATATATATATATGTGCGTGTGTGTAAATTTTATGCTGTCTATTTAGTGCTCAAAGATGATAAAGTAAAAAAAATAATTACAAAAAATACATTAAAAAAATGCTCAATTTTCAAGAATACTATATGAAAGGGGAAAAGAAAATGAAAGCTGACTGATAAAATGATTAATTCTAAGCCTCTATAAGAAATAGCTTTAAATTGAACAGGAATATCCTTTTATGTTGCTTCAGAAATATATTTAAGTTCAGGATGTGAAGAGTAGGGACATAAATTATAAAAGTTAAACAGTCTACTGCATAAGGAAAAGAAAGAAAATACAAATATTGAGAAAAAGTTTAACTCACAATTTCCATCAAATACAAGGCTTCTTCAGGATACAACCACTTCCGCTTTTCATCAACAAAGCCCATTTTGGCCCAAAATTTTCTCTGTAACAGGATAAAGAAAAGGAAAATTTATTCAGACAAATATCAGATTTTCCACTGGCCTAAAGTCAGGTCTGCTTCTAAGAAATTTGTTCACTGTGTCATGCTAAACAATTTTTCTTGCCTAAATACATTTTACAACTGTATACCAATCGTCCATCCATTGAATATTGCAGTCACATATGGTCTGCTGCTTCTGCAATGTATTTTGAGATTCTTGACAAAAATCCAATGAAGAATCTGCAATGTTATTGGTCTTGACCTGGCATCTCAGATTCAGTCACATTCTCACTGCCATAACATATCTTCCACATCCCTTTTCTATAAATATTTTCATGATAATTGTTCTGATGAGCTTTCCTCTTTGGTACCAAGACTTTATGAATTTAAGAGTAGTACTAAATTGGCAGTTAGGTCTCATAATTTTACAGTTGAAATTCCTAGATGTAACCATAAGTTCTATGCTAATAGTTTCTTCTCTCACACTTCTTGTTTGTGGAACTTTCTTCTGGCTTCTTAAGTTCCCAGCTAACTTTGATCTTCAAAAATTTAAATGCAATGTCAATCATCATCTTCTGTCTCCTTAAATGCTGTTCTTTTATTGTCCTCTCTCCTTAATAATAATTCATGTTTTTTTTCACTATCAGTAATCCTAGTGTGCAGGCTGATAAATAAAAAAAAAATCTAAAATTAAATAAACAGAATGTCTATTTCAAACATACACTAGAAATAACATCTGAAGTAATAAAAATGTTGGATTAAAAATAAATCCATTACTTCTTTAGAAATTGCTTTGTTTATGTTGTGGATATGGGCTTTTGAGAAAATCTGAACAAGGGAGTGTGCATTCCTTAAAAGGATAAATAGAATCTTGCTGTGCTGGGATGCTCTCTGTGGCCAAGTGGTCTAAAGCATACTGGATCAAATGGTGGTTACACCTAAAGGAGTGGGGACTGGTTTGAACCTTGCTACAGAGCACATTTTCTTTATTAAAATTTACTCGAGTGCACAGGCTGATAGACCAAATACACACTGTTTAAGAATAAATAAAAAACAAGATTTCTATTTCAAACACAGGTATCTACTAAAAATAATGTTATTATATATATATATATATATATAATAGTTGGCCACTTGTATTCGAGGATATCCAACTACTAGGGCAGCTAGCCAAAATGTGCCTGAGCAAACGTCTGCAACAGGGACTGGTCACCCACCCTAGAAGATGGGAATGCTTAGCTCAGAAACAAGTAACACACACACATACACAAGAGAGTGAGAGAGAAAAAGGCAGACTATAGCCACTGTATACAGACTATGTTGTATATTTTCCTCTCAATTCCTGGTCATTGAAAGAAATAGAGTGAGAACAAAAGGGAGATAAAATTGGGAGTTAAAAACTCACAAGTCATTAGGGGGGGGATGCAAAACCTGACAGAAAGGTTGGAATAGGAATAATCTATTTTTTGTTATATATGAAGCAAAACTGAAGGTTCCATTCAAAAATATCCAAAGATTGTTGGATAAGATCTACACTCAAGGTCAAAAAGATTAACATCCAAAAACTTTACAATAGAAATAAAAAAAAAAAATGAGAATGTTTGTCTGAAAGAATCGGTGAATAGAAAGAGAAGTGCTTTAGTATTAAGGGGAAAAATATACAAATGACAAGTACTTACAGCATCTTTCTTGTATTCCACAAGATTCTTCTCAGGGTCCCAAATTCCTACGAGAAGAGATCCCCTATAAATAGACACAAATAATTTTACAATTCAGAAAGCGTAGGAAAAATTAATAATCAATTGTTGGGAGGGGGCAAATATGTTATGCAAGAAACCATTTTTTAAATTTTTCTTTTGATTTTTTTGTCAAGAACTCATAAGAAAATGTGTCTTTGGCAAATTTGCATGAAGCTGAATCTCATCTGAGTTTTGGTCAAGTAAATTTGTCATAAAATATTTTAGGAGAATTTCTCTATAAAACAAAAATAAGTTATCTTGCAATTAATATATAACCATCTTTTCTTCTTTGGTCAAATATGTTGTATTTGGAAAGAGTTAATAGCATTTATTTGTTAAGCGGTTTATCGAATACTGAAAAAAATAAAAGAAAAGAAAAAAGACAGTATATTTTGTTGAGTTCTTCCTAATATTTGCAGATTCAAAGTGAGTCTAGAAATATATTTTTATCATTACTCTTCCAAGGATTCAGTCTTTTCATAAACTAGTTTAAACAGTCAGTGTCATAACAAAGACACTTTGGTGACCAATTCAATAGAGATAATGAGTACAAAAAATATTACCGGCTGCAATGGAGATAACTTTAATATAAAAAAAGACACCACAGACAAAAAAAATCACTTGGCTTATGGTAAAGAGGAGTATTAGTATTTAGTAATGGAGGTATTTGTTGTTAATAATTAGTTATGAGAATATTTATAAGGACGAACCAAGTCTGGTTAAAGGCTAAGTAATTTTGAATGAAACCAAAAAAAAATAATTTAATGAAGTGATCGATGGGATTCTTCATAAGGTTCCCAAATTCCTATAAGAAAAGGTAACCTATAAAACAAAAATATGCTATCTTACAAGTAATTAGTAACCAATCTTTTTGGGGCAAATATATGTTGTTTAAAGAGATTAAATAAACTAAATAAAATTCAAGGTGTTTATCCATACTGTAAAAAAAAAAAAAAAAAGACTATATTTTGTTAAGTCTTTCCTGTTATTTGAAGATTTTCACAAGTGGGTCTGGAAATATGTTTTTATCATTATTATTGGACCCTACTGTTTCATAGAATTGGTCTTTTTATATCCTGACAGTTTCAAAAAGTCCATCAGGATCATAACAGACACTTTTTGGCTGACAGCCATATCACATTGAAACAACAGTTCATGTCTGATCACTGAGGTTAAGCAATGTTGAAACTGGTCAGTATCTTGATGGGTGACTGCTCAAAAATACCAGGTGCTGTAAGTTTGAATGTGCAGGTGATGTAAAGGATAAAGGCTTGGAATGAGAAATTGGAAAGCTGAGTTAGAATTCCAGTAGGGTTTGTTTCCCAAGGGTGAAAAAGAAAGGTACAAATCCACCCCTTTTCCACCCAGCTATGGGTTAAATGGTAAAACGTGTATTAAATGATCATTTTATTTCAAAGAAATTCTTACAATCCCAAAATATGTTTCAGCTTTAAATTAACTGAAAAAGATTGATAAGCTTTAAAAATGAAATCAATCAGACACATTGGTAACCAACTCAATGGAGATAATGAATATAAAAAATATTATATGCTGCCAATGCAAGGGAGATAACTACCATAATTAAAAGTTACAAACATGACAGACAAAAAAAATCACTTGGCTTATAGTATAGTAATGAGGATTATTAGTATTTAATAATATTTACTATTAGTATTTAGTTATGGAAATGATAAGGTGAACCTAGTCTGGTATATGGTTAAGTAATTTTGAATAAAGCCAATAAGAAATTATTTAATGAAACAATCCATAAGATTCTTTCTGGGGTCCCTAAATAAAACAAAAATGTTATCTTACAACTAATTAGTAACCAATCTGTTTTTAGAGATTAACTAACATTTATTTAAGTAGTCTATCCATACAATATAAAAAAACACGACCACATATTTTGTTAAGTCTTTTTTTAGAAAGTTTTCACATTTAAGTTTAAAATTATTTTTCCAATTATTATTGTGATTTACTCTTTCATAGAGTCAGCTTTTTGACCTGGCTTCTTAAATATATTCAAACAGTGTCAGGGTCACAACAAAGACACAATGGTGACCAATTCAATAGTGATAACTAGTACAAAAAGTACGACATACACTGAATGCAGGGGAGATAATTCTATGTTAAGTTACAAATTTGAACTGAATTTTACAAGCTTTGACGTTTGCTTAAATTAAATATTAAAATTTTAGATGCTTTAATTTCTGTATTATTTTATTGAAATGTCCAGTATTTTAATATCTGTCAAAAATCATTAACAACAATTTTTTTTTCTTAAGAACTGTAATGTAATATCAATCTTCCTCTATGGCAGTGAATGATGGACAATTTCCTCAAAGATGATAAGGAAACTGGAGACAACAGAAATGTACTTCTACAGAAGAATACCATGGAAAGAACATATAAATAATGAGGAAGTTTTAAGGAAAATGTCAATGAAAAGAACACTTCCGGTTTGGATCAGAAAGAGACAGTGGAAATTTCTGGAACACATAATGAGGGAGGTAGGGTTAGAAAATTTAGCACTCATGGGACATATTGAAGGCAATAGGGGCAGAGGGAAACCCACCTAAGTTTGTATAAATTAATGGCAGAAAAGGTAATGCAAGTTATAGTAAGGGAACAAGCATTGCTAAGAGCTATGAAGAATAGGAAGTCGTGGAGAAGCATATCTCCCACATCCTTCTATAAAGGAGAAGATAAATTTATTTAAAATAGTTTATGTCAGGTGTAAAACAGATTTGTAAATATGTTTTACTACAGAAAAAACATTGCATATAATTTTACAATAAAAATTCCTTGAAAATTAGGAAGGATGAGATTGTCAATGATCTAGAATTAATATAGGCATTACTAACAGGATAGAATTTTTTTTATATATATATATATATATATATATATATATATATATATATATATATGTCATCCACAGACAGACTGTTTCGTTGTTTCACAGCTCATCAGTGTGGCTAGACATCCAGTTGCCTCTAGCTAGGATCGAAACCCGACTGAATTGGTGTCAGTCGGAGATTCTACCACTAAGCTGTCGGCACACAGCAGGGATGAAGGTGAATTTTAGCATATTTATTTTTAGAAACACACACAGTGACTGACAGTGACTCAATTCACTTTTTGCAAAGAGTCTCTCTATATATATATATATATATATATATATATAGAGAGAGAGAGAGAGAGAGAGAGAGAGAGATTTACAAACACTATGTTTCATTCAATTTCACAAATCAATTGATGAAATTTAAATAAGCTGATTTGTTTGGAAAAATATTTTGACAAGATCCCTACTTTGCGGTTTAATAATTTCTTTCATTTAATTTTGTAGGACATCATGGTAAACAATATTTTTTAAGAAAATTTCTTTTTCTTCCTTTTTAACAGCGAAAAATAAATTCCTAGGACTTTTTAAAGCATTTGACCTTGTGATTTGTTTATAGGTCTTGCAAACACAGAGTGAACTGGAAACTGGATTCTTGTATATAAAAACTTAAGATATGCAAAAAAAAACAATGTTGCATTTTTATTAAATAAGCATTTGTTATTTTAATCATTAAATTGTTTTTAAAATAGTTGGAGTATTTTGTTGAGTAAAAAACTTAAATTTTCCAAAATAATTATTGTACTAAACTGTGCCCTAGTAAAACCAATTGTACTTTGCACCATCTTATCTGTTTGCACTTCTCCCCAAAATCTGGTTTTGATCAGTCAATATATGGCTATTTTAGAGGGTGTGATGGCGTGACAGATGGACAGACTAAGAGAAGTCACATAATTTTTGTAGTTTAAATAAGTCTGTATTGCTGCAACGTCACTTATACAAGTCAAAATATTGCTGGTTCACTTCACTGTCCTCGCTTTCTGAACACATCACTACGTATAGCCATCATTCCTTCCTGTTTTCAGTGCTCCAGCCCTCTTTTATCAGGCCAACACCACGGTTCCCGAACCAATCAGCGTTCTTCGCTTTTATTCTTGGTTACACAGGCAAATTGCCTCCTCCAGTTCGACCAATCAACACACGACTTGCTATTGGTGGAAGCATGGCAATCTGTACAAAAAACCCTCATCACTGCACATATTGCTAGAATGGCTGGACAGGAGGGTAATGCCATTTTCACAGAGCAAATTTGCTGATGTCACATGCCGCATGTTAAGGTAAGACCCTTATTTTCCTATACACTAGATGCAAGCCACTCTGGCTCGCTTGCTTCTACGGGGTTGTTCACAACAATTTTATATATATATATATATATAAAACATAATTTCACGAGAGAACTGCATTGCAGATCAGAAAAGGATTGTTTGGGGTCAGGAATTAATGCAAGCATTATTAAGAGAATAGATTTATTACAGGTTGAGAATCCTTTATCCAAAATTCTTGGGACTGGAAGTTTTTCAGATTTTTTTCTGATTTTGGAATACAAGCTATTTAATTTGTATATAACGTCTATATTCCAGTTTGGGAATGGAGCCCAATCATAAACACAATACCCTTTTACATTTCCTAACACAGCTTATACACATACCCTGAAGGTAGTTTTATATTAATAGCATATACCTTGAAAGTAGTTTTATATAAAACTAGCAGCATGGCCCGGCGTTGCCCGTGCTTGATTCAAAAATCGTACGACTCATACAGCAATCGCTATCACTTAAAATATTTTTGCCCTTCCTTGCCTTTAAAGGAGTGCCCTTTGCCATGCTGATGTTGCTACATGCTTTACTTCTTACCTATCTCACACTGCGAATTTTTTCTAAGCTCTATACTAAACATTAAATCTGTTACGAAAAAAGAACTAAACAAAATGAAAACAAAACGATCAGCTTTAAAAAAAGGACTCGTAACTGGAAAAACCGAATGAAAAAAGAATGTTAACAACAAATACTTTTTCACACCCAAGCCAGTTCTGCGGAATCAGAATCAATGTTGAGTTTAAGCAAACGAATGAGCCAGTTGGAGTAAAGTGCCATGCAGATTTAAATTTTTCCCACTTGTGACGAATACAGCTATTGATTTTTTTTGCATGCTAGTTAACATTTGTGTCAGTCAGCTGTTGGCTCTCACGCTGGCCAATAGAATCTTCCTGCCTATTCGTGGCAGCCAGCTATAGGCTCTCACTCTGGCTGGTACAAAATGGCTGCAAACTACATGAAAAGTGCCGTAGAAGCATGAAAAAAATGGATTATTTCCACTATCGATGGGAGTTGGGAAATGCAAAGTCGTCTTGGCCTTCTTGCTAACTTGAAGCATGTGCATGTAAATTTTGGTGCAAATCTGTCTAAAATTGCAGCCGTGCATTCATTACACACACACACACATCCTGCCTTTTATAGATAGAGATTAAATAAATGTTGTGTACATACAGATACAGATAATGGTCATGTAATTCTCACATGGATTTTTAAGTGGTGAAAGTAAGATTTCATATAAAAATAATATTTTGTACTTTCTGTACATGTACAAAAAAAAACATGATCACTTCTTACAAAAAATATATAAATATTTTTGCTGAGCAAGAAACATCTGGTAAGTAATCCATGAACAAATATGTTGCTGTTACATTCACTAACAAAAAACTGGCACCAATATAGGCTAGCTAGCTGAGCTAGAAAACCCCCACCTAGGGCAGATGAGGTCACTTATAACAGCTGCACATCACTTAAGAACCTTCCCATTGCTTTCTGAAATTTTTCATTTGTGGCAAGTCATGTTAGCAACTTTGGATTTTGGAGGTATTCGGATTTTGGAATTTTTGATAAAGGCTACTCATCCTATATGAGCTAATACAAAAAAAAAAAAAAAAAAATCCATTCTTACAGTTTTTCTGTTCTTGGCTCAGTCAATAATGTTTCCATTCTTGAATAGAACATGTTCATTTTTTTCGCCTGTAGACAGGATTCATCAGGCTCAAAATCTTTATGGCCACCTTTTGAAGGAATAGACTTTTCAGCTCTTTTGGAATGGTTATACAACTCTTCACCACTGGAAAGGAAAAGAGAAAAATGATAAATACTGAATTAAGTATTATGTCCCAAAACTCAAAGAAATTTCAATTTTACTATTTTGGTGTGAAATGCTTAAATTAATCAATTGGTTAAAAAAATATACTGGATAATTCCATCTCTTTGCAAGCAAAAAGATTTTCTTTATTCCTTAAAGTTATCCACTATAATTTAAGTTAGCCTATTGTCTCATGATTTTTCTTCTTTTCTGACAGGTATAGACTACTTGTAGAATGTTTTACCTTGTTTTATTGATAACTAGCCTAGAAGCCACACTTTGGGTGAACTTTAGGCTAGCTGCTGCAGAGGACTTTTGGGCTTCAGTGTCCTATGTACATAAAAGTTATAGGAATTTAGAAATAATAAAATTATTTTATCTCTATTCGACATAATTCATATAATCTTTCTTCATGGAATAATACAACACTACTTTGTTTATATTTACAGTTATTTTGGTATATTCTTGGGAAGACTGTTTTGACTAAAATTTCTCTTTCAAAATCTACTATCTTTCTTTTACCAACCCATATTTATATGATCCCTTTACATAAAAAGTCATACACAACATATACACAAACTTTGTTTATATCTATTTTGCACGCAGTTTTTAACATTCTTTATTCCCTTTTTATGACATTCTTTCTTTCTTTTTATGTGCCGTGTCCTTTCAGGATGTAGGCAATCATGGCCCTCCACTTTCCCCTCTCCATTGTGGCTCTCAACAGGTTTTGTGTTTCTGCCAACTTCCCCAGACCATGCTTCGCTATCCACCTGCCCAAGCCCACCACATATGTCATGCGCTGCTTTCCCCTGTCTCTTTTTCTCTCTATTCATCCTGTGAGTATCAGATTCTCCAGGCCCTCCTTTCTCATCACGTGTCCCAGAAATTTCATCTGCCTTTTCCTTATGTTAAGCATAATCTTCCTCCTTGTTTGCATCCTCTCCAAGACCTCATCAATGCTCGCTCCATGATATCCTCAGCATCCTTCTGTAGAATCACATCTCTGCCAATTAAAAGTCTCTTCTTCATCCTTGAGGATACCATCCAACATTCACTGCCATATATGAGGACAGATGTCACATAGCGGCTCAGTACTCTTTTCTTTGTCTCCATAGAAATCCTCCTGTTTTGCAGTACTCTGCTCAGCTTCTGGAATGTATCCTTGGCCATCCCAATCTGTCTTCGGATCTCAGCGTCGCACCTACTGTCCTCCGTCAGAACACTTCCCAGATACTTAAACTTCCACGCATGTTTGATTTTAGTGTCCCCGATCTGCAAATCGCATTTTAAGCTCATCCTTTTACTGATGACCAAGCATTGTCTTCTTGTAGTTTATGGTTAGTCCTTTCTTCTCACTCTCCCTTGCTACCTTCTGTAGGAGGTTTTGTAGTTTCTTTTCCATGTCTGCTATCAGTACAGTGTCATCTGCGTATCTTATGCTGGTAAGGTTGCGGCTGCCAATGATGAATCCTGGTAGGATCTCCAGTTCCCTCAGAATGGCCTCACTGTATAGGTTGAATAAGTCCGGTGGGAAGACCCATCCTCGTCTTATGCCTCTTTCTAATATTGTCTATTCGCTGAGCTTATTCTTGATGTGAATGCATGCCATTTGCTGCCAGTATAGGTTCTTGATTATTCTGATATCTTTCCCAAATATATCAAGGTTGCTGAGCAGTTCTAGCAGGTTCTTGGGGTGTACTTTGTCGAATGCTTTTGCGTAGTCTATAAAACATAGATACATGCCATTCTGTATCTGTATTGCTGTTTCCGATAACATTCTAAGAATGAATATCGCGTTCCTTGTTCCAGTGTCTTTGACGAACCCGCACTTTTCTTGTCCTATCTCTGGCCCGATTCTGCTGCATGCTCTATTCATCATAGTACAGATGATGTGTTTTGTGACATGGCTCATTAGGCTGATTGTTTGGTGGAGCTTGCATTTGTTTGCACCTGGTTTCTTAGGTAGTGCTATAAAAATAGATCTCTCTGAGATCCTCCAGTACGCCCCCACTGTTATAGATTTCATTTATTATTTCAGTGATCTTGTCTATGCCAAATTCATCTAAGGCTGTCTGCATTTCTGTTATGATTCCGTCTTGCCCTGCCACTTTGTTTCTGTTCAATTTGGCCAGTGAAGCTTCTACTTCGGTTTTTAGAATTTCAAGTCCGTCTGTGTTGTTCTCTTTCGTTGTGGAAGAGTTCGCCAATATACTTGCTCCAACGTTGAAGAATTTTTTCCTGCTCTAATATGAGTGTTCTGTCCTTTGATTTTAAGCAGCCTGTTGACAAGCATGTCTTCTGTCCTGCTAGTTGCCTTATTTGTTTGTGCATATCTCCTTTGTTGATGGTATTCAATCTCTGTACTTCTGCACATTTTTTGTTTAGCCTGTCTACATACTGTTCCTTTCTTAACCTTTAATAAAGGATTGTTTTTTAAACCTTTCACTCTGTTCAAGATTTATTTTCTTTAAAATCACCATTCTTTATGATCTGTTCACATAAAGTCACTCTTAAAAGACATTAGGGAGCCTGAACTATGTAATATTTCAAATATGTCACAGTACATGTGTTAGAAAAAAAAACATATGAGCAACATAACGTGCCTTGCTTAAGTTTTAATTATGGTTTAATTCAACAATATCAATTGCAACTGTGATGAAATTAAAGTTAAACCTTTAATAAAGGATTGTTTTTTAAATCTTTCACTCTGTTCGAGATTTAAATTTAACTTTAAATGAGTTATTTATTTAATTTTTAATCACACGTAAATATAGTAGTTATTACCTGTTACATTAGGTTGGTTATGAATAATGAGATTGAAAAACAGATTGATGACGGACATATGTATACTGTGATTTATTTATATAAGATTCTGCATGATTATTTAATATCATAAAATTATCCATGATCCTCTTTGACAATGGTTGATCAAAAAGTTGGACACTTAAGTGTATTTACACTGCATTTTTCTTTTTGATGTTAATTTTCATCATGTCTCCACTTCTTCAAACTACATTTATTCCAACAGACAGAAAGATGCCGACCTGACAAAGTAAATCTAGCAGCTGCTCACAAAATAATCTCCAATCAGTTATTAACCAGGGCAAGAAATGGCATAAGCATACTACTATATTGACAAATAGGTCTCATTATTTTACTTGTTGAAATAATTAGATGTAACTGTAAGTTCTATTCTAATAGTTTCTTTTCTCACCCTTCCCACCTTTGGAACTCTCTTCCAGTTTCTTGCTTCCCTGTCATCTACGATCTTCAAAAATTTAAATGCAATGTCAATTGCCATCTTCTATCTTCCAGATTCCTGTTCTTTTATTGTCCTTTCTTCTCACCAGTCTTCTCATTCTCTTTCACTCCCAGTAACCCCTTGCATCTTAGGAGTATTATCACGTTGCTTGGAGTGAAATTATTAAAAAAAAAAACATACAAGAAATTACCATTAACAATCTGAAACAAGCATAGATGCTCATTTGCATAAGAAGAGTTCTGGCTTGGGCATGGAAAATGTAACACAGAAATCCAAGGGTGTGATGGAATTTTGAAATATGCCTTCCAGAAACTAAACAAACTATTAAGAGATAGGTAGATTTCATTAGAAACAAAGAAAAGAGTGCTGAACTATTATACCATATCTACACTTATATGGAAGTGAATACTGAATAATTTTCTTAGAAATGAACAAGAGACTTGAAGTGACATTTTGCCACGAGATGTTGGGAAGACCATGGATGAAATGTGATCAACAGCAAAGTTTCAAGAAAAACCTGAAAGAGTTTAAATTTAAGGAAGGAGGACTAGGAGAATTTAAAATTCACAGGACATATTGAAAGCAAAATGGAAACAATAAATAATCTACCTAATGAGCCTGTGTAAAAATGGATGGCAGAGTGGAAACTGGGACAGATGGTAAGAGGACAAACATTGATTAGAACAGTGATTCTCAATTGCCATGCCACGGCACCTTAGTGTGCCACATGATCCTCTTAAGTGTCCCACAAAATATTGTCATGACATACATATATATGTGGGTGTGTGGAAGTAGTAATGGTACATGATTAGTATTTGAATAAATGAATAAGTATTAAACTTTTTTCAAATAATTCTTTTCGCTATTCTTCAATTATGTTATGTTAAATACTTTGTTTTAATATTAATGTTTTTTAAAATACCCTTTAAAAATTTTGCTAAGTGTGATATTTTCATTTCCTCTTAGGTGTTCTGATGTTTAAAAAAGGTTGAGAAACAGTCTTAGAGCTATAAAGGACAGGAAATTGTGAAGATCATTTAAGTCCTGAAGGGACATGACCCATAAATGAAGGACTTATTGCAACATTGTTGAAAATTTACAAATTATTAAAACAAGCTAATTCCTAGAAATATTTTCAGCAAACCAATATCTGCTTCTACAAACAGTTACATCTTACACAACACGAAAACAATTTCTTTTTTTAACCACTTTTTTAGAACTATTTTTGAAGCATTTGTTTTCTACATTCTTGCCAAAAACTGTAGATAAGCAAGCAGTCTTTATAATGTCTTATTTTTTTCTCTCTCCAGCTAACAGAAATAAAACCCTAATCATTAGCTTTAGTTTACGAGGGTTGGCTGAAAAGTTCATAGGCTGACCAAAATACTCTCATGGAATGTGAACAAATAGGGTTTATTTTTCAACGTAGTCCTCACTTGTGATCTACACACTTTTTCCATCAGTATTGCAGTGTTTGGAGTCCATTGGTGAAGAATTCATAGTCAGTATACAATCTTTTCAGCCCACCTTCATAAATCAACATCTAATTCTAACTATCCCAGAAAGTAACCTTAAAGAAAATGAACACAATAAAAGAACAACTCAATTTCCAGATGGTTATGTTTGAATGAAATACACTGGTTTATGCTATGGTTTGAATGGGCGACATTAAGAAAATTAAAAACAAAATTATTTTTTCAATTGTTTAATGTCCAGACCAGCTGTTGAACAGATCTGATCATGGCAAGTGTTTCTACTGAAATTTTTTTGTTTCTTAATATTTTGTGGGTTGTGGCCATATAGTGTTGAAACACTAGTACCAATACAATCACCAAAGTTAAACAATGTCAAGTCTGGTCAGTACATAGATGGATAACTGCTTGGGAATACCAGGTGCTGTAAACTTGGATGTGCAGATGCTGTAATGGATAATGGCTCAGAATTGTTAAATAGAAAGCCAAGTTCCAAATCCCATTGGGTTTGTTATATTTCTTTATGCACAAATACCCTTAGGAAAGGTATGAATCTACCTTTTCTTCCACAGCTATGGGTTAATTAGTAAAACTTGTATCACTAAATTATTATTATCTAAAAAAAAAAAAAAATTAAATTCATACAATTTAAAAATATTTTCTGGCTTTAAATCATCTTTGAAATGTTGATAAACAGTAAAAAATTTATCAATACTTTGCTTAGCTTTTGGAAGGCATCTTTCACTATCCTATTGCTGCAATAGTATTGCATGATCAGATGAATGTCTCACTTAATCCTAAAACATTCCAGATATTTAAATTGTTTGTACTCATTTGATTTTGTTATCTCCAACCTAAATGCATGATGAAATAAATGTATTTTCGACTTATTGACAACAGTTGTTACATGTAACCAAGCAAACAAGGGTAGGATCTATTCAACAATCTCTTGGGCAACTGTAGTAACACAAGGTCTTTCTTATTGGAAGGACTTACACGCTTTCACATGATGGAGTTTTAAATCAATTTTAAAAGGAATCTTATGTCACGAAGTCATCGAAAGGGGACAGCATTAAAAAAAATCTAAATTTTCTCAGAATTTTATAAGGATAGAAATATAAGTATGAAAATTGAAAATAAACAACTCGTGCATAATATCAAAATCTAAGGCGGGATGAAATGAACACAGAATGTATTTGTAATGCACATGAGTGAGATCTAAACTGAAAATTGCGACGGAGAAGTTTTCATGCCGATACAAAAAAAATAGTCTCGCTAGAAAGGACTTTTCAGGAGGCAAATGGAGTAAAAAATGTTTCACATTTATTTATTCAAATAATAAAAAATATATAACACAGTAGATAAAAATAATAATCATAAATACTTTTTAAAAATAAAAATGTTCGAACACGTGAGAGCTCTCGGCCATTACTGTGAACAACAACATGTACCCTGACTACTAGTCTCTTCTCTCCTGAGGAGGTGCTGACTGCAGGATAGATCCCTGGTCGCCAGATGAATTTTTTTTCTTTTTTCGCCCAAGTAGTCTGAGGGGAGAGAGAGAAACACAAACTGAACTTCCGATCTAAAACAATTTCCAGGTATGTAGTGTGTCACTAACTGCCGTAATCTAAAAAAAAAATCCTTTCTAAAAGCACCGAATTAGAGAGAAAACATCACCATCAAAATAACCAATAAATAAAAAATGAATTTTCAATATTTTTTCTTCAAATGAATAGTTAAAAATAAAATAAATTATACTTGTAAAATCCACGATGACGCAAACGGAATTCCAGGGAGAAAAATAATGTATTTCAGTTAAGTGTAAAATGAAGAGAGGAAATTAAATACTACCTCAAGATGGTATTAGGTTTAAAGTATTTCATAAAATCCAGTTTAGGGTCTGTTACCGTATTTACATCGCTATTCGATGGGCAATCAGACAAATCATTCGAAATCGAAGCAACCGGCTCTTCCATGCTTGCTTGTGATTGTAACTTTTTCGCCTCTTTTCCTTTTAGCACCGGAGAATTCTATCGAACCAAACAAACGGAGTAAACGATTGAATTTTATAACTACGGTAGTCGCAAAGAAAAACAATTTTCATACTCATAAGATTAAGAATACTTGCATACACATATTTTTACAGGCAATATCAGTTGAAAAACACAGTTCATTTGTTTACATGGTACACTATTATACTGCGACAACTTTAAAAGTGAATAAGTATTACAGCGTACATAAAAATATATGTTTAAAAGCACTTAATGCATTGCTCATACCGTATATTAACACTGAGAATTGGCATGTTGTTCACTTTAGTGATTGAAACAATTTCGCCTGCTACATACTGAATTATCTCCCTTAGATTACTTTATCTCGCCATATATTCTGAGCATGGCCAGACTTTAGAAAATCATTTAATTGTTAGATGAAATTGAAGTAAATTAATTTGGATTTTAGACGGTCATTTATTTTATTTCCGAAGTAAGACTAAAGGAAATCGGTCCGTCTTTTATTTTTCTTTAGTTATTTATTTTCATTTTTTAATCGGTTTCACCCCCTGCAAGGTAGTAAAGCCACTAAGACACAAGGGTAACAGAAACATTAATAATGAGCTGGAAAAGAAATGAGTAATCAGGAGGACAGCAAATAGCGATTGATATTGCATTTACAATTTGTAAGTGTTATTGGTCACAATTATTGAATTATAGTTCAATTTTCCTGGCTCACCCGAGATGGGTGGTTGAAATAATGTAATGTGCTCACGCCCCAGGTCGGCCCCCACCAAGTAGTACCTCTCCTGCTAGAGCGGTCTATGGTCATTATCTTGTACCTGAGGTGTCTCCAAAAGGGAAAGTTTCGATGTGGTGAATGAACAATTTATGCCACTGTCCATGTACACGTAAGCATACATTTTAAACTTGACCTTATGCCCCATTCCGTTCAAGTAGGCGGGGGAATAAATATTTTTTTTTTATTTTTGGAAAATGTGCCCTCAGAATATGAAAAAAAAAAGTTAAAGCAAACTGACGGAGATAATTTGGTATGTGAAGATTTTTTCCGGCGTTAAACTCGACGATATCGGAGATTTTTTTATGCCAAAGGCCCACGTCAAAATGTAACTCAATCTTTCTAATATTATTAAAGAATTTTTTGAAACTGGGTTGTGGAGTCGTTCAAATTTCGGGCTAGTCTGTTACATTCACTTTCGCGCTAATGTCCTTGGGAAATTAATGAATTCTTCCCTAACAATGGGTTAAGCATGTGAGTAGACGGGGTTCTCTAGCATTGGATAACAACAAGACTTAAAAGACTCTCAGAAAAGCTATCTGAATTCCTATGGTGATGAAACTGTCACAGTTAGTTTCTCATTAATTCCCTAATTGTTCATTAGGGGTCGCTGTCTCTACACTATAAATACTGGGCGACTTCTTGCCTTGTTCTCTTTTCTACTTTCCATTTCAGCGGACACATTTAAAAATGTAATCTCTCGTAGAAATTCGCGTTTCGCCCAGTTATGGGAAAACGCCATGAAACACATACACGTACGTACGAACATTCACCGAAGAAAAAACACAAATATTAATTAATGTCTTGTTGTTTAATCCATATTTGTAAGTCTTGTTGTTTAATACCTATTTGGTGACATATATATATATCGGTCTTGTTTGTCTTCTTTACCTCTTCGGTTGGACTCAACTTGAGTCCGCCATTTTCTTGTAGTTGGACCTTTTTCTATCAGGAAAAACAGCACGTGTTCCTTAATACAGCAACACATCGCAAACCCACGCGATCCTCTACAAAAATACTCCATTATCTTTCCTAGAAAAGTATGACAAGTCACAGATAATAAATAAAAAAAGAATATATGGAAGGTCCTTATTGCCGATGTCCAGGAGGGAAATGTCATTAAAATAAATAAAAAGCTAGTTCAGAAAGAAACTTACAACTTAAAAGCGCGACTGAAATTAGCACTTCTGTTGAGAAGTTCGTGGTAGTAAGCACCGGCCCTGTCGATTATTATAGTTGATGTTAAAAAAATGGTAGACGTCACAACGGGGACCCCAAAAAAACGCCCCCCCACCTCTGTCGGAGGTAATACTCGACAGCCCTGTTTAGAATCGAAATCATAGAGCTATAACAATGATGGTACCCTGTGAAGATAGAACTAACCAACTTTATTTTCATTTAAATTGGAAAATTCCCTGATTTTGTGGTAATTTAATAAAAGAAATCCCCTTCCAATTTTCTTTCGTGGTCCCCAGGTTGGGAAACCGAAATCAACATGAAGTAGAGATCGGGGCCCCGTATCAAAGTTTCAGGCGGGAGCGAGACCCTAGCGTCGGTCTTGCGTTCAATGGCTATCCTCACATGTTTAAACCTTATATTTTAACGACTCTAGGGGAATTCTTATGGTGCTTCTACACTTTAGTTTTTCTATCAATATCTGTCCCTTGTAATCGCAAATTTCGGCTTCGAAATATTTTAATAACTTGGATAACTTCGATTTAAAAAGCGTTTTAAAAATGTTTTATAGATTATGCAAAAGCGTTTGATAAAGTACGCCGTATAGAACTGCTCGAACTGCTGGGTAAGCATGATTTTGATTTATTTTGGAAATACAGAAGCAAGCCGTCTACACACCTCTTTTTAGTCTGTCGTGTCCACTAAAATATCAAATACAATATTTATAAACCAATCACACTCAAGAATACACTTACATCTTAAAACACAGCAATAAAATCATAGATTACAAATCAGAATGTTTGTTGTATTAGTCATCATTATTTTTAGGTAGATACCGACCAAATATCGTACGGACGTAGTAGAAGACATACCAACATACCACGTGACTTCTTAGGGCCAATTATAAATAAATAATTTAATTCTGGAGCCGATATTGTTCGGAAAAAGTGTATAAAAACATACGAAATCCGTTCCCAAAATAATATACACTCGGCTGCCACCAAATTCCACACACCTCTCGCTGATGACCTTTATGACCTCATGTCAAAAACGACAGCGTTGACAAACTCCAGACCACGGCAATACCGCCAACAGTAAGAAACAATTCGTATCTCTCGTATCCGTTTTTACTATGAATCACACACACACACGTTGACTTTTTCATACAAACACACATATCACAACATTTTATTGTTTCTCACACACGTACACAAAGACAGTTTATATTTTATTTCAGAACTTTATCAACTCAAACAAAAGACATTACTTTCCAATCTATTATCAACTGTTTGTATTCCGATCGTTATATTAAATTAATGCTTATTTGTTGAAACTACGTCGTCTTTTCTACTGAATTTTATTCCTTCAATGAAAAGCTTTTGATTATTCTAGACAGCCAAATTACGGGCGACCCTGTAACGATATTTTGTTGTATTGAATCCCGACACTCCAAATTTTAATATTCAACGAAAAACCGAGTAGGAGGATTCCTACAAGTCCTATGCCGTGAGTTTTAGTCCCATCAACTAGCTCGATGTAGTGGTTTTCCGGATGGAATGTCTCGCCGTATTTTTAAAAATTTCTTCACATTCTTGATAATCTGTGAAGTAGCTCCTGCGTCAACTTGGGTATCATTATCTTCTGTTTGTTGTAGTCGTTTATTGTGAAGGCAAACGAGCTTTCTCCTGCCAGCTACTTTATTAATGGTGTCTCTTCTTTTACAATGACACAATTCCCTTTTGTGGGTAGTGCTTTTGCAGTAGTTGCGTTCTTTGTAGTTATTTCGACATATTCTGGCCATATGTTCCTTTCCGCCACACGTAAAGCAGAAGGTTTCTTGTCCGACCTGATTTTCCTTCTTCGTGATTTTTGAGGATGACGAAGTCAACCTCATTACGTTGTCGCTGCTTTGATTGTTTTTATGTCTTACCGTGTTTGTGAAACTCCGAAGTTAGGTTTTAAATTCACGTTTATGGAAAAAGGGTTGAAGTACTCCGGAAAACTTTTAGTACCATTACGATAATCAGGGCATCGTCCATTATTTGTACGGCATTTATCAGGGCTGTTAAGATGATTTCCGTTCTTAATGTATTCGGTGACGTTTTCGATAAAATATTTTTTAAGGGACGTTAACGCGTTGTATAATGAGATAACCCTAGATTTTCCTGCATGGTGGTCGCGTGGTTTTCTTAGGGCTTTTCTTCCATCGTCTGAAGGTTCTCTTATATTGTTAGCGACAAGCTCTTGTCGTCTAAGAACTGTGATAGCATTTGTTAGGGTCCCACCTATGGGCAAATAGTAATCCCCTAAATTGGGGTTAAAGCATGAAAATATAAAAATACATTAAAAAAATTACCATCAATACATTTTCATAGTTAAAAAAAATAAAAAATTACCAGCAATACATTATTGGAAAAAATAGACAAAGCTCACAAGAAAATAAAATTTCGGTATTAAATGACCCATGAGGAGTTGATATGCCATTAAACAAACCAAACCAAACAAAAAAAAGGAACCAAGGTGCCTAGAAATAAAAACAACGACCAGGAGCGATCACCTGCGACGACCAACGATCGTCCAGTAACGACCCGCAGCGATCACCTTCAACGATCACCTGTGACGACCAACGATCGTCCAGCAACGACCCGAAGCGATCATCTGCAACGACCAACAGCGATTACCTGCGACGACCAGCAACGACCCGCAGCGATCATCTGCAACGACCAACAGCGATTACCTGCGACGACCAGCAACGACCCGCAGCGATCATCTGCAACGACCAACAGCGATTACCTGCGACGACCAGCAGTGATCAACGTCCCTTTACTTCAACTCAAATAACCTTTCCTGTATACTATCAGTTATAATACTATGGGAGGTTTCGACGCCGGCCTCGACCAGCATGTACGCAACGCCTGAACATCAACGTTCCAATCGTTGACACGACTGGAACAACTGCACCTCAACGTTCCAATCGTCAACACGACCGGAACAGCCGCACCTTAACGTTCCAACCGTCGACACGACCGGAACGACCACATCTCAACATCCCGTCGTTGACATGATCAGTTCAAACATCGACATGACCAGTCCAACCAACCCTTCGATTACCAAGCCATCAAACCCACAGACACTGAGGTCTGCTTTGTAAATAAACTTTGCATTAATCTTACATATCCTCGTTCTGTTGTCCATTTTGTTTCACCTGTCAGATTTCATGTCTTTAATTCGAAAATGTTAGTGAGACTCTTGTGACCTCATGGATTTGGGGCGCTTGGGCCGTTTCACATCGCCCCCCCCACTCCAGGGCGTCCACTACACTTCTGTTAAGCTTGGAGAGTAATTATACATTCTTATTGTTCAAAGTAGAGTCTAATAGTGTTATAAAAACCTCGGAGAATTCCAGTAAGATATCTTTAATCATTTCTAAGATACAACGGTTCAGAGCAATTGGACAATTTTGCTGTTACACCCGGTAACTTTTGTACTTTTCCTGTAAATAATGACATTTATTAAAATGTATGAACTCTTTTCTATATATGTTCCTTTAAAAAACATTTAAAATAAAAATGTTTACTATGAAAAGATTTATTACCAGAAATCAACTTGTTTATATATTCCTTATTAACCTATTAATATATTCCTTATTAATATTATTATATTATTATATCCTTATTAGATATTTCGCATTAACCTATTAATATAAACGTTACCCTTATTTTGAGATGCCATCCCTGCTCTTTTATCTGTCTTAAACAGTGAAATTAATATCAACCGGCATAGATTGAAAGTCCCAGCGAGAAATGTGCATTCTTTAAATAGCGAATTCAGACGGCCTCCGTAGCGAAGTTGGTAAAGGCACGTTTCGGCTATAGAAACGGTTTCCCTGTTGGAAAACGAGATACAAGTTCGATTCCTGTCTAAGGTACAGTTTTTCCTCAGTAGGACTTCTTAATCTAAGCTGATTTTTTTTATTAATTTCACTGTTTGAAAAAATAATCAAAAAACAAAACAAAAACAGGGATAGTAACTCAAATACATGGACCCACTAAAAATAACATTTAAGAAGAAATAATATAGCATAAAAATCCTTTCAGTGTATATATACATACAAACTTCCATATATATATATATATATATAGAGAGAGAGAGAGAGAGAGAGAGAGAGAGAGAGAGAGAGGCAGGCAGGCAGGCAGACAGGCAGGCAGGCACGGTGGAGTAATGGATAGCGGCTTGGATTGAGGAATCGCAGAGCCGAGTTCGAATTCCAGTCGAATCCATTACATTCACTTACGTGAATGGGAAAGGTATGAATCCTCTTCTTCTCCCTACACCTATGGGTAAAATAGAACTGGTCTAGGAGAAGGACAACTCTGAATTCAAAACCTGCGGAGGGTCGTTGGGGAACCTTGTGGCACTCGGTGCACCAGGTCTCTGTATTCGTCCCTTCAAAAGTGTGGATGGTCCTGCACGAGGCCTTCACCATTATAATCAAATCTCATGTGCCGGTGTCGGGCTGTCGGTTTCCAGGAAACTGATCTGCTTGACCCTAATACGTCGAAACTCGACGGGAGAGTCGATTATTATACACGTTTATATACAAACTATGTGGGTTATGAGGTTATCACTTATGGATCTTGAGGAGGCACGTTGGAGTCATGGACAGCAGTTGGAAGAAAGTTCGTTTCAGTCCGGTAGGTAGAAGTCAGTTGTCCTCTTAGAAATAGGTGGCGGCGTCAATCTGATGTGTTCTTCTCGGCCCTAAGAAGGACAGATGATCGCTTAACTTCTTCATACGACACGCTTGGCTGACTGTCCTTCTCTAGCGGTCCATTCTCCTCTTCTGCCCCAGGGCTATCAGTTTATATCCTTTTTGACATGACTCTCGGACTACTAATACGTGTATGTGTGTGTGTGTGTGTGTGTGTGTGTGTATGTGTGTGTGTGTGTGTGTACTGGTTCCATATAGCTTGAGAAGTATGTGTGTGTATGTATGTGTGTGTATGTACTGATTCCTTGTGGTCGGACGGTGTGTATGTGCGTATGTGTATGTATGTGTGTATGTGTACAAATGAGTTTACTAATTCTTCATAGTAAGACAGTATATGTATGGAGGGGAAATATACGCACGCATATATACACGTATGCTGACAGAAACGCACCAAAATGGAAACAGATCTAAGAACGCACAGGGGTCAGTAAAACATTAAAAGATAAAATGCCGATAAGTAATTCATCATTTCTCTTGGACCAACCTTAATTGTTTTATGACCCTTCGCGCAGAACTCTTCATTGCCAATTTAAGAAAGACATTCGGATTACTAACACAAAAACAGAAGATGTCTCATATCGAGAATATTCAACATTGAAAAACATAGGGAAAAAATTAATTATTTTTAATAATATGTGGAAATCTCCGCTTTTACCTGAAGACGGTCACGAGACCAGAAACTCGTGTAGTAAAATTATGGAAAATAAAGCATAATATTTTTTTCTAAAAAAAACACATTATATTCAAAAACGTTTGCGGCACCTCTCTTCTCTTCTTTTTAATATACATACTTTTCTCTCGTTGGAACTACTACAACCTCTTTCTTTTATATATATATATATATATATATATATATATATATATATACAACTATATGTATTAAACAACAAGATTTACAATGGACAGGGACATTAACATTTGTGTTTGGGCGTGAACGTAAGAGTTTGTATTTTGATGAATGTTCATACGTACGTGTATGTGTGTGTGTGTGTGTGTGTGTTTCATGGCGTTTTCCCACAAGTGGGCAAAACGCAGATCTCAGCAAGAGATCATATTTTTTTAAATATGTCCGCTGAAATGCAGAGAACGAGGAAAGAAATCACCCAGTATTTATAGTGTAGGGGAGAGTACACTAGTGAACATTTAGGAAATTAAGGACGAGTTAACTCTGACAAAATAGATTGCTTGACTTATTGTAGAGTTGTCTCACTTTGACTGATATAGTTACGATTTCTTTTATGTTGTTAAGATATTGAGTGAGCTGGTTTCTGAATATCGTCTAGGTTTAATTGGTCACTAGATGAGTTGATGTTGAAAAGAAATTGAATCCCACAAGCTAGGTCGATGTTAATAAAAATTAACTTTTAGCGTGGAAGTTGGGTTTCATGGATTCGTGCGACGAGTTGATTATTTTAAGGACTCATTGACTAAGTCGCATCGAAGTTTCATATTTATGAGTATTCTTGATTACGTGGGTGCTTGAGAACGTTTACATTTTTTTTTTTTTTTTTGGCGCGTGTTCAACCGTACGGACGTAGGCAGAAACATGATATTATTATTTATGGACCAATCAGAAAGCACTTTTTCGGACTGAACTCTGAAGCCGATTTTAAATTGGGTTCAGCAAAAACTTAGAATACTTAGCTGTGATCCTCTTTTAACAGGTTTAAAACAGAGAATGTAGAAATCTAATTCTACATTTCCTCTTTTATCCCCTTTCTCTCTGTCTGTCTCTCTCTCTCTCTCTATATATATATATATATATAACGAGAAGGAAATCTCGTCATATATATATGAGAGAGACAGAGAAATTTTTTGTGGGAGTAAATAATAAGCAACTGCGTCCGTTACAAATTTGCAGCACCATCTTCGCTGGTCTGGAAATGTTTCGTATATTTGTAATGTAGTTCGACTTTTATTCGAGAGCAAACACCATAAAATAATTCACATTATCACCAGAGATCCAGTCCTTCCTCATTGCACTCAAAGGAAAATGTCACTGTTTTTTCCATCAACCTCAGTTTTTTTTTTACTCGTTATTTGTTGGTCTGTTAGCTTAGTCAAACGTACACACTCTCAACAGCGCAGGAAATAGTGATTTACCAAGCATAGCTTAGATGTGGCACAAGCCTGAAAGTAGGGGGAACCCAGTGAGGATCGAACTCACTACTCAGTCGTAATAGTTCTAGCGAGACACGCTTGCTAACCATTACACCACCTCGAGGTGCCCACAGCGCAGGAAATAATTGACAGGTCGTCTCAGTGGGTGACAATATAACAAAACCGACAATCTAAGATTCAAAAATGGTTAAATTGAACCAACTAATTATATCACTTTTGGTCTTCCGTATATTCGCTAAATGGCGGATCACTGTTAAGCTTCCTGGGCAACGGTCTGCGAAGAGAAGACAAACAATTGTATAAGTTATGTCGCTGCCGCCGTCGTCTGTTTCCTCGGTTTGTTATTCGCCTAGTAATATGATAAATTAGAGAGGGACATTTTACATTTTTTTATCAATTCTGAATGACATTCTCACTTGTTGAGTGTGTTGAAATGAGTCCAGAACACCTGCCGAAAGAGTTTTTTTAAAAGTTTCACAACATGGATAACAACAAAGATTGTGAGTAAAAAAAATATTTTTAAAAAGTTGATAATTTTCAATTATTTTAGTTTATAATTGGCAACCAAAGATATAAATTAAGTATTATCCCGATTTAATTTGAAATTTTATGATTGTATAGTTTTATTCGGTATTTTATTTATTTTTTTGCTTTATATTGCGGTGCGGTGTGAAAACAAATAAAAAGAAAATTGAATATTTTTAATAAGTTGAACTAAAAAGGAGACCAAAAGTCCTTACAAATTCTCAAATTCTGGAAAAAAAAACGATTAAAGTAATTTCAGTTGATAGCAGCAATTTGTCTGAAGTTTTTAACTTCGGAATTATCAATGCTGTCAAAAAGTCTTTGGTAAAAATATGAAACACTAGTGACTAGTTTTACTTTTTATGGTGAAAATAAATGGCTTACTACTCTTTATTAAATTCATCTTTTTTAACCCTTAACAAGCCTACATAAAATTATGTTACATTTTCCTTTAGTAAAAAAAGTATTTTAAGTTATTTTTTTTTTTTTTTTTGTGAAATGAAAGTTTTTAGACAAAATTGGATGTTACAAATTTTTTTTACCTGGTTTCATATTTTAAGATTCGTAGAAAAAACTTTTGGCAAAATATGTACCGGAGGATCGGGCTGAAAAAAAGTCAAATTAATAAGATTCTAAATAAAAATAAGACACAGTAGAAAAAATAGCAAACAAATTTTTAATATAAAGTGGTCACTTGATTTGAACAGGAAAGGTTTTTATTTTATTCAGCACGTATATTTGCATTTTATTGCAGTATGAAAAAAAATATTTAAAAAATTTTTGATGAGTAATTCTGAATGTTTATCTAAGTAGATTTTTTTCATCTTATTCTTACTTAACGCTTTCGTTAATTTCGTTATTCTGGAAAACTTTTTTTAAAACTGAGGTTTTTTTTTGTTTACAAAATTAATTTTATTAAAACTTGATTTTACAATATTTAAATTAATTTTTATGATTATTAACTAAGCGTGAGAAGTTGTTAACGCATTACTTTGTCATAATTGATCTCTCTCTGGGGAGACAAGCTTGTTACTACACAACCGTGAAGTGCCCTCAAAAACGAAAATTATTAGTTTGAATTATTTATATCTTAGCTTTTATTTATTTAGAAGTGGGAAGAATTGATAAAAAAATAAACAAATAAATCAAGGGAAAATTTGGAGTGGCAAAAAAACAAAAAAAACAAATGAAGGTGGAGAGAAAGGAGATAAGAAACCGAGAGAGAATTGAAAAAAAGAGAGCAGGAATAGTGAATTACTAAGGATAGCTTAAAAATGCGACACAAGGCCGAAAGTATGGAGTACTTGGTGAGGATTGAACTTACTTAAGTTGTAAATGATCTAGTGAGACCAGTTTGCTAACTATTACAATATACACTAGAGAAAGGTGCATAAATCTCTCTTTATTTATATATATATATATATATATATATATAGAATTGGACAAAGTCCGACAGTTTATTAAAGACATTTTTTATGTTTAACATTCTTTTTATAGTTACAAGTATTTAAGTAAATGCTCTGTTTATAATAAACAGTATTAAATAACATTTACCAGCCTGAATGTCCAAGAAATTTTTATAGAAAATATTCGTCCTTTGACAGGATTCGAACCTGCATCCTATACGGAACCGTCATTTACGCTGACGTGCCTTAACCGACTCGGCCACAAAGGAGCGTTCGGTAGGCAAAGTTGAATTTACTGCTTACCTTGCGTACCGAACGCTTCTTTGTGGCCGAGTCGGTTAAGGCACCTCTTCAATGCTATAGATGCCACAAATTTGGGCATCACAGAAATTCCTGTCGAAACAAAAAAATATGTGGAAAATGTAGTGAGAAAGAACCAGAACATAAAGAAGAGAACTGTCCAAATGAGAGCCTATGCTCAAACTGTTTGGGAAACCATTCTGCCCTCTCAAAACAATGTAGTATCTATAAACAGGAAAAAGAAATGATCATAATAAAATACAAAAAAATATATCTTTCTCAGAAGCACGAAAGGAAGTTAAAAATAACATAAAAGAAAACACCTATGCTTCCATGGCACAAAAAGCAAATAAAATAAACAATGAAGATAAAATAAAAGGTTCAACTGAAATAACAAATTTATGCAAGGAATTAAAAGCTTTCCTTGAAGAATTAAAAACTTTTTTAATTGAACTTAAATCGGATCAAAATAAAACTCAACAACCCAGATCAAATGGAATTAACCCAGAAGAAGGCAAAAAACTTTGGAAAGAAAACATAGAACAAAACTCTGGCGAACCCTCTTCTTCCCAAACCCAAACTAAGAAAATGAAAAATAAACAAAAAGACAAAAAAGTGACAACAGAGCAAGAAAGCATTCGATCAAGATCTAACTCAAAACCAAGAATCAATATATCAAATGAAAATAAATTTGAGCCTATGGAATATATAGAAATAGAAGAGAAAGAAAATAAACAAAATTCAAAACAAAACCAAAAATCTGACCGAAGGACACCACAAGCAGTTGAAGACAAAGCTTCTAAAAACTCAAGAGATGGAAAAAAACTGGAGAGGACAAATGATATAAACCTAGTAGATAACTTTACCCCCAAAAAATGAAAATATAACTATGGCACATAAGATCCTGCAATGGAACTGTCGTGGAATAAAATCTAATTACAATGATCTATTCATACTTATGTTACTACTGTATATCCAGCTGTCATCTGCTTACAGGAAACTTTTTTACAAGAAAATGCCAACTTAAAAATTATAAACAATACCACTATAACCACAATACAGGACATAGAGCTAATGGAGGAGTGTCAATATTGATTAGAAATGACATACTGCAAAGTAAAGTACATATTAAAACTAAATTACAAGCAATAGCAACACAAGTGACACTAGATAAAACCATCACAATTCTTTCCATTTATATACCCCCACAGGAACCAATAAATACAACAGAAATAAACAACTTGATGGAGCAACTTCCTAAACCCAGAATTTTACTAGGAGACTTTAACAGTAATAATCCTATATAGAATAGCAAAAAGCTAGATACTAAAGGTAAAATATTAGAAGAAATAATTAACACCTATAACTTATGTCTATTAGATCATAAATCCTCAACCTACCTTAATCCCTCCAGTGGAACAGAATCGTCAATAGACTTAAGTATATGCGATCCAGAAATTTGTATGGACTATACATGGAAAACACATAGCGACACATGTGGCAGTGATCTTTACCCGATCATTCTAGAAAATCAAAAGCCTGCCAAGGAAGAAAAGATAGGCCCCGTCAGATGGAAACTGAAAAGAGCCAACTGGGAGGGTTTCAAAAACAAATGTAAACAATTACTGATACAGTCAAAGGACACAGACAACTCGATAGAATACTTTACCAAAACACTAATAACCATTGCCTCAGAAAATATACCAAAAAAGCAAAATAATTATAAAAAAACTAAACCCTGGTTTGACAAAAACTGCCAAAAAAAAGCAGTCAGAAACTGAGAAGCAGCATTGTGAAAATTCAAAAGGAACCCACAACCCAAAAATTTGATTGAAATGAAAAACTCAAAAGCAGTAGCACGGAAAACTGTTAAAGAAGCCAAAAAGGAATGTTGGAAAAAATATGTAAACAGCCTAAATACACATTCCAAAACCAAGACAATATGGGAAATGTTGAGAAAAATAGCTGGAAAAAATCAAATATGCCCAATAATACATCTTAAAAAGAACAACACTAAAGCAACCAGCAAAAAAAGAGATAGCAAACCTACTAGCAGAGACATTTGCAGAAAACTCTAAAATGAGCAAAAATCAAAACCTACAAAAGTGTAAACAAAAAGATATAAATAACCAACTAAATTTTTCATCTAAAAATACAGAAGCCTACAACAACCTATTCACCGAAGCAGAACTAATAGAAGCCATAAAAAAATCCCACAACACAGCAGTAGGCCCAGACCAAATCCACTATGAATTTATTAAACATCTACCACAAGAATCGCTGAAATACCTTTTGAATATTTTTAACAATATTTGGACAACTGGGAAATTTCCCAAAATATGGAGAGAATCGATAATTATTCCCATACTCAAAGAAGGAAAAGAGGGAAACAATCCACAAAGTTACCGATCAATAGCATTAACAAGCTGTCTATGTAAGACAATGGAGCGAATGGTCAATGCCAGATTGAGTTGGTTTCTAGAAGAAGGAAAACACATATCAAAATATCAATGTGGATATAATAAAGGAAGAAGTACAATAGACCACATAATAAGATTAGAAACAGCCATAAGAGAGGCCAATTTAAACAAACAACATATTCTTTGATATAGAAAAAGCATTTGATCAAACCTGGAAACATGGTATAATGAAAGATCTGCATAAACTAGGACTAAGAGGTCGACTACCAAACTTTGTAAAAGGATTTTTAACAGATAGACTCTTCCAAGTACAAATAGATGCTACATGTTCTGATTATCAAAAGCAAGAGGAGGGAGTACCACAGGGAAGTGTACTCTCCCCTACACTTTTCAAAATAAAAATAAATGACATAATAAAAAACATCAAATCAGGAATAGACTGTGCCTTTATGTTGATGATTTTACAATATATTACAGATCGAGAAACCTCGACACAGCAGAGAGACAACTTCAACAATGCTTACATCAAATAAACAAATGGACACTCAAAAACGGTTTTAAAATATCAAAAACAAAAACAAAATCTGTATACTTCTGCCAACTGAAAAAATTACACAATAACCCAACTCTAAAACTAGGAAATGAAGAAATACCAGTAGTTCAGCAATATAAATTTCTAGGAATGATCTTTGACAGCAAACTGACCTTTAGACCACATATTAATTACCTAAAAACAAAATGTTTTAAAGCTCTCCAACTACTGCGAACAGTAGCCCATACAGAATGGGGAGCTAGCAAAGAAACCATTCTTAAACTTTATAGAATGTTGATCCGTTCCAAATTGGACTATGGCAGCATGGTCTACCAATCAACTAGAAAGTTTTATCTAAAAACAATAAACACAATACACCATGAAGGCCTTTGGATAGCTCTAGGAGCCTATCCCACCTCACCTATAGAGAGTCTACATGTAGAGGCAAATGAACCCCCATTACAACTAAGAAAGGAGAAACTAGCAACTCAATACTATCTAAAACTCTCTTCCTGTCCTTCTAACCCCACACACGATTGTGTACTTGCACAAAATCACATAGAGAAATTTAATCTTAACACAAATAAAATCAAAACACTGGGACTCCAAATGGAAGGAATCATCCAAGAAAATAATATACAGTCTAATCAAATACTTAAAACCAACCAATCAAACATACCACCATGGATAATCAAAAATCCAAACATAATATTAAGTTTAAACAAATTATCAAAATCAAAAACACACCCCACAACATACATTGAAAAATTCTCAAAAATAAAAGAAAAATATCAAAACTATGAAAGTATTTACATGGACGGCTCAAAAGACGAAGAAAAAAACAGGCAGCGCAGCAATAACAAAAAAAACAATTATCAAAAAACGCTTGCCAAATGAAGCATCAATTTTCAGTGCAGAAGCTTACGCAATAAAACTCGCACTAAATTTCATATCAAAAAACAAAGGAGAAAACTATATTATTTTCTCAGATTCATTATCTGTATTAACATCCCTAAAAGGGAAAAGACTGGAAAATCCATTAATACAAAGTCTTCTATATAAACTACATTCAATGGAAAAAAGCAAAAATATCATCTTCTGCTGGATTCCTAGCCATGTTGGCATCCAAGGAGGAGATAAGGCAGATACTGCTGCCAAATCATCTTTAAAAATGACAATTGATGAAAATCTTCAAATTCCATATACAGACTTAAAATCTAAAATAAATAAATACATAAGAAACAAATGGCAAAATTCATGGAAAAACCAAACCGGAAATAAACTATTTCAAATTAAACCTAAAATAGGAAAATGAGGAAATAATCTTGGAAATACTCAGAAAAAACAAGTCATCATAACCAGAACACATACAGGACACACATACTTAACCCATTCTTAGATATTAAAAAAGACAAATCCACCAAAATGTAGATGTGGAAGCCTAATCACAATAAAACATATTCTATTGGAATGCAAAATCATAACTAAAATAAGACAAAAATATCTCAATGGAAAAGGTTTAAAAGAAATTTTCAAAAATACAGATACAGATAAAATATACAATTTTCTCAAGGAAATAAAGATCCTCAATAAAATATAACCCTTTCAAATAGGGTATATGTATGTGTATATGTGTTTATAGACATATATATGCATGTATGGATGTAAATATGAAAATATACAATCAGAAACAATCACAAGAAAAAGCAATCCCAAAAAATACAGAAGATTATGAAACCCAACAGCCTTTCAACCTTTTATACAATATAACCATCTTAAATTCATAAATTAATAAGGCTTCGGCATAAAATGACCCAAATAGGAGTTGACATGCCATTAAATCCAACATCCATCCATCCAGTTCTCTCCACATATATGAATTGAAAGCTTGAGAGACATTCACTCAAGTATAGTATGTCCCTGGAAAGTAGACCTGGTGGAGATTATCTCCTTCTAGGTCAAACCACAGCTGATGCCTCCAACTTGTAGGCTTGTCATGGTCACAGTCGTGTGGCTGTTGATTCCATCAGGAGAACCCCCTTCTCTTGCTCTTATAATCATACTCCTGGGTATGATGATAAACTACATCTGGCAGCAAGGCCTCTGATCAGGAGGTTTTCCAGAGCATGGAACCACCTCTCAGGTCAACCCTGACCCAGGATGGTAGCAACTGCAAAAAAATGCAGTTGGTGTGTTCAAGGCTATGGGCAAATAGTGAACAATCAAACTGGGATCAAAATTCTATCAAAGTATAACATTTTTTATAGTAAAAATACCAGTAATACATTTTCATAGTAAAAACTATTACTAGCCATACTTTTTATTATAACAAAAAAAATGACCAGCAATGCATTTGTCAAAGAAATTACTAATGCTCCCAAGAAAATTAAATTTTAGTATTAAGGAGTTGATATGCCACTAAGCAAACAAATAATCTGGCTGTTAACTTCAGGTTAGGAAGCCCTTTGCCTAGCACACTGTCTGCATGCACAGCTATAGAGGCCAGTCTACCCCATTGTGTTGCATGGTCTTTGATCCAACAAGAAGTTTCATCTGCCTTTTGACATGTTTTGTTTTTAATCCTATTGGGTTTCTAGCGAGCTTAGGTGACCTGGTATAGTTTCCAATGAACTCACCATGTAGCAGTTATTACTGAGTTACATTGTGCCAGTAACACTTGTAGACTGACTTGAAATAATGTCATAAAGAAAGTTAATGACAAATGCAGTAGTCAGTGCAGTCAGTAAAAAGAAATTCCTGAATGCAGTTTTTATGTTAATGTACTGAGTGGATGTGGCAAAACATGTTTTTATCTTGCATTCATCAAGTATCCTGAAGAGATATTGTTGCAAAATTGTTGTCTGGTGGTAAAAATTATTTAAACTACTTGTAGCATTGACTGACACAAATACTTGTAATATATTTCCTATTTTTGATGAAACCTTTTTGTTCATAGATTAAGACTTAATGAAGCATTGATGTTGCCAACTTTTAACTTGCATGCTATTTATGAATACCAGCATGATATTAAGAGTGTATTTATGGTCAAAAGATAATTCTCTTGTGAGTAAATCGCAGACAAAATTGATTTATTCTTCTACAGACGACACACGGTTCATTGATATTATCTGTTGGCAGGATAAATCAACTGCATTTTTACAACCAAAGTGTGTTGTTTGGCAGGAGCAGTGTTTTAAATACAGCCAACTGAACGCATTTTTTAGCGTAGACACAACGGGTCTGTGTTGTTGTGAGCCACGGTCTGAACGCATGCTCGAGCGTAGACACAGTGTTTGCCTACAGATTGAACGCATGCTGTAGACACAGCCACGGTCTGAACGCATGCTCGAGCGTAGACACAGCCACGGGTCTGAACGCCATGAACGCATGAGCGTAGACACAGCCACGGTCTGAACGCATGCTCGAGCGTAGACACAGCCACGGTCTGAACGCATGCTCGAGCGTAGACACAGCCACGGTCTGAACGCATGCTCGAGCGTAGACACAGCCACGGTCTGAACGCATGCTCGAGCGTAGACACAGCCACGGTCTGAATGCAGGCTTGGTGTAAAACATGACGTATGTTTGCCTAGAGACTGTGGTGTAGACAGCCAATGTTTGCCTATAGACTCTGGTATAGACGCAGTCAGTTTTTACCTGCAGACTTAATGATAATAAAACAAAAGCAGATTTTTTAGCATTAAATATCTAAACGTCACCCAATTTATTGGAGTCAAGAGTATGTGAAGTGCAAAGGACCCCCCACCTGTTTACCATATCTATGTCTATGTTTTTGGGCCTCATGCAAACAGGATCAATGTCTCATTTATTAAAACAACTGAATTTGGTATTAAATAATCTGGAAAAAGTTGATATGTCATGAAACAAAAAGTAAACCAAATGACCAGATAAGTGTTGCTATGTTATTAAATCCACAAACACAACCATATTTTAGATACCTACCTCAAGTACTCTGATAACTAATTCTGATGCACTCATTATAATCAGCTAATTCACAATATGTGTGTAACAGAACTAAGGTATGTTTCAGATAGGTTAAGGAACCACTCTTTGTCTAGTCATCACTCTTAAGAATTCTTTAAAATTGTGTAAAGTACTGTGCTAGGAACTTTTGTCTTAACCTCGTGCCCAACACTGCAAGTTGCTACAATACCAGAATATTAACCTGAGAACTTGAGTCATGTTCTTAAATAGCCTGGATGTTATGCATGGTGTCCAACTTGTTCAGAAATGTCTTAACTATCATCTATTTACAACTGTTTTCTCAGATCAATGATTGAAAATGACTTCAAGTTCAAGCAAATGAATCATCAAGCTCTTAAAGGAGACAATCCTTCATCGCATTTTGTAGACTGGTACTACAGAATGACAAGCAAAGAGCTTTACAAAATAACAAAAGCTATATCACTTGAGGACTTCCAATAGCAGCAACAGCTAAAATAGATAGCACATGTAACTAGAAGGGAAAATCATAACATAATCAAGATGTTGACTTTTCACATTACCTTTTTGTTAGGAAAGAAACCCTTATCAAAAATAGGAGTGATAATGGACTTAAAAAAAAACTTTCTTTTTCTTTTTTTGTATTTTGTTTGCAAAACTGTTTTAAGAAAGAGATTTTTTTATAAATTTTAATTGACAGTAATAGTATTTTATCAATGAATGCTGAATTTTTCTGTATGGAAAATGTCAATGTTACCATTAATATTCTTCTTTTATGTGACATATCCCTTCAGGACGTTGGCAATCATGGCTATTTCTGCTATTTGTTGCTCTTAATAACTTTTGTCATTTAGCCATCTCTCCTAAAACTTACTATGCTATCCATTCACTCAAGCTTGCCAGATAGGTTGTGCATTGTTTTCCTTTGGCCCTCTTACCTTCAATCTGTCCTGTGAGTATCAAATTTTTCAATCCTTCTTTCCTCATTATGTGTCCCAGAAATTTCAACTATCTCTTCCTGATATTAAGGAAGCATAAGTATCCATTTTGTTGTAATTGTCTCTAGAACTTTGTCGTTGCTCGCATGTTTGGTCTATGGTATTCTCAGTATCCTTGTGGAGAACTACATTTCTGTTCTTTCAAGTCTCTTCTTCATCTGTAAGGAGATTTCCAACATTCACTGCCATAGGACTGATACTACATAACAGTTTACTACTCTTTTTTTTTGACCTTTAGAAATACCATCATAAATTACAAATTGATGTCAAGGGCAATAACTTATTTTTAAAAAATAAGTTATTATCTCCCTTGAATACCTTTTCGCAAAGTATATCCACGAATGAGAAGTATTCTTATATGGTCCGTGTAACCTTCAGGATGCAGGCAATTGTGACTCTACAACTTTTTTCTTTTTCTTTTTCTTTTTTTTTTTTTTTTTTTTTTTTTTTTTCTTTTTTTTTTTTTCTTTTTCTTTTTTTTTTCTTTTTTTTTTTTTTTTTTTTTTTTTTTTCTTTTTTTTCTTTTCTTTTTTTCTTTTCTTTTTTTTTTTTTTTTTTTTTTTTTTTTTTTTTTTTTTTTTTTTTTTTTTTTTTTTTTTTTTTTTTTTTTTTTTTTTTTTTTTTTTTTTTTTTTTTTTTTTTTTTTTTTTTCTTTTCTTTTTTTTTCTTTTTTTTTTTTTTTTTTTTTTTTTTTTTTCTTTTTCTTTTAATTTTGACCCCTTTTTTTTACCCCCTGTTCACCCATTAAGTTAATTTATTCCTATTACTTGAGATTAAATTTCAATGCCTATTTTCTGTTATTAGCAGGTTCCTCATCAGGCCGACATCGAAGAAAATGGAATGCTCTACCTGTGGATTTAGAAGTTCCAAAAGAAGTAAGCTCATCCTTTTCTTGGAAATTTGTCATTAACGTATCAATTTTACTTTTTTAAATATCCCTTTAGTATGTAGGCAATCATGATTCTCAACAGCATTTTTTTCTTTTTTTTTCTTTTTAATTATCTGTAACCTTCTTATTGTCATGATTATTCTCAGAAAAGATAGTGGTGTGTTTTTTTTTCTTGATTTTTACATGGTCTTGAATTCAAAGTTTTTTTTTTTTTCTCCTTGAGTAATCAACAAAGGCTAGAGATAGCCCGGTCTGGTGTTCTTTATATTTAGAGATTCTTGATAAAATCCAAAGAAGAATATGCAGTGTTATTGGTTCTGACCTGACATCTCTGGTTCAGTCGCTTTTCCACCTCAGTAATGTAGCTTCGCTGTGCCTTTTTTATAAATACTTTCATGGTAATTGTTCTGACCAACTTTCCACTATGGTACCTAGACTTTATAAATTTAAGTAGAGTAATAGATTGGTGTCAAGGTCTCATCATTTTATAGTTGGAATGCACACTTCTCGCTTGTGGAACATTCTTCTGGCTTCTTGCTTCCTCCTAGTCAAGTTTGATCTTCAAAAATATAAACATAATGTCATTTGTTATCTTCTTAATTACTGTTCTTTTACTGTTTGCTCTCCTTGATAGATTTTTTTCCTCATATTCTCTTGATGAGTTAGAAGCCATTGTCAAAATGCAAGATAAATAACATGAACAGAATTAGTAAAGTTTGCAATGAAAAGAAAAAAGTAAAAAATAGATGAAACAGCAACAATCATGCAAGAAAACAAGCAATATAGTTAAAGCAAATCAAACAGGTAAGAAATCAAAAGAATTCACAAACTATGAGTTGGTGTTTGTACACAAAAGCAAGGTCGGATAAGTGAACGCAATAGGTCTGTTTAGTAGTTAAGGCAGAGCTAGACTAAGTCATGTCAAAATGCGAGCTGTCCCATTTTGACTATAAGAAGGGGAAGGGAAAACTTTTGCAATCATTCCTAATACTTAACATCTAATATTCAGTAATCTCTTGCGTCTTAGTTGCTTTATTGCCTTGCTTGGGGTGAAATGATTAAAAAAGGTGTACAATTGAAAAAGCCACTAAGATGCAAGGGGATACTGAGTGTGAAAGAATATGAGATAAAAAAAATCATTATTAAGGAGAGAGAACAATAAAAGAACAGGAATTAAGAAGATAGAAGATAATGTTTCATATTGCATTTGAATCTTTGAAGATCAAAGTTAACTGGAAAGCAAGATTCCAGAAGAGAGTTCCACAAGTGAAAAATGTGAAAGAAGAAACTGTTAGCATAGAACTTACAGTGCGGGGAAAGTTTATCCCGGCTTTCCTGCATCCAAGGGTTGAGGTTAAAAAATTGCTACAAAATGCGAGTAAAAAACAGCAAGATTAGAGCAGACAAACTCTCTCTTTTAGGTGCAGACGAATAAAGGAAAAACTCCTGCTCGGTGTGTAACAACAAAAGAAGAAAGTGTTTATTTACATATACAGAAAAAAAGAGTAAAGGGATAAAGACAATTAGGAGTGAAAGAAAGGGAAAAGAGAAAATGTCCTTTAAGGGAAGAGAATATGTTCATAACAGAAAAATGGCTTGCTCAAAATATTTTTCTGATTGCCTAAAAAGTTCTTTAAGTGAGTAGAATTTTGTTAAGGTTTAGAAACATTCACAGTTCTTGTAGAGTAGGAAAATTGTTGCTAGATATAGGAATTTTGCAGTTGAGTGAGTTCATAAGTCGATGACAGAAGTCCAGTGGGCACAACAGAAGGAGTGGTGAAGGGATGCAGCTTTCAACTGGTCTTGAATTGTGGGCCGACGTTTGTTCTCTGCAGCCCTTTAGTAGGTAGCTCTTCTTTGGTTGAAAGTGGTTCTGAAGTTGACTGGAGCTCCCTATTGTCGACCTCACAGATGGTGGTCGAAATTCTCACTGCCAACTAGGTGTAGATTCTCCAAATTTATAGAGATTTGAGAGATTTTCCCCCCAAAATCGTTGTACAAATTTCCTGGACCCTCTATTGGTCAGAAAACACATTATTATCTCTGATAAGAATCAGGGCTCTGGGAGCTGGTTTTGAAAGTAATGAAAACGGGTTGGAGTGAACAAGCTGTAAGGCTTCCCCCAGACTTTATGGCACCATGGAAAGAATAATGGTGGTGGAATTCCTTTTTATATTTTCCAGCTCTCTCGTTAGTCAGAAAATATATTCTTATCTCTGATAAGAATCAAGACTTTGGGAGCCGGTTTTGAAAGTAAAAAGAGGTTGGAGTGAGGATAGAGAAAATAGCGAGAATGTGAACTTGTAAAATATTGTTCTCAAATTAAATTCCAACAACAGTTACATCTAGCTATCTCAACTGTAAAATGATGAGACCTTGCTGCCAATCTAGTATTGTGCTTAAATTCATAAAGTTGTGGTACTGAAGAGAAAAGCTCATCAGAACAATTATCATGAAAATATTTATAGAAAAATCACAGGAAAGCTGTGTTATGGTGGTGGGAGAGTAACCAAAGCTGAAATTCTTCTTTGGAATTTTATTGGTGCTGTGTATGTGGAAAAAATATTTTAAGTAATTTTGTTCATTTGAAGAACGCTGCTGGTGCAGACAATTGTAACAACAACATCAACAGTATATAGTGGGTGAGGAGAAATAAATGGATTGATGCATTTTGAAAGGGAAAAAGGCATGAGTTGAAGCATTGTCATTATACTGCTGAAGCTAGCCCCAATATCAACAAAGCAAGGTGGCTGGAGTCAATTTTAGAACAGACTGTGCATCATTAGTCAAAAAAATTAATTTCTGGTGATTTGGATCTCTAAGTTGAACCTGGTACATTGTTTCATATTGTCACCTGAAAATTGAATTGGATAGAATTAGTGTATTTTACAACTGTGGTTATTTAATGTTAAAATCTGGCTTTGTTATATTTTAGTCTATACTATATACTTGAGTCTATAAGTATATGTTGATTGAGTTTAATAACAAGTTCTTTGGCACACAGGTTTAATAACTGAGGCTGTAGACACACACTGGTCAAGTTTAATAACTGTCTACAAGCAAACCACCTAAGAGGTGATTCTTTTTAGTGCGTGTTTCACCTTTCTGCAAGGAAAGCATTCAGCATATTCTAAACTGTATGTGATCTGGGATTACAAAGGAAATGTTTGTCGCAGATTATTTCCACATCACAGAATAAATCACTAAGTTCAGACTTGAACATCGGAGCAGAAAGAAATGCTGAAAACTTGATTCACAGGTACTATCTCACGAATCACAATGCATGTAACCAGTCAGAAAAATAACTCATTTTCCAACAAACTCGGTAGCCAAAATACCCCAATTTTTTTCACAGATTTGAGAACACCAACTGCTTTTATTGGGTCATCATTTTTTCCATTTTTCGACAGCTGGGAGAGGATGTTCAGTAATTTGCATATCAAAATACTTTTATAGCAACTCCTGCAACAGACTTGTTTTTTAATTCAAATATTCCCTCTTCAGCATGTCATGCGGAATATGTGCCCTTTTGTTTGGTAAGTAATTTTCTTTTTCACCACATTTTCTGTCGTAGAATACACACGACACACTGTCAGTTGGTTTGACAAGGTAAGTCACCATTTTCTTCGCTATATAGACTTTGCTGATCAGGCAATTGACAGTTAAAAGCAACAGCATTACTCATCTTGGAGCAACACTGGAGGTAGCTTCTGCTATTAAGACATTTGGTACAAGTTGACAAAGTTAAAAAAAAATGATGCAACAATTTAGTTGATCATATGCTTATTGTTGACGGATTGAAAAACTTGCGCCCAGTCAACATTCCCAAACTAAAAATCCTTATTTGACTGGTAGTGAATTTACGGAGTAATGTATTGCAACCTCTTGTAACCTGACCAGAGTCTTATGGACATAATTTTCAGTTGATGCTTCAAATGTTGCAAATATTTTCACCAACAGTAGTAAAAGAAGAGGTCTGTCTTGCTGCAGGATATTATAAAAATGTTTATTTAAATCCATTTGGCAAAAAACTGACGCAGTCAGGCATCAAGGTCTTGTAACACTGCTTCTATTCAAAAGATACATATCCCACCGATTACCATTTTAAACTGTTGACTCTTGTATCAACCTTTTTTTTCCTTTTTTAAATCAATCCTGCCTCACCTCACCCCACCCCAAGCAAGGTGATAATTCCACTAAGACACAAGAAACTACTGAGAGTGAAAGAGAATGAGAAAAATTTAAAACTAACTGGAAACCCAATCCTAAACAAGGGATAAAACCAGAGAATATTTTTAGATATAATAATTATTTACTGATATAAGTTCTACTAATTATCCCATAGCTATGAGGAGAAGAGGTGAACTTATGCCTTTCTCAATGGTATTTGAACGTAAATGAATATAACGAGCCTAACTGGAATTGGAAATTGGTTCTTTGATCTCAAATTCTGAGCTTGAGATGGAAATTGCAGTTTTAAAATGGAAATTTTCTTTTTACTAACAATCAGATTTAACAACTGCCATTTTTATTTGATACTCTGTTTGCCTTTCTTAAGTCACTCGACCCTGACTGTTGCCCTCCAGTTTACAGTATTTATTTAGGAACCAAGTTTTATGAAGTTTGCTTGATTTAATATAAAAAAAAAAGTGGAAGTGAGCGTAAAGCAAACATTTTGTCTTTTTTTGTTTTATCCTTTCTTTTTCCTATCACATATGGTGACCAAAGTGGAGGACAGTTTGTCATTTCAGAAGACAAATTTTATGAATGTAACTTTTTCCAAAAATTTTAATAATCTCAATAGGGACCAAATGATAATGTAGACTTTTTATCTCTAGATGACATTTCAACCACAATTTATTTATGGAAATCAGTTTGAAACTGGACTTTTCTGTTTGCCTTCTTTAGTTTTTTTTTTTTTTTTTTTTTTTTAAACATTGTTTGGTGTCTTTACTGATTTCAACCTGGCAACCCTGTGTACCACACACCCAAATTAGTTTTACTCTTGTAAGAATTTATTTGAGATACATTTTTGTTCCTAAAACTTTAACTATGCATGTTAAAGTGCTGTGTGAAACACATATATTTGAAAGACAAGACATTTGTTTTACTTGCAACATCCAGTTTGTGAGTTTGAGTTGAATATTTAATTTTGTTGCAGTTGAGTAAATGCGCACAATCCTTTTCCAAAAAATCAAAACCAATTTAAAAAAAAAATAATTACATTTTGGTGATAGAGATCTATTAAAAAATGCATATTTCACTTGTATGGAAAACTAGAAGCCTGGACTGATAAAATTGATGTTTTTTAGAAACCTAACTTGGAAAAGCAACAGGCTGCTTTATGTAAACAAACCTCAACTTCAAAAGATGGACCTTCTCTTCCAAAAAAGAAACAAAGGCAAATGACTGCTGTTTCTAAAATTTGTGCACAAACCAGAGTGGAGCAATTTCCAAGAAGATCTTTATGCTGATGGCAATGTGCTTTTCTGCAAATTTTGTCATCATAATGTTGACTTTGTTAGGGTGGATACTATAAAAGACCATATTTAGTCTAAAAACTATTTGGCAAAAAAGGCTTTTAACAAACGACCCACTATAAAACAGACTACTATAACAACTTTGGTGAAAAGTAAAGATATGAGAAATGATTTCATTCTTGATATTTTTTTTTTTTAAATGTGATGTGCATGATGTGTGACATACCTGTCAATAAAATTGACAAGATATGACCATTTTTGTTAAAGTATTGTAAGGAAGGTGGTACTATTCCTTGAGCTAAATGTATTAGGCAACTATATCTACTAAAATTGTTTGATAGTCATTTTGCTGCCTGTTGTAACCTAGAAAAGGTTACTAAATGTGGAATAACCAAAATGGAGGTTGGAAATGAAATGGTAATCTTCATAACATCAACAAAATACAATACTCACCAGCAGCATGAAGTAGGTAAACCATAATACTACTTAGACAGCATACAATAGTGTCCAACATATTTATGAGGACTGGGACATACACATTAGTGTTCATAGGTACAGCATATAACACTGCTCTAAAATAAAGCTTACCAACACAACCATAAGTATCATAGTAGATGAAACAACTGACCATTGTGACAACAGCATTTTGAATGTGATTGAAAGCATTCAAGGGGAGCCATTTCTTATCAAGGCTTGCATCCAAGCTGTTATTTATGTTGTCATTGCATTTGATGATATCAATGCATTTGTAGCTAATTCAGAAGTATATTGTAAAAAGGTGCATAGGGATGTTTTATCCAGTATATTTGTAAACGATCATCATATTTTGTGTTTAGCACACATTTTACATCTTGTTAGTGAGGTATTCTCATACTGGTCACAATTTGAAAATGTTGCTCAGGTCAATACTTTCATTAAGTCATTTTTTTCCCAAAAACATGGACAAAAACAGTGATATCTGAAATGGCTTAAAGCCTACTTTATAAAAATTTTAAAAAATTACACAAAGACCACATTCTTTCTTCTGTGTAAAATGTAAAAAATTTAATTCCCCACCAAATCTAAGTTCTTGCTTCGAACAAAATTTAGTTGGTAGGAATAGAAAGGGAAAATATAACGCATGCTTCTCTTTTCCAAGAGGACTAAACAAAACCCAACCACTGCGTGAAATTTTAAAGGAAAAACATTTAATACATAAGTACAGGCAAAAAAGCCTACAATACAAAATTTGCACAAAAATTTTCTTTTGTGTACTTATTATGGCAGAATAACAAATTTCTAACATTACAGGAATTACCATCAAATACAAGGAAAGAAAATGTTACAGTTTTTAGAAAACAACACAGATTCAATGACAAAAAAAGATTGCATGATTAAATGGAAAAAGGGGAAAATTTAAGAAAGTAAAAAGAAAAATTTCACATGGCAGAAAATACGAAGTAAACCCATCTCAATTCTTCAACTGAATACTCAGTAGGAACGTCCCTGCACAAAGGGGTTTCATGTTTTCCATTGGTAGTTGTCTTGATTGCTTTTTGTAGTACTTTGCTGGCAAGTTAAGCTTGAATGTTTGTTTCTTCTTAGGAAGACACAAAAAAAATGTTCTGTCTTGGAGGTTGTATTTGCCTTGAATCTGTTGAATCTTTCTTTCCCTGTGTTGATTTAAGACTCCTTCAGTTGGACTAATTCTCTGTTCTTGAAGTGTGGTGCTAATGCTTCCTCCTTGACAGTTAATTACTTTCTGTTGATCCACTAATAGCAATCCCTTTTGTTGAATAAAGGAGGGTCACACTCGCTTCATCCATGATTTCACAAGGTCTTGAAGAGCACATCTCTCATTGGCCAGTAAATATGAAAACCTTCTTTCTCCATGAATTCAAAAAATGAATCCACAACAATTCCCAAATAATTTTGGCAGTTCTTTAACTGCTAATTTTAAAAAAGATTTTCACAATTGCAACAATTTATCTTTACAAACACAAACGGTGCAAAAATACACTTTTCTCAAAAGCATATGTGAAAAAAAATACTGTTAATCTAGTTATAAAATAAAATTTTTCTAACTTTACTATGTAACTAGTGAAACTCTAGTGAAGCAACCTGATAGAATTCATGGTTCAATTCAGCCACATATCACTCTTCATATGTTCAATTTTATGAAGGATTCTTCAAACTAGAAAAAAGCCACAGCTTGGCAATAGACCAAATTTTGGAATTAGTAAATCATAGTAAATTGCAACATGCATCCTACCATAATTTACATCTTATCAATGAGAAATGCACTTGTTTAATAAAAGCCTTGACAAGCTTAGAAGATCCCAAGTCCCCATTTGTATATATTGTATACAACCTAATGGAAGATTTAAAGCATTACCTTGATAATGGTAGGTTGAAAACAACATTTGGTCTAGAAACTGTCTGTTTTCTGTCTGAACTGAAAGGCATAGAGAGGAAAAAGTTTACATCAAATTTGCAGGATATACTCAGTACGACATTTTCTGTTGAACAAATCCTTGAATACTTAATCAGTGTATGAGTTTTACAAATCAGCTCATCAGTTCAATCCTAGACAGCTATCATGTATTAGTCATGACATTGGCAGTTTTGCAGCCATCAAAGGTTTTCACTATACTCTTTGAAGAATTTCAAATTTATACAGACTACAAAGATGACCTACCAAATCCCTCCAGTATATTGGAGTGCCAATAAGAGCAGATTATTCAATGCCTGTTACTAGTGTAGATATTGAACGTTAATTTTTCTCAGTATGAATATTTGCTTAGTGACTGATGTGAAGGTTGAACTAAGAATACCTAACAGCTTATGATGCTATACTTTAATGGAGAAAAGATTTTAAACCTTGCTGATTTCTCGGTTTGAAATGAAATGAATTGAAGATTATTGATTTATTGTATGAAAAAGTAAAATCATAATTTTATTTTTTCATACAATTAATCAATAATTTTCATTTATATCACTACCAATACAAGTTTCAATTTTGGGTGTGAAAAAAATCTGTTTCAGCAGTTGATACTTTTACTTAAAAAAAATATTTGAACTTAATATATTTTTACATCATTAGATTAAGGGCTGAAGCATGAGGTTCAAAAACCTATCAAGCTGGAGCAACTTATCTAATGAGTGGATATTCCAGATATTAATATTTTTCATTTTCCTTTTATTTTCCTGTTTTAAGAACATTTATATATTGTTACACTTTCACAGTAAGTATGATAATGAAGCAAAAACATAATTCTATACTGAAAATGGGGGTGGGCATGGAATTCTGTACTGAAAATGGAAACAGAATAGGATTCCCTAAAACCTGAAACAGAATTAAGGAAAATCGATCCCTCTATACCTGGTATACTCAAGCAGTGAGACCAAGGTGGATGTTGCTTAACTTTGAGAAACTGGTTTTTCTACTTGATATAACTGTAAGCCAATTCACTGCTGGATCATTGGTAATGATGTCAATTCTAATACCACTTAATTTGGCTAATAAAATTGAGTTTTGATGGTTTTAACATTGTAATTCAAAATGGCCAAATGTTTTTGTTATAAAGTTTGTATAATGTTACTGGTTAGTAAGACTGTAAGGATGACACTAGAAGAAAAGGTTGACGGAAGAAGGGTTTAATCACTTGAAATAAGAATACAGTAGTTCAGTGTGACATGAGTACGACTGGAAAGCATTATACCTTTGTGACCCATTTTTTGCTACTGTTCTATGAGCAGACATTCTACTCAGAGCAGAGGGACAAGTTCATGTTTCAATAATAAATGTAAGGAATGTTAATCTTTCTACACAATAACCCCCCATTTTAAGATATGCATTCTCTTTGGAATTTCTATTTTCTTTTGGGGTTCAATTCCAATATTTTCTGAGGATTTCTTTTTATTTTAATAACATGGTGTGTTTGAGTATTTATAATTGGAGTTGGCAAGTATCGTACAGCATTTCCATCAGTAAATTTCTTTGTTGGGTTTTATTTCATATGAATATTTTGCCTTTAATTGCTTTAAATGCCTTTTTTGATTACTTTCTCTATGACCTAATCTTCCACATTGGAAACACTTTTTATTTTTGAATTGGCAATCCATCTTATAATGATGTCCTCCTCAAATATAACACAGGTTTGGTGCAGTCATCATTTTTTTTCTTCTTTTTTTTCTCTCTTTGGTCACACTATTTTTACTTGTACAATATCCCTTTCTTCCATTTTTGCAGTATCATTTCTTGAACTTAGAAGTCTTGTTAAAATGCGAGAACAAATTTTTAACCCTTGAAGTTAATTCTTGCACAAAAATCAAACATAATCATACCTGGAGATAACTCGTTGTAGTTTGAGCATAGATCGCCAGAGAGCAAACACAGGTGATCCCATTTTGAATAAGCAGATCACATGATCGCAAAGGAAATGTATATATGGGAATTAGTGTGGTGTCTAATGGATCATCATTTCTATTCTATCCTCTATTACTATATGGATTGACTTTCTCTTTTCTATGATATTCTCCATACTGATCATTATTTGGTGATTACTATTTGAGTGAGTATTATTGAGTATGTACTATTAGTGCGAGTGTTATCTGAAAGTGTCTGACACCAGTATTGTTCAATGGCGTTACTATAGATGTATCTGTGCTTATAAAGTCTCTAGTACAACGAGCATTACAAAAGTGACAATGAGTATTCATTAACATCACAAAAATGGCAACAAGTGTTTGTTGACATTACAAAATTCATTCAGTTTAAATTTTTCACATTGATTGACAATACTAGCATAAATAACAAAATCCATCTTCTTTTTTCTTTTTAAGATTTAAGCATTGCCAGCCTGCATAAAATAGAGAGCTTCTTTCACTGAAAATTTTAGACAAAATTAAGTTTTATCAAATATAATATTTCCTTTTTTTTTTTTTTTTTTTTTTTTTTTTTTTTTTTTTTTTTTCAGGTAAAATGTAATTACAATAATTTTTGTGCTGTGATGAACATAATTTCCTTAAAAGTAAACATGCCTTTTTTCTTTGTACCTTCTGTAATACAACAAAAACGCCTTCTTGCAGGTTATATAAAAATTTTCCAATAGAGTTTGTGATTACATCAGGTGTAAATTAACTAGTACTAGTTTCATTTAATTTCTGCAATATTGCTTCAAGCATCCTTGTCTGGTTTTCCAATATTTTGTATTTGTGAGAATATATGTTTAACTAATTTTATGGTCCTGTCTTGAATGAATCTGATCCTTGGAGTATTTAAATTTTTAAGGTTTGAAGTGCCCAAATATATCTTCAAGTTTCACATGATATCCAAAAGCACCTGAATGAACTTGCAATTTGGTAGCACTGTATTTGAATATGCACAGACAATGTCCATCACATGATCAACTAGAAGCACTGGAAATCTACAACTTTTAAAGAGTTGTAAATTTCCAAAACCATATCTCAGCCACTAATGATCAGGAGGCTAAATTTGGTATCTGAAAGAGAAATCAATTTATTTTCATATAAAATCAACTTGTAATACTTGATTTTCATCAGTGTTTGAGATATGTCAATTTAATATTCATATTTTTCAAAAATTCAGTCATGACTTCAGGGATTTAACAATTGAAATCTCTTAAGAAGTGACAGAATTAAAATTATCTCTAGACAATAATTCCAACAAGTAAATGATTTAGGAAAATTATTGGAAGGATAAAGGTACTGGGTATTTTCTGCACTTTAGAAAGGAGTTATTATCATTCCAAAAATTGTTTATAATATCCTATCCTTTTGTTTACACTATTTACATTGTTTGGACTGTTATCCTCATCTTTGTTGTCATATTCACAATGTTTTGTCTGTTGTATGTTCCAGCCTTCTTCAGGTGATTGGAATTTTGAATCAAACCCTTTATTTTATCCATTAGAGTAGATTGTTCTAGTTTCACATTCCATATCTCTTCCGGCTATCTCAGTTTCAGTTTCCCCCTAACTCAACTTTCCAAGTTTTTGTTCACATCTGCTGTGGCCAGGTATTGAACTCACAACTCTTTGGGTCAAATCACTAAATTACTTCAACCAACGCTTTCATCAACTGGGCCATGTGTCCTTGTTTTATTGAATTTTAGAAATGTTAAATTTACTCTTATTTTCTGATAATGTCATATTTACAAAAATTGCCACATTTATCTACACACAAAAAAATTATTTTTAAAATAGTTTTTTGATTATTTGTATTAAGTCTTTCCATTTCTAAATATAATTTTCACCTAAAAATAATATAATCTAAAAGGCTGAAATTAATACAGAATTTAAAAAAAGTTAAAACTTAATCAATTTTTCTAATTAAATAACATAATAGTTTTATTTCATTTTTTTTTTACGATTCAGAGCAGATTTTTGGTAAATGTTTCTGTTTAACAAAAAACAACTTGATGATTTAAATTCCTCAAGGAGTCTGGCTTTTAACCAATATGAAGAGGCTGACATTTCATAAAATTAAGTCGGGGTAACAGATGTAAAAAAAAAAAAAAAAATTTTTTACCAAGATTTTCTAAATAGAATTCAAAAATAATTTAATTCATTTGTGAATATGTCCTGAAAATATCATAAAAATCTGGCAATTATTTGATTTTTGCAAGAATTTCCCAAATTTCAAAAAAATCTCTGTATATGAAATTAAAAAAAACACATTTTGATATTTTAATATTAATTGTAATAATTTTATGAAAATCTTATTTATAAAAGCAATTAAAAATTTTATAATTAAATAATGTCATAGTTTTATTGCATTTTTTATTTTATGATTCAGAAATTTCATAAAATTAAATAAGTGACAGTAGTAACAGGTGTTAAAAAAAGAAAAAAATTTACAAAGATTTTCTAAAAAAAAAAAAAAATTTCATTCATTTGTGAATAAGTTCTGAAAATTTAATTAAAATCTGACAGTTATTTTCTTGCAAGAAAATCCCTAATCCCTGATACAAGAAAGCAAGATTTTTAACCAAAATTTCAAATGTCCTAGAAAGGATTAAAAAATTTAATAAAATAATGAAAAAAAAATGCTTTGGTCTTTCCCCTTAATAATAACAAACATTTTGATGATGTATCCTTGTTTTTATCAAGTTTGGGTCATTTTTTTATTATAGTATGTTCTTCTTTTACAAAATTTTTTGTAATGTAATTGTTTTATTTAAGGCTTCATCTGCTTGTCTGGCTGGGTCAATCAGTTATGTGCCATGTGTGATACATGCATACGCGATCATGTATCTTTCAATACATGACTGACAAGGCAGATTTTTTTCCTGCATTAGGTTGCCATTTCTTTCTGCAGTAGACCAGTTGTCATCCAAGGCTATAGAACCCAGTATATCCTACTATTTGCCCATAGCTGGAGGGAGAAGAAGAGGATTTATAAGTTTCCCCAGGGTTATCAGCATGTAAGTGAATCTAATGGATTTGACTGGAATTTGAACTCGGCTCTCCGATTCCTCAATCTGCGCCACTATCCATTACTCCACCATGCTTCCTTTGGGTGGGTAGGTAGTGATATCTGGGACGACTTCCTCCTACCAACTCCTTGCTCATCTATTCATCCAGGCTGATAATATAAAATGGAGGCTTCAGAATTGCAACATGGATTAGCAGCACACTCCCTGATCCCAAGTAGAACTGTTAATATAGTCCAGAACCCAGATATAACTGATTTCCACTATTGTTGTCACTTGATCTGCAAAAATTCCTCATCCACCCCTTTACTTATGCATTACCTTATGGTCAAAGTGGATACCACTTACAAGACCAAACTTCAAAATGAATTATCTGCTTGTTCATCAAACAGAAATACTTGATCGAGATAAAACCACCTCTTCCCCATTCTATGTGGGTGTCCATGGTATCGTGACCTGTCATTGTTTTATTTTCTCTTGGATGTTGGTCACTTTTCTATCATATTTACCAGACATTGTACCTTTAGATTAACATTTATGTCAGTCTCTACTGTATTATTTTAACAATTTCAACTCCATTGAAGATTGCAAAAAGTAGCAAGAACATTTCTTTAAGAAAGATAAAAAAATAAAACATTGTGAAGTTAGCTGAAAGATGTCAGAAACAGTGTAAGACAAAGGTAAGTTGTTGCATAAAGTTAATGTTGGAAAAAAAAAAATTCTCTTTTATTTTTACTTAATCACAAAAGGCTTAACACAATCCAGCAAATACTTTTTGTTATAGTATATTATTCAATTATCTAATTATTTCTAACTCAAAGATTATTTATTTATTTGCAGGTTGTTACAGCAGTGAAGGAAGAGGTGTCTCCTCAGTATGAACACTATTTATTACTTCTACAACAACGTAACAGGTATGAAAATTGGTCTTTATTAAAAACTTTAATTCTTTAGGAGATTAGCTAATATTGTGGAAGATTGATAGGGACAACAAAGAATAGGATATCAGTTCAAATAATTTTTGCATAATGACGCTATTAAAATGACAAAGAATAACAAAAATGACTTCAGGCACTAAAATAAATTTTCTTACTTGGCAGTAAGAAAATTTTGTAAATGCTTTAAGAAAATGTATTTAAACTAACATATCATATGTAAAATTTGATTGGATTATATATGCATGTATCAGCACTGGTCTTTGATCAGAATATCAAGCTCTAATGAGGATCAAAGTGTAAATCCCTGTTGCAGACACCAGCTCAGCCACATTTGTATTTCTTCAACACCCACAAAGCCAAGCTGTGATTTATATTGCAAATATACCTTGGCTACATTTTCTGGAAAAGAGTGCATAATCTGGCATGTCCAGTAGTTGAATAAGGCCTGTACACTCAGATTATATACACACATATATAATATATATATATATATAGTGTATATTTAGGCAGCAATTTTTTATTAATGCATGTTTCATTAAATAATATAGACAAGTTTTGTCTATTTATTTTAAGTAAGTTCCTTTCATGTTGTCTGATAAGCTTAATCACATTATTGTTGAAAGACGATAGGAAAACACCATATTGATAAATGTTTAAATCCAATCTAAGCCATTATCAAAGATGACAATTTCAATAAATCAAACAACAACGGACAAAACAACAATGATAGTTCGCCCCTTGCTGCATGAAAACTTACTGAAAATAAATAGACAAAACTTGGCTATATTTTTTAATGAAACATGCATTAATGAAAATATATATATATATATATATATAAATGGACAAAGTCCGACAATTATTTTAATATATTTTATTGTTATATGTTATTTATATAGAGACAAATATTTAAGTAAATGCTCTGTTTATAATAAACAGTATTAACATTTTACCGGCCTTTTTGTTTGAGAAATTTTCATAGAAAATATGTGTCCTCCAACAGTAATCAAACCTGTATCCTAAAGGGAATGGTCATATAGTCTGACATGCTATACCAGTTTAGCTACAGAGGACTGTCTGGTTAGCAAGGTTGATTTTACTGTTTTCAAACTACAATTTTCCATGATCTCCCTTGAACATTCATATCTGCTCAAGGTGTATCTAAACGTAAACAAATGACGTCACACTATGAAATAGACAAATCCGACAATTTAATATATTTTATTGTTATACGTTATTTATGTAGACACAAATATTTAAGTAAATGCTCTGTTTTTGATAAACAGTATTAACAACATTTACCAGCCTGAACATCTGAGAAATTTTCATAGAAAATATGTGTCCTCCAACAGGAATCGAACCTGTATCCTACACAGAACCATCATATAGCCTGGTATGTTATACCATAACATATAACATAAAAACTGTAGCTGTGATTTAGTTGGATCTTATCTCCAAGAGATTTCAAGTATAGCTCTCAGCATCCAAATGTAGGTTCCATCAAGCTTAGACTCTATGGTTTTACCTAATGTCCAAGCAGTGGCACCATACATTAATACTGCCTCTACAGTGGTATGAAAGTGTTGCAGTTTGAGGTTGTCTGCTAAATCAGATTTCCAGATTACGTCCATTTTATTCAAGGTGGACCAGACTTTAGCTATGTAAATTTTCACATCCTTTTCTGTAGAATTTATTTCCTTTCCTAGGTATATAAAAGATTTTATTGATTCTCCTGAGGCAGTTTGTATTCAGCCTTGCTTGTTGAAGCCTGTGAATTCAGTCTTAGAAGCATTGACATAGTCCAACATTGTTTGCAGCATTTCTAGATTACTTGAAGGTTATCATATTATTATAGTCATTTGTGTACAATAGTGCAGAGTCAAGAGCTGAAATCCCTAAAATATTGGGAACCCTTTTTCTAAATTGGACTCAAATTATAGCAGAAGGATTACTAAATTTGAGAATCCACAAACATTTCAAAGATCCAAATCATTAAATTGTAATAAGTTCATCTTTACTGTTTTATTTTTAATTAGGATGTTGCGTAAATTGAAAACCAAAAGTAGCCAGGAGATTGCATTAGAGAGAAAAGAGCAAGGATTCACCCTCTACATAAATGGAGCTAATGCTGCCTTTACTCAAGGAAGAGTTGCTCCCCAACCACCCTCAACCAACCAAATTTCTAATCACAAAGCTCATTCAAGAAGATACCTGGCAACTACACAATTAAGTAAGTTGATGTCTTTCTTTTTAGAAATTTATGATTCTCCTTTTTTATTGAGATCAAATATACAATTATCATAGCAACACTGATTACAAAGTACATTTCAAATGCTCTATTATCTGGTACAGTACTGTGGAACTGTATTGGTTACCGTATGGTTTAACTGCATCGATATTCTCTCATGGCTATTTAGTCCAAGAAAAAAATCCACTTAAGTTGCATCTCCAGAAATTGTAAATAAAAGAAGAAAGTTATGGTATTAGTGTTCTTCAATTTGGTCTCTTGAATAAAAGCAATACATTTGTTGTCTCTGAAGAACGTCTTGACCAAAGTTAAATCAAGATTTAATCACATAAAATATCTGTAAATTTTGTGTTTCACTTTTTTAGATAAGTCTTGGAATATCTGTTACTTACAGGACAGATTGAGAGCAAGAGGGACAGATGAAAACAATGTATAAAATATTTAATATATGGCAAAATTGGGTTTAGAAATAAAGAAAATTGTGGAGTCATGATCACCTCCATACTGATGGACACAGCACATGAAGAATGTCAATATAAAAATTTCATCATTTTGAACTGTTGCCCTCATCTTGGTGGTTATAGATGTTATTAATTAAAGTATATAGACTATTTTTCTAGGTGCTGTGTCACTTCAGGATATATCCGATCATGGCTCTCCACAACTTCCTATCACTTGTGGCCCTTAGCAGTTTTTCTCCTTTTACTAAGGTTTTTCCCACCCTGTTCTGCCATCTATTCACACAATCTTGTCAGGTAAGTGACTCTCTGCCTTCCTCTACCCCCCACCCCAGTGAGGATTAATATTGGCTCTTATGCATCTCAATTATCAGAAGTGGTATAGAAACCCACTATATTGATCAAATGTTGAAACAATCTGACATTGTATATAAAGGCCCCAAAAGCACAAACCAAGATGGTGGCATAGTGGATAGAGGAGTTGGTTAAACGTGTTTACTGTCATCTAGTGGGTGTGAGTTCACCCAAGAACAAACAATAACTGTCATCATGGGGACAAAATAACACAACAGTCAGCAGATATCCCATATCAGCCAAAAAGCAATGGATATCTGATGATGGCCAAAGGGTATCTATTTGAAATGCTTTGTCTATAATAACATTTATAACAAACCAAGATGAGAACAATAGTTCAAAATTAAAGTATAATGAAATATCTACGTTGTACAGTTCCAGTCATAAAATATACAAAAACATAACGAAAACAATAACATCTTCAAATTCAAATATTTTCCCAACAAACTTGGCAACCTGCTAAACATACAAAGAAATATTTTTTTTTTTTTCATTTCACTCTAATCAAGGTGATAATGACACTAAGATGTCAGGGGTTTACTGTCAATGGAAAAAATTGAGAAAATGTTTCGGAGAGAGAGGACATTAAAAGACCAGAAATCAAGGAGACTGAAGATAATGATTGACATTGTATTTAAATTTTTGAAGGTCATAGTTGATTGGAAAGCAAGAAAGTGAAAGAGAGTTCCACAAGTAAGAAGTGAGAGAAAAGAAATTGTTAGCATAGAACTTATGGTTACATCTAGCAATTTCAATAGTACTGCACTTAAATTTGTAAAATTAAAGTACCAAAGAGGAAAGTTCATCTCAACAATTACTATGAAAATATTTATAGAAAAGGCAAAGGTAAGCTATGTAGTGGTGGTTGGAAAGTGACTGAAGCTGAGTTTCTGTTCCAGAGGCATGATGCCTTCTCACATGATATCTGTACAACGCAAAACATCTGTGCCTTCTTGGCAACACTTTTTCAACTGACTTGAAGTGAAGCAACTACATTGAATCAATAGCTGTATCTACTGCAACAAAAATTGAGTCACAGTGTTGTGCCAGGAAATTTTTCTCATCTGAGTCCATCTTGCACATTTACAAATCTATCATTTATCTGGGCATTGAATATTGCTACTATATCGGGTATGGTGCTCCTAAAATTAATCTTGAGTTTCTTGACAAAATCCAAAGAAGGATCTGCATTGTAATTGTTCCTGACTTGGCATCTCACCTTCAGTCACTTTCTCACCAACATGATGTGGCTTCACTCTGTCTTTTCTACAAATATTTTCATGGCAACTGCTCTGATGAGTTTTTTTCCCTGGTGTTTTGAATACGTGAATTTAAGCGTGCTACTATTCTAGCATCTAGGTCCCACCCTTTTACTGTTGAAATAGCTAAATGCAACTGCCACTTCTCCTCCTCCTCCAGTTGCTTTTCTTGCACTTCCCACCTGTGGAACTCTCTTCTGTTTACTTTACTACAATCTTCAAAAATTTAAATGCAACATCAATTGCCATCTTCTGTCTTCTTCAATCCTTTTCAGCTGTTGTTGTTTCCTATCCTCCTCTTTTCTCTCACTTCCACTCCTTGTAACCTCCTGTGTACTAGTAGCATTCCCACCTTGCTTCTGGTGAAATCATTTAAAAATAATAAACGTGTTCATTAGCCAATAAAACAATGATCTAACCTCTAGCATCATGCTATAGAGTGCCATAAGTTAAAACTTTTGCTTACCTTTGGTATTTGTGGAAGAAATGTTGAACATAGTACACCAAGGACATTGTTTAATCCATTCTGTTGCCGTTCCTGCAGTATGAAGGCAATGTATTATTCCGGAATTATAATGCCTGCTCACATGATGCCCATACAATACAACATGCTCTGCATGATGTTCGGCAACTTCTCAGGCTGTCATGTCCCCCATTTGACATGCATAGTGCATGATAGTACAACACTTGACTTGTTCACTTAGTCCGCTAACAACTTTTGTTTTGCGTCAATAGATGCAAGATGCTTAGAATGTGGCTATACAGGATGGTTTTCAGCATTTGTACAATTGCAGACATGTGAATATTATCAACCATTATTGATTTTTGGTTAGTATTGATTGTTTAGAGTTTTTTTTCTTTTTCATCACAACTGCTTTACCGTGTCCATCAATTAATTGTAGATTGGAAAGAACGAACCAGCTTCAGGCAAGACTCGAACTAGTATCCATTTTACTTCAGGAAGCCCGTATATGTGCTGTAGAATCTCTATCATTGAAACTACGAGAACTTTATGGCTGACAGGAAATAAAATCTAACATAACAAAAACTAATAATGAGTAATTGTTGGAAAGATTCAGTTTCTGCTGCCATAACACCATCATCTGCTTCTGACAAAATAAAGTAGGAGACATTATTTTTGGAGGAATGCTTGTATAATAACAATCCTACTACAATGGCCTGTACATGTAAACGTTGCTACTTATCTCTTTCAATTTCAGTATCTAGGCGATATAAAACAATGATGGATCATCAACAACTGAAGGAACTTGAACTTGACTTGGAGCAAGAACTTAAAGAACGCCAGGCAGCCAGAACTGCTCCTTTAAACAAACCACGCAGGAAACGATGGAATTTAAAATCTCTAGATCTCAAATTGGCAGGCATGAGTGATAGTGGTAAGTAGGTCTTGTGTGTGTGTCTAAGTAAGATGAAATATGTGAAAACCAGTTGAATGTTTAAGGTTTTTATTCAGTTGCCAGAAAATCATCATTGGAATAAGTGAAAAAATTTGATTGCCATGGTAATGATTTTTCCTTAATTTTTTCCTCTTGTTCAGATAATGTTCTTATTGACAATAGAATAAAAAAAAATAATCATGCAACTGGTTTTCACATATTCTATCTTACCTTGTTTGGATATTTCATATCGCTCATTTTATCATATATATCAGTAATGACTGGAGGTCATCAATCTTTGTTGGGCTCATTACAGTCTTTAATAAAATATACTATTGGTATAACTTGGATGCTAAAATGATTCTTTTACTCTGCCTAAAATATATCATTTTTTAAAATTAAAATTTTTAAAAAACACATTTTAGTATTTTAATATTAATTGTAATAATTCTAGAAAAATAAACATTTTTTAAAAAAATTTTTCCAGACATGTAAGAAAAAAGGGTGAACACAAAGCTAGATATCTTTATTTTTTTAAAAAAAATAACATGTGTATATATCTTGAGTGTGTGTTTGTATACATATGTCTGTGGATTAGTGTTTATGTCTCTCTTTGTTTCTGAATTTTATTGTACATTTATGATCACTACTGCTGACTGATATCATATTTCCTCAACACTAACCCAGTCACACTCCTCACCCCAACCCTCTAGTTGATGATTTTCGCTGAATTTAAGGTTGAGCTAAATTTAATTTGCCCTTTCTCAAAAGATACAGTCAGCTAAAAACCTTATACTGCATGGAATAAATTATTTAAAATGGACATTTTAAATAATTTATAATAAGTTGAAATAAAAATGTGATCTTTGAAAAACAGGACATAAAAGTCATTAGAGAGTTTTAAAAAATTATTTATCTAATTAAAGCAAGAAATACCTTGCCTATTCATATGTCTCCAGCTTCGATCAAGCTCAGACCTACTCAGCCCGACTAGCTACATTCTTTTTTTCACTTATTTTCTTTCTTTGTTTTTTTTTTCTTTCTTCTTTCTTATGAACAGTATCAACAAAATGTATTTCAGTCAATATTTAAGAGTTAAAACAATTAATTTTGGATCTAGCTGAAGTCAAGAATGGAAACAATACACTATGAAAACTTTTTGTTGCTTTGAGATAGATATACTTGAATGTTGATTCACTCGAGCTAAACCTGACCAGCCTGACCTCCAGAGTTGCCTCTGATATATATTGGCAGTGATAATTCTTTCAAGCATGTTTGATTAAATAATATATATTTCTAAAAAATTAATGGATTTTATTTTTAATCTGACATTTTTATTACTTCAGAAGTTATTTTTAATGGAGATCCATATTTAAGTAGATGCTCCAATTATTTTAAACTGTACTTAATTTGTCTAAATACAAATATCTGCATACTCAAGAAAACTTATAAAAAGAAAATGTGCCCTCCAGCAGGATTCCAATCTGTGTCCCTCTTTGCAGGAGAAACCACCATGTGGTCTGGTCTGCTTTTACTACTTGACTACAAAGAGCATCACAATAAAGCAAGGTTCTATTTTTTTAATTTTCAAAAGGTTCTGTTTGCTTTTAAAGGTAAAATATTACCTTCCTTTATTGTTGTGCAGGCTGGTACACAGGCTGGTAGGTGAAATAAATACTGTTTAAAATAAACAAAGCATCTACTCAATAAATTATATATATAATATAAATAAAAGTTCAAAAGATATGTCCTCCAATTTCACCTTTCACAGATATACTGTTTGTCAAGGTAAGATAACTTTTTTATGTGCCATGTCCTTTCAGGAAGTAGGCGGTCATGGCTCTCCACCTCCCTCTATCTCTTGCAACTCGCAACAAGTTCCTCCCCTTTGCTTCCTCCCCCAGACCACATTCTGTCATCCACTTGCTTAATCCTGCCAGGCATGTAACGTGTTGTTTTCCCTTGTTTCTCTTTCCCTCTATTTGACCCATGAGTATCACATTCTCCAGCCCCCTTTCCTCATGATGTGTCCCAGAAACTTCAGCTGTCTCTTCCTGATGTTATGTATAAGCCTCCTCCTCATTTGCATCTTCTCTAAGACCTCATCGTTTCTCACACGTTTGGTCCATAATATCCTTAGCATCCTTCTGTAGAACCATATCTCTGTCGCATTGAGTCTCTTCATCTTTGAGGAAATTGTCCAACATTCGCTGCCGTAAAGAAGGACAAATATCGCATAACAGCTAAGTATTCTTTTCTTTATTACCAAAGAAATCCTTTTGTTTTGCAATACTCTGCCCAGCTTTTGGAATGTGTCCTTGGCCATCCTAGTACGTCTACAGATCTCAGTGTCACACTTATTGTCCTCTGTCAGAACGCTTCCCAGATATTTAAACTTCCACGTCTGCTTGATTCTAGTGTTCCTGATGTGCAAATTGCATTTTGGGCTCATCCTTTTACTGATGACCATGCATTGTCTTGTATTTTATGCTTAGTCCCTTCTTCTCACTCTCCGTCACTACCTTCTATAAGAGATTTTATTGAATTTATTAACAGATATATATGCTACATCACTGATTTCAAAATAATTTCAAACCTGCTCTCAACTAAAAATACACAAGATCTTTTAGTTCAGAAGTTTATGACAGTGTTTAAATGTTAACAAATGTTATAATGGGATAAAATTTAATATGAAATTTTTTGATTTCATGTTTTTATATATATTTTTTAGTTTCATTTTTATAAAAGTCATTTGCACAAAACAACTTAGGAAAATAAATTTGGCAAATGTTATCAACAATCATATAGTTTAAAATACTAAACATGTTTAAATTATTGTAATATTTATATTTACTGATTATTTTCTCAGGCAAATTTAGTTTATTTCTTATTTTTAATTTTATTTTTTTTCATCATTGACTCCAAACAAATTTCAAAATATTTGTCCCTATTAATTCTTTCAGCCCTACTGCTACTCTTTATTGTTCTTTATCACTGCTGTAATCTTCAGCCTGATTTTTGTTTGAATTTTCTGAAATGTTACAATAATTCTTTTGATCTATTTTTGTCTCTGTTGTATTCATTTTCAGTCAAAATTGATTAAAGTGGAATAATAAATTCAGTTTTCAAAAGACACTTTTTGTCTATCCTCTTTCTGTTTTTCTTCTTTTTTTTTTTTTTTTAAATGAATTATTTTTAAATTTTTACCAATGATTTTCAGAATTGATTTTGAAGATATGATTTTCTTAAAAATATCTTTTCAGTTACTTCTGTGGAAAGTTACGATGATGATTTTGAATCAGATCATAGCAGCAACGAACAATCTCTTGATAATGATTGGACTGTAAGTAAATGGTTTTCTATCATGCATGCAAAAATTTTTGTAAATTCTAAAACAAAAGAGTAATATGTCAATATTAAAAAAGTTTAAAATTCTGACTTTACTACAAATATTTGAAATTGAGATCCAACTAACTAATTGATCACTGTTGAATGTTATTCTCTGTTTTATTAAACAGAGAATAACATTCAACAGTAAATTTAACCACTTGGGAATGGCTGAGATATCTTCAATGAAATTTCTTTTCTGGATTGGCTGATAAAATATCACAAAAGAAATTTCTTTGCTTTCATTAATTGAGCTGGCAGGTAGTAAAATTGCTAATTCAGACAGACCAGTATTTTTTTTTTTTTTTTTTTAAAATTTTAACACCATCACATAGTTGAACTGAAGCTTTCAGAAAAGGATAAACAAAAAAGAATTTCTGATAATAACAATGACTGCCTTATCATGGGCCACAATTAGCTATCAATTTACATAACTGGGCAAAGAATCGCTTGTAAAGTTTAACACATACAAAATAAAACTGCTTTCACTTAATCGCCATAGAGAACTTTTTTCTGCCTGCCATCAGCATAGCTGATGCTAATATTTGGGAGTGCAATTCTTTGCACCTTTTTGGGCTCACATTTTCCACTGACATGAAGTGGAATGATTATATTGAATCAACAGCTCAGTCTACTGCTAGGAAATTTGGTTCACTGTGTCATGCCAGACAATTTTTCTCAACAGAATCCATCTTGCACATTTATAAATATACCATTCGGCCATGCATTGAATACTACTGCCATATCTGGTCTGGTGCTCCTAGGTTTTGTGATGCCAATGTACTCTCGTTGCCACTTTTGTGATGCCAACGAATACTCGTTGTCACTTTCATGATGCTTGTTGTAGTAGAGACTTTGTAATCGTAGATACAACTATGGTAATGCTGTTGAACAATGCTGGTGTCAGACACCTTCGAATAAGTCTTGCACTAATAGTACTTGCTCACTAATACTCGCTCGGCAAGTAACCCGTATAGTGATCTGAATAGAGAAATAGTGGTCTTTATAGTAATAGAGGATAGAGTAGAAATGATGATCTGAATAGTAATAGAGGATAGAGTAGAAATAGTGTTCGTTAGTCAACAGCTATTTCCTACATATATGCTTTTCCTCTATAGTCACATGGTCTGCTTAATTCAATAATGGGATTGCCTGTGTTTGCTCACTGACAATCTATGTTCAGACTCAAGTGTCGACAGTGACACTTTATTCCTATATAACCCTATGATATATCTTGAGATTCTTGACAAAATTCTAAGAAGGGTCTGTAATGTAATCAATCCCAACCTGGCATCCTGACTTCGGTCACTTTCTTATCAATGTAAGGTGGATTCCCTCTGTCTTTTCTACAAATATTTTCATGGCAATTGTTCCAATGAGCTTTCTTCCTTGGTGCCACAACTGCATGAATTTAAACATACTACTAGATTAGAAACTTGGTCTCACTCTTTTACTATTGAATTTGCTAGATGCAACCTTCTGTTCTGTTCTAATAGTTTCTTTTCTTGTACTTCTCACCTGTCAAACTACCTTCTGTTTTATTGCATCCCTCTATATACAATGTTCAATGATAAAAACATCAATCTCCATCTTCTGTCTTCCTGAATCCTGTTCTCTTATTGTCTTTTCTCCTCACTTCAGTTTTCTCATTCTCTTTCACTCTCTGTAACCCCTTGCATCCTAATTACATTAGCACCTTGCTTGGGGCTGAAATGATTTAAAAAACCAAACTTCACATCGCAACCTATCAAATTCATCACAAGCTCCAATTTTCTATCAGAGTCTTATTTTGTCAGTGAATCAGTTTATTGATTCTAGACAATTTGTAGAGGATGATGAAAGCAGTCAAAACTGATGTAGCTGTTAAAATATTTTAACAGTACAGTACTTCTTTCATTATCTGTGCCTTGATTTTTCGATCATCCGTGAAACGAAGAGAAAAATTGAAATCCGGATATTTTTCAATTATCCAAATGAAACTCATTTTAATATTTCCTCTCAGGCAAGCATTTTGTGAATTTATAAAACCAATGCTTGATAAAAACACTGATAAAATCAGTTCAATTCTTGTTAATTTTCTTGTTGTTTTCATACAATGAACATACATTTGTATTATCAGAGCTTGGTCATGCCAGAGATTATGGATTACGCAGCTGTCAGAAATAATTGACTGGTTCAATGCAATCAGCCTTGTGTATGAACACCTAAATAATCAGGACCTTGTTGAACTTATAACTGTACTGGAAAATATTGAAGAAGATGACGAGGATGATAATAATATTGAAGTTCAACAGCTCTGATACCCAATTTCAAACACTGAAGCAATGCATCTTGAGTATGACGATATTGCTGGCATATATGGTCCATTGCTCCTGCTATATATTTAGAGATCCTTGATAAAATCCAAAGAAGAATCAGTAATATTATTGGTCCTTACATGGCATCTCAGCTTCACTCTCCCACTGCTGTGATGTAGCTTCCCTGTGCCTTTTCTATAAATATTTTTATTGTAATTGTTCATATGAACTCTTTGCTATGGCACCTAGAGTTTATGAATTTAAGTGCAGTACTAGATTGGCAGAAAGGTTTCATTAATTCAGAGTTGAACTGACTAGATGTAGCCATAAGTTCTATGCTAACAATTTCTTTTCTCACACTTCTTGCTTGTGGAATTCTCTTCTGGCTCCATGCTTTCCAGCCAATTTTGATCTTCAAAAATTTAAATGCAATATCAATCATTATCTGCTATCTTCCTGATTACTCTTCTATTGTTCTTGCACCTTAATAATGTTTCTGTTTTCTAAACTCCTTGTGTCTTAGTGGCTTTACTGTTATGCATGGGATAAATTTGATTAAAGACAAAAAACTATTCTTTGAAGTTGAAAATGTTGAGGTTATAGCATGGCCTGCCCAAAATCTAGGATTCATCCCAACTGAGAATGTTTGGAAGATCATTTGAAATAATCTTAGGGCAAGTAAACTGATGACAGTAACTGATTTGTAACAGAAACTGCAGGATTTGATTGATTGATTTGTTTTTTATGGCTTATCAACCCTTTTCTGGTTATTTAAAGCTAGAAAATATTTTTAGAGTGTAAGAATTTTTTTTTTTTTAATAATAATGATTTAGTGATACAGGACTTACTAATTAACCCATAGCCAGGAGAGAAGTGGTAGATTCATACCTTTTCCAAGAGTATTTGCGCATATGTTACTAGAAAGACTGTCCAATTAACAATTCTGAGCCAGTATCTATTATATCACTCGTACATCCAAACTTAGAGTACCTGGTATTCCCATGAGATCACCCATGTAGGTACTGATCTGGCTTAACATTGCTTAACTTTGGTGATCGTATGGGAGAAACTGCAGGAGGAATGGGACAAAATCACACCTGAACAATGTGAAGTTCTGTGGTCATGGATTTGCAGAAGTAATTATTAGCTATATCTTCTATAAGTATTATTAATATTCTGTAAACAATATTGTCATTATTGTTGTTAAATTATTGTTGTTAAATTGCAATTTTGTTCTCTTATTCAGGATGCTACATTTTTTTTTTTTTTTTTTTTTTTTTTTTTTTTGTAATAAACATTTTTTTGTTTTTTAACTTGCTTTTATCTTTGGTAAATTTGTATTAAAAAAAATCAAAGTAGAGAACAAGTTTTTAAGAATATTTGCTGCAGTTTTTATCAAGTCTATATAATTGGAAACTATTGATTTTTTTTTTTTTTTTTTTTAAACTTTCATTCTCTGATATTGGATGTTGCTACATATACTATATGTAAAATAATGCATGCAAAGAGACCTGTTTACTAAGTTTAGTCAAAGCTACAAATGCTTAATATCCAGTGAAGATTGGAATCACTACACATGCAAATCTTATCCTGAGTATGATGATAAAATACATACGGCAGCAAGGTCTCTGATCAAGAAGTTTTGAGGAGTGTGGAACCACCTCTTAATTGCTGTTGTTCCCAGGTCCTCCCTGACCAGGGGTAGTAGCATCTGTTAGGGTCCCAACTATGGGTAAATAGTTAACTCCGAAACTGGAGTAAAAACACTATGAAAGTGTAAAAACAGGTTTTAATACCAGAAATACTTTATAAAAAATTATTATCAGCAATAAATTTTTGAAGAAAAAAAACCATTACCAGCAATAAATTTTTGAGGAAAAAATATTACCAGCAGTAGTTTTTTGAAAAAAAAAATTATTACCAGAAATAGATTTTTGACAAAATAAAATATTACCAGCAATGAAAATTTTGTCGGCATGAAATAACCCATTGGGGTTGATATGTTGTAAACCAAACCAAACCAAATCTTAATTGCTGTTGTTCCCATGTCTGCCCTGATTGGGATGGTAGCAGCTGTTAGTGTCCCAGCTATTGGCAAATGGTTAACCCTCAAAATGGGGTCAACACTCTAGGAAAGTATAAAAATAGATTTTTATAGTAAAAATACCAGCAATACATTTTTGAAAAAAAAAATTACAACAATACATTTGGCTCTCGACAAAAAAACCCTCTTTACAAAAATACGTCAATAAAACCTGATCTACAAACTGATTTATTACAAAAAAATACCTATTCTGTTCATAAGAATCTACCCTAAAAATTTTGTTGGCATCAAATAACTGATTGAGGTTGATATGCTGTAAAAATAAGCCAACCTTTTCCATAACTGCCATTTTGTCAAGAGGAATTAACTCAATAGTCCTTAGATAGAAAATTTCATATGGCTGTCATGCATGGTGCCAAACTTGTTCGGAAATACCTGTCAGCAGTATACAATGTTCCTCAGATCAGTGATCAAAAATGACCTCGAAGTGAATGAAGCTTGTAGGTCAGAACAAGGATCATTCCCCTTTGAATGTCATAGACTGGTCCCACAGAATCACAAAGAACTGTATCAAATAACAGAAACCACATCACTTGAAACAACTAAAATGTGGAAACACTTCTTAATTACTGTTGTTCCCAGGTCCACCTTGACCTAGCGTGGTAGCACCTGTTAGGGTCCTAGCTATGGGCAATTAGTTAAGCCCCGAGCTGGGGTCAAACAATACAAAAGTACAAAAATAGGTTTTTAGAGTAAAAATAGCAGCAATACATTTTTGGAAAAAAAAAAAAAAATTACTAGCAACACATTTGGCTCTTGACAAAAACCTCTTTACAAAAATACATCAATGAAACCTGATTTACAAACTGATTTCTTACAAAGAATATATATCTTCTATTCATATAAACCTATCCTAAAAATCTTGTCAGCAACCTATTGGGGTTGATATACCATAAAACAAACCAACAACTAAATATGAAAATCTATGAGGGTAGTTTCTAGACTTTGCTTGAAAGAAAGACACTGTGTGTGTGTGTGTGTGTGTGTGTGTGTGTGTGTGTGTGTGTGTGTGTGTATATATATATATATATATTTAATGAAAAAACAGACCACTTTAAGGTATCTTAAAGTGGTCTGTTTTTTCATTAAATATTAGCTCTGTATTCACATTGAGCTCTCAGGATTTCATCCTCCTTGGAATTACTCATTCGGTTTACCAAGTTCTTCGTAACTTAACTATATATATATATATATATATATATATATGCACTTATATCATTTATATAATGTTAAAGACAATTAAAATGTTTGCAATATAATAGAAATGATCTGGTGCTGTTTTAGTAGAAGGTAATTTATAAGAAAAAATAGTGAAAAAAAATTCTTCTAAAACAAAAAAAGAATCAGTATGAGTCACTTTGTTTCATATTATTCTGAAAATGAACATTGAAATAGCAGTGCCTACAAAATTTTCTTGTTTGAAAATCAAATATTGATTTGCCTATGGGAATGGATTTCTGCTATTACTTTTATCATGTATGTATGGACATGTTTCTTTATATATATATATATATATATATATATATATATATATATAAAATGTGTGTGTGCACACATTTATGTTCTCATCCAAATACATTGAAGTACATAAATGTTTAAAACAGAAAAGAATTAAATTTGGTTACCAATGGCTGATCTGTTTTGAATTTGGCAAACCATATTCAGTGTCATATGTAGTCTCCACCATCCCCACCATGTCTAAAAAAACATTTTCCAACTCAGTTTAGGAATCTGGAATGCTAATGTTTACCCAGATACCATAATCTCTCAAAGAATCATTTCCTTATGACTGGTTTTGATGAAAGCAGAAAACTAATTCCTTTTCAATATTGCCAATTTTCAAGGCTGATTCTAAGATTTCCAAAATGCATAGAATGCAGACTTTTAAAAATGTTTTTGCAAATTCTCCTAAAAAAACGCAAGGTTGAAATTGGTATTTGTATTGCTGATTACATTTAAAAATTCAACTGTTGAAAAACAACATTAAAAATACTTTTTTTTTTAATTTTTTTTTTTTTACTTGCCTTGTACAAAGCCCAAGAGCCACTCGAGATAGAAAGTTAGAGTAAGAGGTACAGTTTATGCAGATATGTGAGGAAGATAATGGTTAACCTTAGTCTTGAACAGGTTAAGATTGTAGTGATTGGGGGAACATCTTCTTGGGAGTTGGTTCTACAAATCAACGGTTTGTGGGAAGAAGCTGCTCCAGTGGAACTTAATTTTGCCAATGGAATACAAAAGAAATGAGGGTGGTTTGCTACAATGTGTGTGGTATGGTGAGTCTTAGCCATGAAGATTAGAACTGTTTAAACTAAGCACTGTTGTTTGTTTGAACTCTTTCCATGGAAATAATGATAGTGCAGTGAGAGGCTTATGGCAGCAGTACTCCATTTTCAACCTGATTTTGTCTCTTGTAAAGGTAGTGGATAAGTGTGAGGAGTCAGGTACTTACTGGAGCAGTACAGGGAACCAACCATTTTTCCAGCATCTTTAGTGATGGATCATATGTATGATTTCCACTTGAAATCTGGGTTAAGTTTAAATCTCAATAAGTGCTCAAGAAAGAAATTCTCACATGGTGATATGTGCCGGAAAAGGGATATATTTGAACGAAGTAGCTAAGTGGTTTTGGCTACTATAAGTAGAATATGGTAGCAGTTATCGACTGGTACATGTCGTAGTCGCAGGTAAGAAGTCCATTGGGCGTCGTTATAGACTTAGCTCTCAGACTAAGGCTCTTGACTTTTCTGACTCTCCTACGCATCCGTCAATATTTATGACGGACACCAGCCAATCACAATCCAGTGAGGGGGAACACAGGTGTATGCATATTCCATTATATCACATGGTATATTCAAAAATTATCCTATATCCAATTTCATTGGACATTTGCCATGGAAAAGTGGTTTGGAAGCTCATCTCTAGTTTAATTTGCTAGTGTTGTAATTTTGATCTTCAAAGGCCCCCTACAATTGTGGCCTTGTGCAACAGACTAAGTTATATTTAGTAAATAACCTTAAATCATTTTTTTGTTTTGTGGCAACTAAGTTCAAGGGTCCTAAAGTGAGTTATATACAACTTAAGCAATGGATGCTTTTCTTTTTAAACAACTGATAGTACATAGAAATTTAGAAAAAAAATATATAATGTAGATAGTGCAGTGTTTATTGGTATTGAAAGGAAAACAATTCTCATATTTTTGAATAAGTTATTCTTTTTCTGTTAGAATATAGTGCTGAGCTTCACCAACCAGGCAGCAAGAATGCAACATAAATTCTTTATTTTATTAGTCCTCTACTTGGACCACATTTCCAAAATTCTTGGTTTTTATTGTTTTTAAGGATAGTTTTATTTATTATTTTTTGTATAAGTTTGTGTAGCTGGAGCTTTTTTGAATAAGGACATTTTTTTCTTTTAACTGCCATTTTTCATATCTGAATTATAGGATTAAAATAGACACTTTGGAATATTGTTTTTCCTTTGAATAAAATTGAGTGTCTTTATTTATATATTTGTAAAACCTTTAGAAATATATAAAACTGGTATTATGCATTCTTTATATACTTTGTGTTAAGCATATTAGCAAGGTGCTTTTCATTATATAACTTTTTTATTAAATACATGCCAACCAATTATTTAATTTTTGTGGCCTTTTTTAAATAATATCACTTTTCTTAAATAGCTTGATGTCTTCTGCTTTTTTATCCTTTTTGGAGCATTACAACTGAATATTACCTTTTTTAATTTTTATTTTTTTTTTCTCATTTTTAAGACTACCCTTCCCCTTTTCTGGGTCCATTCTGCACCCAGAAAAGGGTAACTGTAGAAATTAACAAAATTGTAATAAAAACAAAGTTAGAAATATTTAAACTGTTATCTTCATCTTTGTTGTCATATTCACAATGTTTCGGCTGTTGCATGCTCCGGCTTTCTTCAGGTGATTGGAATTTTGAACCAAACCCTTTAGTTCATCCATCAGGGTAGATTGTTCTAGTTGCTTGTACCATGCCTCTTTCGGATATCTTAATTTTCAGTTATTTTCCCTTTAGTAACTCAACTCTCCAAGTTTTTGTTCACCTCTGCTGTGACCAGGTATTGAACTTACAACTCTTTGGATCAAGTTACTGGATTACTTCAACCAATGCTTTTATCCACAGGGCCATGTGTCCTTCATCTAAAGAAGTCTGGAGTGTACAATGACTGAAACGTTGTGAATATGACAACAAAGATGAAGACAAGAGTCCAAACAATGTAAATAGTGTAAATAGTTACAATACCTCCTCTGAAAAGTATAGACAGATAAAATTAGAAAGGTACAAAGATCAATGGAAAGATCAATACTAGAGAGAATTCTAAGGGCTAAAGAGTTCAGCATGGATTACAGAACAGACCAAGATATCATTGATGTGATTAAATGTCAAATATAGAGGTGGGTAGAACACATTAAAGGATAACAGATGGAGCAAAAGGTTGGTTAAATGGTGCCCAATAAATTGGACACCTAGTAGAAAGGAACCAGATAAAAGATGGAGAAATAGAGAAATTTTCTGGGTAGATATACCAAAGAATAACCCAGTTGTAGTTGCCCAACAGTGGACTTAGATACTGTTGTTTATTTAATATAATTTCAATTTGTATATGTAACCCTTGCTTCTTGCTTGGTAAAGCTCAACCCTATGGTACCAGAAAACATGTTTGCATGTATAAACATTAATAAACATAGACTAATTTTTAGTTTTAAATTTTGTAGTAGTGTTGTCTTATTACATTTTTTTTTTTTTTACTACAATCTTTATTCTTATTGTTTTGATCTTTGTTTTAGTCAGTGATAGGTTTTGTTATCATTCATAGATTCAAGTAACAAATTTCAAGTGAAATCAGTGGGTTAATAGATTCTGTTCAACGTTCATCAGTGTTCACTTTAAAAAATAGAGGATAAGGAAATCTGGAGAACTCATCAGCAGAATCACTTGAAAAAATGATCATATTCATTTGAATAATTGATAAAATAATCCAATACTTAATCTGAAATCTTTATATGTAATTAAGGAGGCTGGAGAATACACCAGCTGAAATCTAGTAATCAACATGATTATGATACGAGTCGGAATTCTTCCATCTATCATCCATAGGTCTAAGTAATGTTCTTTCACCTTACTGACTCTTCATGTTTGCTATGGTAACTAGACTTTTTTTTAATTTAAGAACAGTACTAGACTGGCATTGAGATCTTATCAATTTACAGCTGCAAATTCTATGCTATTTCTTTTCTTACACTCCTCGTATGTGGAACTTCCTTCTGGCTCCATGCTTTCCAGCCAACTTTAATCTGCAAAAATTTAAATGCAATGTCAATCACTATCTACTGTCCTGATTACTATTTTCTCTTTCCGCTCATTATTAATGTTTCTGCTCTCAATTCTTCTATACCCAGTAACCCCCTTGTGTCTTAGTGGCTTTACTATCTTGCATAGTGTGAAACTGATTAAAAAAAAAAAATATGTTCTGCCATTCATTTACACAAGTTCATTAGGTAGGTTACTTGCTGTTTCTCTCTGCCCCTTTTGCACCGAATATATCCCATGAGTGTCAAATTCTCCAAGCCATCTTTCCACACTATATGTCACAGGAGGAAGGTTAGAGAACCATCCAGTGGCGGAAACAATGATGGTGAAAATATTTGAATGATTCTTATGAAATATTTATGGGTTTGGTTTTGAAAGTCAGCAAAATAACAATATCAACAAGAGAAAACCAAATTGCAAAGCACTGAGCAAGTTTAAAAGAAACTGGAAGCTGGATAGATGTTATATATTCACCCATATTTGTCTATCTGTTTGTACAATATATCGTTCTCCACGTATTTCCATGACCTTTTGTGAAAGGTGAATGATGGGCCAAGAAAAATTTGATTAAATCTAGAAGCAGATCTAGGAATTTTTAAGGTTAAAAAAAATGTCTTTGTATTTATCCTGAAATTATTACTCCTACCAAAGGAATTGATCAGAGTTTCTTTCTGTTTTTGTCATACCTGTAATTAGTTAAAATAAACTTTTGTCACAGTATAGTCTGAGAACTGAACTGTGATTATTTTTGACGATATGTTTCCAATAAATAGCTGCAACAAACATTTGTCATGGCATAGTCTGAGATCTGTATCATGATTGTTCTGTTTTTACTGACAATGATGATGTTGGCTGGGAGGTATGTGCTTTCTGAGTGCTTTCTCACTTCAGATTCAGAATTGAGTGAAATTGAGTTTAAATCTAATTGTTCAAAAACGGGGAAATAAGATGATAGATTGACTCTGTTAAAACATTGTATTTTGCTTGGATGCTCTTGTATTGTGAGTGATACAGGTTGTGAACAATCCTTGACAGAAAGTGTTAATATATTTTTCTCTTATTTCAGGAGGAAACCAGTCTTCATGAAGACAATGAGATACTTGCCCCACAACCTCCATTGAACAGTAAACCCAAGAATAATTACAGCAGGCCTCATTACAGCCCACGTGGACAAAAACTGACCTTAAACATTACTGATATTAAGGTAAATTATTTTTTCATTTTTTTCTTCCTCTCAATGAACACACTTCTAGTTTATTGACTCCTTTAAAATGTCCCTCTAGTTAAGAATGAATCTTAAAGATTTTCATTTACTATATTCTGAAAATTTATTTCATAATCATATACTAATACAGGGTGAGGTTGTATTGTATATCAATAATATTTTGTCAGTTTTGTTTATCTTTGAAATGAACTGTTATAATGAGGTGTAAAATTATCTTTAAGATACAGAGTTTCATTTAAAATAATAGAATTCTGTAAAACGTTGAATAGAATTTCTCAAAAAGTCAAGAAGTTTGCTTCACTCACTCTCAGCTACTCAAGGTCAGGCTACTTATTGCAGGGGTTTTAAAGCAGTTAACTTGCTTAGTTTTACATTTGGCCAGGAGTTAAACTGATTTGCATGTTCACTGATCTCATTCAGTGGAAAGGTATTTATTTTTTAATTTTTTACAAAAACAGCAAATAACACTAGCAGCTATTTACACTATTTACATTGTTCTGACCGTTGTCCTTATCTTTAATGTTTTATTCACAATGTTTCAGCTATTGTATGTTCTGGCCTTCTTCAGGTGATATATGTTGGAATTTTGAACCAAGCCCTTTATTTTGTTCATATGACCCAGTTGATGAAAGTCCAAACAATGTAAATAGTGTAAACACTATTGAATATTACCATTTTTTTAGTTTTTCTTTAATTTTTTTCTGATTTTTAAGATTACCATTTCCCTGTTCAGATAATTCAGTATTTCTTGAATGGTTGCAGAATATGGAAATTAACAAAATTGTATAAAAATGGTTAGAAATGTACAAAAATCAATGGAAATATCAATACTAGAGAGAATTCCAAGAAATAGAAAGAGTTCAACATGGATTACAGAACAGACCAAGATATCATTGATGTGATTAAATATCAAAATAGAGTTGGGTAAGGACACATTAGAGGATGACAGATGGAGCAAAAGGCCAGTTAATGATGACTGTTGATTTCATCTTATTGTCATATTCATAACGTTTTGGTCATTGTATGCTCCAGCCTTCTTCAGATGATATATGTTGAAATTTTGGGTAAATTTGCACATTAAATCCTGGAAACCAAGTGTAATGAAAATTTCCATTCTGGTGTAAATTTGGATGCTTATTTCGAAAATAACAAAAGTTTGTGGAAGAAAACCGTTTAGGAATTATTGACAATATATGTTTGTCATTTGCATTACAGCTACAGCTCAGCTGCCATTACTGGCTTTGTTTACATATGTTTGCCTTGAGTAGTAATGTGCAGAAGCTTCACTTGTCTTGGCTACTGTACAATACACAAACTTTAAATTAAATTTTGTAAATTGCGCAGTAATCAAGACGAGTAATATAAGATGATCAGTAAAAAGGCCATTAACTAAGTAAGCTTCCACGTATTACTGCTTGAAGCAAACATATGTAAACAACTCCAGTAATAATGACCAGGCTAGATGTGAATAAAGCTGAACTTATATTGTCTATAACAATTTTCTTCCGCAAACTTTTATTGTTATTTTTGAATTAATCGGACAATTTCACACCAGAATAGAAATTTTCATTACGGTTGTTTTCCGGAGCTTAATGTGCAAATTTACCAAATTTACAAATTTACCTTTTATTTAATCCACATGGTCCAGTTACCAAAAGCGTTGGTTGAAGGAATCCAGTGACTTGACCCAAAGAGTTGTGAGTTCAATACCTGGCTACAGAAGAGGTGAACAAAAACTTGGAGAGTTGAGTTACTAAAGGGAAATAACTGAAACTGAGATATCCAGAAAAGGCATGGCATGTGGAACTAGAACAATCTTCCCTGGTGGACAAAATAAAGGGTTCAGTTTGAAATTTCAAGAAGAAGGATGGAGTGTACAAGACATTGTGCATATGACAATAAAGATGAGGTCAACAGTCAGAACAATGTAAATAGTATAAATAGTTACAATTCATCTCAGAAATATAGACAAAACACTAACAGCTTTCGCCATTGAAGTATATCTTCATTTTCTTATGTACAAGTTCACTTTTCAAATATTGAAACTGATGTTTTTCTTATAAAAGATAGTAGATAATCTTAGGCATTGAATAAATGTTCCAGAAACTTTTTATTCACTACAATAGCATTATAAACGCAATGTTAAAAATTTGGCAAGGACAAAATTATCCACGCATCAGAAATTTATTTTATTTATAATACCTAATATATATTTATTTTATTCATATTACCTGATATGCTTAAATCATGTTATGAAGCAGTAGTGATCAAATTGGTGCAACAGTTTAGATATCTGGGAAGTGTTTTAACAGAGGATGGAAAGTGCAACATTGGAATTCAAAGGAGCACTGTAATATCGAAAAATACCTTCCAAAAGCTAAGCAAAGTATTAAGAAACCAGAAAATATCATTAAAAGCAAAGAGTACTGAAGTGTTATGTAAAATCAGTTTTCCTATATGGCAGCGAATGCTGGACAGCCTCCTCACAAATAAAGAGACTTGAAGCAACAGAAATGCAGTTCTACAAGAAGATACTGAGAATACCATGGACCAAACATGTGAGCAATAATGAAGTTCTAGAGACAATGGCAATAAGAACACTTAACATCAGCAAGAGACAGTTGTAATTTCTAGGGTATATAATGAAGAAAGAGGGATTGGAAAATTTGATACTCACAGGGAAGATTGAAGGTAAGAGAAACTGAGGAAAACAATGCTTAACTTACCTGATGAGCTTCAGTGAGTGGATGATGGAGCGGGTTCTGGGAGAGATGGAAAAAAGACAAAATTTATTAAAAGCTACAAAGGTCAGAAAATTGTGGAGAGCCATGATCACTAACATCCTGAAGGGACATGGCACATAGAAGTGTATCAAGTTGCATCTATGAGATGTACATTTTTAAAAGAAATTATGGTTTCCCTAATGAGCAGGCACATCGGTTACTGTAAACTGGGAATTAACAACATGGCTGTATGGAAAGTTTTGTAGATTTAAAACAATGAATTGTAAACAGTTGCAATTCAGGAATGAGTTTTAGATTAGCAACTAAGCAGTTTTCAGTACCCAAGTTGACTGCAGAGTATATCATGGAAAATTATTGTGAGATAAAAATCATTGCAATTCTTTCTTGAAAGAGCTGAAAGCCTAAAAGGCTACATCATTGATGATTAACTGACACAAACAGTGGGGAAAATAAGTATTTCATTCCCCGCTGATTTTCTAAGTTTGCCACCTTACAAAAATAGGAACGGTCTATAATTTTCAGAGTCGTGAAAGTGAGAGATAAAATATAAAAAAATTCTAGAAACTCACTTTATATTAAATTTTGAACATTTATTTCTTTTTTTTATTAAAAAAAAATTTTTTCACCCCCTACCAACCAGCAATGATTCAGGCCCCATAGACTGGTTATGTGACCAGGGGGCATATAGACTAGTCCTATTACTCCATTATTACTCCTTATCAAGTACTGATTACCTGCATAAAAGACACTAGTTCACAGAATCCTTCAATGAATCAGAATCTAATCTCTCCACAATGGGCAAGATGAAAAAATTGTCTAAGGACATCCGGGACAAAATTGTATACCTGCACAAGACTGGAATGGACTACAAGATGATTGGCAAGGTGAGAAGGAGTCAACTGTTGGTGTGATAATAAGAAAATGGAAGAAATACCAATTGACTATCAATCTCCCTTGGTCTGGAGCTCCATGCAAGACCTCCCAACGTGGAGTGAACCTGATGATGAGAAATGTAAGAAAACAACCCAGAACTATGCTGTAAGAGCTTATTGATGATCTCAAGGCAGCTGGGACCACAGTCACCAAGATGACCATTAGTAACACACTACGTCATAGTGGACTGAAATTGTGTACTGCTCGTAAGGATCCCCTACTGAAGAAGACGCGTGTACAGGCCTGTCAGAAGTTTGCAAATGAGCATCTAGATGATTTAGAGGAAGGTTGGGAGAAAGTGCTGTGGTCAGGCGAGATTAAAATTGTGCTTTTTGGCATCAACTCGACTTGCTGTGTTTGGAGAAAAAAAAAAAGAAGCTGGCTTGGACCCCAAGAACACCATCCCAACCATTAAGCATGGTGATGGAAACACTACACTTTGGGGCTGTTTCTCTGCTAAGAGGACAGGACGACTACACCGGGTCAAGGGAAAGATTGATGGGATCAAGTACAGGGAAATCTTGCCTCAGCCAGGACACTGAAGATGGGTCATTGATGGGTATTCCAGCATGACAATGATCCAAAGTATATAGCTAAGGCAACAAAGGAGTGGCTCAAGAAGAAGCACATTAAGGTAATGGAGTGGCCTAGTCAGTCTCCGGACCTTAATCCTTTAGAGAATTTGTGGAGGGAGCTGAAGCTTCGAGTTGCCCAATGATAACCTACAAACTTTAAAGATTTGGAGAATATCAGCAAAGAGGAGTGCCCCCCCCCACCACCACCACCGGGATCTTTAAAAACTTGGTAACCAACTACAGGAAATGTCTGGCTGATGTGCTTGCCAAAAAAGAATTTCTTCACCAAATACTGACTTATGTTTTGCTATGGGGTGAAATATTTTTTCAATAAAAAGAAGTAAATGTTCAAAAATTAATATAATGTGATTGTTCTAGAATTTTTTTTTTATATTCTATCTCTCACTTTTAAGATGGACCTACCCTGAAAATTATAGACAATTCCTATTTTTGTAAGGTGGCAAACTCAGAAAATCAGCAGGGAATGAAATACTTATTTTCCCCATTGTATGCATTTGGAATTGCCTATTTTTCCCTGTTATGTTTATAATGCTATTCTGTTGAATAAGGGTTTTCTAAAATCATATTCTAACTTTCATATATAAAAATATATATTTTGATATTTGAAAAATGAACTAAATTTTGAATATGTATTTCTCCACACTATGTTAGAACAATAATTCATGGCAATCAGAGCAATACAAAAGACTATGATTTTTTTAATGTACCTAAATATATAAATAAATTATTGCAACATTTCCTCTTGTAGCTTATAATTATGCATGCTCTATTTTCAGAATAACCATGCATTCATTTCTGTATTTCACTTCATACTGGGTCAATATGAATGCAACAACTGGTACTTGCCTAGAATGATCACTGCTGACAATTTATTTTTTAAACATTGACAACTTCTTTGTAAAAAATGAAACAGCAACTCTTTTAGTTTACTCTCCACTGTATTATTATCTTTTGGGTTAAAATGTATGACAAAGTGGAAAAAGTTTTCTTGTGACGTATTTCATCTTTTCTCTGAAATCCTAAAGGATGAAATGCGTCTCACGAAAATTTTCTCCACTTTGTCATACATTTTTCCCCAATATTGTTCTTGATATATAAAATATATATATTGTTATCTCATTATCTATAAAATAAAAATGCCTCTTGCTTATGAATATAAAATATCAATGTATGCATGAAAATTCTATATAATAAATAATATATACAAAAAATGAAAATTTATTTTTATTCTAGAAAACATTAAAAGCAATTATTAATCATAATCAGAGCTGAAGACTACCAGATAATATAAAGCAATTAATCATATAAAAATATTTCTAATTATAAAGAGAAGCTTAACTGACTTTTATGGATTCTACTGAGATGAACGACATTCTATTTTTAAATTATTTCTAGCATTTGGTATAACATGTTTACTTGAAAAGACATCTTTAAAAATGACGCATCCAAAATCTCCATATAGATTGGTCTTAACTGTTCAGCATTCAATTTTGATGACAGGAGGGAGGCACAAATTTTTTAACAGGAAGATGGATTTATCTTTATCCCATGAAAAAAGAATTTCATTATTCTTTTTGACTCTTCATCTTCAACATCATCTTTTAAGAGAAAAGTATAAGAGTTGATGCTTATTCATAATGAAAGAATATATTGTTTTAAATGAAATAAAAACTAAAATGTTTTTATAGTTCAATATATGTCCATGCTTTCTCTTGGTCTCAAAAAACATTGCCAATTTGGCCTATATCAAAATAAGTTTACTGATCCGTGACCGTAGAAAGTCATAAGTATGCTGCATACAGTGATGGTTTAATTCCTTGCAGTTGTAATAATTTTTTTAGCTTGGATTACTGACTATAACTCCATAGCAAGGCACTCATTTTGTATATTTCAGATTTGTTTTCTTTAAGATCTCTATTAAAAAGCTTTTAAATACTGTTTTAAGAAAAATTAAAACTATTTTTGAAAATAATAATTTATTCTTGAAAAGAAATTAAAAAAAATAAAAAAACATGTTTGTAAATATTGTGGAATTCTATCAGATTGTTGGATCCAGTTCAATACTTTTCCAATTTTGAAAGTTGAATTTGTAAGAAGAAAAAAAGCCCACAAAAAAGCTCTTCTTCCTCTCTTTTCATTCTGATTCTTTCTCTCTATCATACACTTCTTGGCAAAGTTTAACATTCATGCCCACAATAAAATGGCGTGCCAAAAGGATAGTTTTTTTTTTCCCCTTGACACTGTTATTATTTTGTATTACCATCACTACCTTAGCAATGTTTGTTTTAAGAAGTGATGATCAGAATTTTAATAAAACCCAAACATATGAAAGTAAATTTATACATTTCTTTGAGAATTTACAACAAAAATATTAAAGACTGTTTATTTGCAAGAATAATTTTATATTTACAATATTCTAAAAATGCAACCAAACTAGTACAATGAAAAGTTTACCACTTCATAAAGAAATAAATATGAAAACAATTTTTCATAAATTCATAAAGAATTTACAAAATTATAAAAAATGTGAACCAACTATAATGAAATTTTATTTTTTTACCATTTTATACTTTTTATTTTATATATATTTTTTGTTCAGTAGTGGATTTCTTCCTTTATTATTTATCTCTCAAATATTTATTTTTAGCAACAACAATAATAAAAATTGTTCTCATATATTTAATGATAATTTTATACTTTTATTAGTTTTATTCTTTTCTTATCTATTGATTTGTTTCTATTATTGTCATTAAAGTAATATTAAGTCAAAGTGGTACATTTGATAACGAACTGTTCATTCTTGCATCTAGTGTAAAATATATATGATCGTTCCTTGTCATGGTAGAAGGCTTACTTGTCTCAGTGTTCCTAAGAGTGAAGCCATCTGGAGTTCCAAATACTATAGAGCCACCCATGGCAGTAAGTTTGAAGAGGAAAGACCAGATTGAACACAAACAACCTTGAAGATTCCAATGGTGAAAGAGACAAAGATCTACACGATTACAACGGCTAAACTGGTGGAAGAGGGCAGTGCCAGTCAGGCTGGTGTAACCAAGGTGGACCTTGACAGATCATGTATCCGAAAGCCTGATGTAACCAGGTTTGCCAGATCTCATCTGTCTCAATCCCCTTTGAGTTGTGAGGGAGCTGCTTCTGGTCAAGTGTGTGGGCTTTTCTGTCACACAGTTATCCACCAAAATCAAATTCACACAAATGGCCTTGTCAAACACTCTTTGATTCACAGCCATCTCTGTCACTGTCACCAAAGTAGAGTAAGGGAATATAGGGAGAGAGGATGACAATCCCAATACTCAGATGTGAGAAGGTACCAACAACCACCACCATTTTACAAAGTTTGAATCAATTGGCAGTAAGCTAATGCTTTTCTAATCATTCCAAAGAACACAATTTGTTGATTTTTATAAATTTTTGAATAAAATATTTCTTTTCAAATTTAGTTCTTTGTAATATGATAAATAATGAATCTTTCTAAAATGGTAAATAATAAATATTGCAATGTACTTGGTTCACATATTTTTATAAACTTGTAAATAAACATAGCTGAGGGAGTCTTGGTAGTTTAAAGTAATAGCAGTGTCAACAGAAAAACCATTCTTTTAACACAGCATTTTTTTGTGGGCATGAAAGTTAAACATTGCCACCTTCCATTTTTTTCTCCCATCCTCCTCTCTCTTAATGCCTTTCACATTAATCCTGGATATGACAATAAACTACATCCGGCAGCATGACCTCTGATTAAGAGATCTAAGGTTTTGAGGAGTGTGAAACCATCTCTTCATTGCTGTTGTCTCCAGGCCCACCCTGATCTGAGCTGCTAGCACCTGTTAGAGTCCCAGCTATGCACAAATAGTGAACCCCCAAACTAAAACAAAACACTATGAAAGTATAAAAATACATTTTTATTGTAGAAATACCAGCAATACATTTTTATATAAAAAAAAAAATCTCCAACAATACCTATTAATAGTAAAATGACCAATAATACATATTTATCTGTAGTTGATGGCATACAATTGCATTCAAAGTATTTAGATTTTGGCATTAAATAACCAATAGAGGTTGGTATGTCACTAAATAAAACCAACCAACCTCCATATTGATATTGTTTAATTTAGATCTGAGGATTTTTGTGGGTTAAATTAGGTTGATGCTTTTGTTGGGCTAAAGGAATCTGGTTATAAAAATTTAATTTGCAGGATAGATAAAAACCATCTGTTTATAAAAACAATGTGTATATTCATGTAAGGTTAAAACTTTCAACATTAAACCTTACCCACTTGGTGTCACAGTGGTTTTCCTAACTATAGGCAGTTTAGCCGGTCCGGTTCTTACATGGTCTATTTTTTTTTTTTTTTGTCTATCCATGGCTTGCTTTCACTTCTCAACCTATGCAGAAATCCATTTTTAAGGATGTTCTGCACCCCCACCACCACCACCACCACCACCACCATCATGTTAGTTCAATGATTTATAATTACAAATGTCAGCGTGATGCTGAATATATTGGCAAGGCTAATCAGAGGTTGAATACTGATTGATTAGCATTTACCAATTAAGATATGTCATGGGCAGTATGAAAATTTGCATATGCTTGTCAATACTTCCAATTATATGATTGCAAAACACTTAATAAATATTCTGACTTGTACCACAATTTCACCAGGGATATTTTCACAGTAATCAGCAGAGCACATTTGAATTGCTATCTTAGAGTTCCTGAGACTATTTATATTAAGTCTAAGCAGCCTTTCCTCTGTAAGCAGAAGGAATGGCTGCTGGGAGTAAATGTAACCTGTCTGATTTATATTACTAATTCTCTAGAAGTAAAGTTTTTTTTTTTCTGTTTTAATCATAGTATACATATTTCTTTTTGGTAACTGGTTAACCCTTTTTTGTTATTTCTTCTTTGTTGTCATATTTTTGATATACCATTTTATGGGGAGAAATTTTCTTTTTCTTACCATTTCTCTTTCCCCTTTGTTTTATGTATTTTTTTTTATACATTTAAATATACTTATAAATTGTCAGTTTGTTAAAGCAATCAAAATTCTTAAGTTGGAAAAGTTTCTCTTTGCATCTTTTTACTCATAAATTTATCTTTCAAATATGGTAGGGAATGTGGGTTGGTGGCTCATCTTTTGGTTCTGCCTGCTTCTCCTGGTGGCATTCAAATAACTTTTGTTTGAAGATCCCTCAGGATTATTGGACCTTCAGATAACCAATGATCTGTAAACCCTAATCAATCATTTCCAACACTCTTCCAACTTTAAATTAGTTCTCCATATAGTTCCAGTATTGTTACTGTGTAATTAAGATTAAAATTCCTCTCACTATAATGATCAGATTGGAACCACATTTATATAATCAGGTAAATCCTCATTGCCTAATTAAAGTTTCTGGTGAATATTAGAACATTCTAATATTGGCATTATAGTATTCTTACATCAGCATATTCCATAAAATGCCTTCTTTGCCTATAGGCAACATTTACCGATAAGCCTTAATTAATCACATATCCACAATGTTTATCTGTCATTATTTTGCAGATGGTACATTTTGGGAGAATGGTTGCATTTCCTAATGAGTTCCCCCTTTCCAAACTCAATACACTTTCCTTTCAGATCATATTGTTTATTGATTTGTTTTCTATGGTTTATCAACCCTTTGCAAGTTATTTAAAGCCAGAAAATATTTTTATATTGTGAAATTTTTTTTTTTTTTTTTTTTTTTTTTTTGAGATAATAATAGTTTAGTGATAAAAGTCTTACTAATTAATCCATAGCTGGGGTAAGAAGAGGTAGATTTATACCTTTCCTAAGGGTATTTGCATGTAAGTGAATATAACAAATCCAATGGGAATTTGAACTCGGCTCTTCAATTAACAATTTCACTCAAACATCCAAGCTTACAGCACCTAGCATTTCCAAGAAATCACCCATCTAGGTACTGACCAGGCTCAACATTACTTAACTTCAGTGATTGTACAGGAACTGGTGTTTCAACATGAAGTGGCTGTAAGCCTTTTTTCAGATCAGTGGATTTAGTAAACATATTACTCTCTCAAAGATCTGCTTTATATCTGTAACCAGCAGATATCTTTTTGCCCAAAATAGACAAATCTATCAAGTATTACCTTCTGACTCTTTCTGTCAGTTATAAACATTATTTTGTTTTTATCAATTCTGGCTTCTCTTTTTAAAATGTAGTTTTTCTCTTTCAAACTTTATCTCAAAAGATTTTATTTTGTATAAACCAGATAATGTTGAGATATTTCTGATTTATATTCTAATAAATGAGAATCATTTGTTTACGCTTTTTAATTGGTTGTATTAAAAATAATTTATAGGATTGAGAAAAACAATATCTAATTTTATACTAAAATGAATGTTGAAAGTTGTCAGATTGAGAGCAAATCAAATTCTTGGTTTCAATATCTAATTAGGTTTGTACAGTAACACCTCTTGTGTTGACCAGCCTTCATTTTGTCTGATGATTGGCATCTGACATGTATTTGTGTTAATTTTGTTTTTCTTCTGGCTTCTAATTTTCTTTTCTCTCTTGAAGGCGGTTTGTGTAGTGGGGAAGCAGTGTTATGTAGAAATATTCCCTCAATGTAGTATGGTCTTTGCTAACTGACACTCACTTCATTTCAAGATGATTAATCATTGAACAAAAAGAATTAAATCAGATTTTCATTTCCATATTGTTTGTTATTTTACAAATTTCTTTTTACAGGTCTGCAACTCGGGGTTGGGAAATGTAGTTTGAATCTTCTAACAATGAGAAGTCTTTACGTCATATTTGACTGAGTTGCTGGCTGTATCATCTTTGGTCAAACACTCAAGTTTGTTTGTACAAGTTTTTAAAACTATGGAGCTACAGAGGCTCATGGCCATGTCACGTTTAAACACCAGTTCCAATCAGTGAAGTTAAGCAATGTTGAAACTGGTCAGTAACTAGATGGGTAACCGCTTGGGAATACTAGGTACTATAAGCTTGGATATGTGGATGGTGTAATGGATAATGGCTCAGAATTATTAATCGAAGAGCTGTGTTCTAATTCCAGTTGGGTTTGTTATATTCACTTACACACAAATATCCTTGGGAAAGCTAGGAATCCACCTCTTCTCACTCCAGCTATGGCTTAATTAGTAAGACTTGTATCAGTAAACCATTATTAGCTTCAAAAGTAAAATTTTTACAATCTAAAACTATTACTTGGCTTTAAATAACTTGCAAAGGGTTGATAAATCATAAAAAATGAATCATCAATATGGAGCTACAGGGCAGTTTTGTCCAGTTTAGCAGATAGCAACTAGTTTGAACTATGCAGCTATTCTGTTTATATTATATTATGATTTTAGATTGAAGCCTGTCCTATAAAATATTATCTTTCCCCCATTCCATTTCAATCCATCATTATTTCCCCAAACCCTCATATTCAAAATATTTCTTCTTTTTTCAAAACGTCAAATATATGCTTCCATTTAATATATGCAAATAAACAGGCTGATCATTCAGATTTTGAAATTTGTTTTATTTTACCCAAATTTGGATTTGAGAAATTCATTGTCCCAATTTCTGGATATTGTTTTAAAAATTTGGTTGACCAACATCACTTAGAAGCTATTTTCTATTGTTTAAAATAATGGTTAGTGACTTCTTTAATCTCTCACCTTTTTACGTACCCGACTTTATCTGGGTGTAAACATTTAATATTTAACCATAGTCAAATGTTTTTTACTGTTAACTTGTAAAATTCTAACTACTGTAAGAGAGGTCACTTGTTTCTATAATACTATATTACACATTCTATGAGTGCATAGCTGAGTAGTTAGAATGTTTGCTTTCCAGCCAGGAGACCCTGGTTTAAATCTCACTATAGTTGATTTTATTGTCCTGGAGATACAATCCCAGCCTGCAGCATGTTTGGAAAGTGCTTGAAAATGATACCACAGGTTAACTCAAGCCGTGTGAGTTAAATTGTGTAGATAGAACTCTTTTGGAACTGTTGATTGTTCTGCTGGCACAAAGCCACAAGTCATCATTACCGAGTATTTGAGCATAATGGCTTTGTTCAGATTGTTGATCTAGATAATGTATTCTCTCCTAGACACTGTAACTAAGGTCTGCTTCTGCCCTGGGCATGATGATAAACTACATCCGCGTCCTGGATAAGACAATAAACTATATCCAACAGCAAGGCCTCTGATCAGGAGGTTTTAATGATCGTGGAACCACCTCTTAAGTGCTGGCATTTCCAGGTCCACCCTGACCCAAGGTGGTAGCATCTGTTAGGGTCCTAGCTATGGGCAAATAGTTGACACCCAAACTTGTGTAAAAATAGGTTTTAATACCTGTAAAAAAAAAATATTACCAGCAATAATTTTTGAAAGAAAAATTATCAGCAATAAAAAAAAAAAAAAAAAAAAGTACCAGCAATACAAACAGCTATACATTGTTTGGAAAAAATATTACCAACTATAGATTTCTTCAAGGAAAAATATTCCCAGAAATAGACTTTTGAAGAAAAACATATTACCAGCAATAAAAATTTTGTCAACATTAAATAACCCATTGTTATAAAATAAAATAAGACATATCTGGGCTGATTTACAGGCATATAAACTAACATACTCAAGAGCGAGAGCCGGATGTGAATGGGACAAGGCCCCGTCACAAAATGACCATTATCTTCATTTACGCATGTTCCCGACGAAAAATAAAATATTTTAAAGTGTTTCTATTGTTCAACCAATAAAAATGCTTCCCTCCTAATTATACTCATGTTGTTTTTTGAGCCTGTTAAGCCATAAAAAAATGCCATAAAAGGGGGTCACACGGAAGTACACCAAGCAGTCAACAGGAGGCCAGGGAAGAGACCTGTCACGCTCAGGCTGAGCAGCCAGCAGGAGGAGCAACACACCAACCAGCGAGAACTATTATGAGAGATCAACCCAGGTCTTCAGCCGACCTATGAACTATACCACAAGGTAGATGTCCCAAAACCACATGTTCCTATTGAAATAAATCACATGAATCTATTTCTACTGTTGTCGTATTTCTTTCTTGCAACCATACACTTGTATATAACACCATTGAGGTTGATATGCTGTAAAACAAACCAAACCAAAGGTCTGCTTGCAGTATAAATTATAGATGGTCTCTGAGGGTGTTGAACAAATACAAATGTATCTGAGCAGGCATCTGCAACAGGGATTGGCTAGCTGCCATAGTAGACAAGCATACATGAATATGAGCAGCCAACCAACAATATATTGAATATAACAAATCACTGTAGCAAAAAGGATGTAATCGATGAGGTTGCTGTTGGTTACCAGTTTGTAGTGGGAGGGGTTACAAATTGTTACTGATTAATATGAAGACTTACAAAGTAAATGAATTCAACATTTTCAAAAGAAATGAATTTCAACAAGGGGAGGAATTTTATACATATTTAAAGGACAACATGGTTCACAAAAGAGAGGAAATTATATTTGTGTGTATATAGATAGTTAAAAAAACAGGAAGGAAAACATTTATGTAATTAGCCACAATTTTGTGTGCATTTGAGGTGCCACAATGTGTGAAATTAAGTCTGCTGCATGAAGAGTGTTTCCCCACCGGCAGAGAAGAGTCCTAATGTTATCACTACTACATCAGTCAGTCAGTGCCATGCGTGATACATGCGTAGGTGATCATGTATCTTTCTATACATGACTGATGAGGCAGATTTTTTCCCGCAGTAGGTTGCCATTTCTTTCTGCGGTAGACCAGTTGCCATCCAAGGCTATAGAATCTTATCTCTCCTGCTATTTATCCATAGCTGGAAGGTGACGAAGAGGATTCATACCTTTCTCAAGAGTATTAGCATGTAAGTGAATGTAATGGATTTAACTGGAATTCGAACTCAGCTCTCTGATTCCTCAATCTGAACCACTATCCATTACTCCACTGTGCCTCTCTATCACTACTACATACTGGAGCCAAAAGAGGGGATGAGGGTTCATGACCATTTCTTTTATATCCCTGAAAAGAATGACACCTAGTGGGCATTCTGGCAGACAAGATGGGGCTTATCCCCATACTTCTTTAGAAGAGAACCAACTTTAGACAACACAGATCTTGACTTTGTTGTGTCTGGTATAGGTAACAGTTGTTTTCTCCTGAGTAATTAGCTGTTTGGAGCATGCATGTCTATCAGCATAGACAGCATTGCATGAGAATAGAGATGCTTGATTGTCAATGAATCATAGCCAATTGGTGCTGCACTTCCCAGTCGTTATCTTGTGATCAAAGTGTAGTATTTGTTCTTTCTTCCTCTTAAAATTGAGAGATGTGTAGTCCCAGGGATTACAAATCTGTGGCAGCATCACCCTCATTGCACTAAAGAGGGAGGGTTGGTGGCTACCAGTGCCAGCATAGCAATGGTCACAGAGTCAATTTTTTGGCCTTTGTGCATATATACGCATATAGGTATCCCATATTACAAACAACCTTGTTTTACATTCTACTACTATGGGGAGGAGAGTAAATACCAGCTCAGTTGATGCTGGCAGTGAAGAAAGCACTGCCTGGATTTGACTTTTTTTCTTACAGTTTCAAACTAAACTTTAATGTCATATCCAAAACATGGGAGTCACCAGACTACAGAGCAGCAGGTTAGAGAGCTACAAACTTGTTTGAGATTTTGTGAACAAAACCAAAAACTTGAAATCAGAACAGGTGGAATGTGATTTCTTTTAACACCTGCAAATTAGTTTCTTCTTTGGCAAGACACTGATGCACATCAAGTCCTCTCTTCATTCTGTTCTTCTGTAGTTACTTCAATGCTCATCAAAAGTGGGTGCAGGGTAACTCAACACCACTAAGATTTATTTTTAAATAAAGTAAATTGACATAAAAAAACTAATTCAATAAAACATTATTCACCTCATTAGAAAATAAATTACATTACACATTATTTATATTGTTGTCCTCATCTTTATTGTCATATTCACAATGTTTCAGACATTGTATGCTCCTGCCTTCTTCAGGTGATTGGAATTTCAAATGGAACCATTTATTTTGTACATCGGGGTAGATTGTTCTAGTTTCACATACCGTAGCTCTTCAGGATGTTTCAGTTATCTCCCTTTAACCCAGCTCTCCAAGTTTTTGTGCACCACTGCAGTAGCCAGGTATTGAACTCACAACTCTGGGTCAAGTCACTGGATTCAACCAAATGCTTTTATCCACTGGGCCATATGTCTTTGAGGATAAACGCATTGGTTGGATCCAACTCTTTGGGTCATGTCACTGGATCCAACCAATGCCAGAGCGTACAATGACCGAAATTTTGTGAATATGGCAATAAAGATGAGGACAGCAGTCTGAACAATGTAAATAATTACAATACCTCATCTCAGAAATATAGACAGATATTACAATTTATCTTATTAAAAATAATTAAAAACAAAAAACTGCTTCATTTTGTTTTGCATTTTTTGATTTACTTCATTAAAAACATAATTAAAAACAAGTGTTTTATTGAATTATTTTTTATGTCAATTTACTTTATTGAAAATTTCTTTACAATTTACTTTATTAAAAATAATTAAAAATAAAAAACTGGTTCATATTTTACATAATGCCTTTTCAGTTGCCTTATTTGTAGAAAAATATTCACTAGTTAAGGTTTTAAATAAATTAGTTTTATTCAGTTATAAAAAAAAAAAGTTATGTTTTTTCTGGTGCTGAGTTGTCTCAGTTCTGAGTTGTCCTACCACTCAGTTGGTGATGTTGAGTTGTCCCTTTCTGCATCAAAAGTCCTTTGCATTCTTGTTTTGTTCCTTTTGCAGATGTGCCTTTTCCAAATTGCAAATTGTCAACTTAGCATGTGCAGCATGAATGGTCATCACAAAAATGTTTTTTAAAAACTTTCCAACATAGTCCTTTATTGTTCTGTGATTAATGTCCTTACTTAAATAGTAACAAGAACAAAATATTTGTGAAAGATCAGACTTCATTACATTCAATTTCACACAAATAACTTTGGGAAAGGGATGAATCCAAATCATCTTCCCACAGCTATATGTTAAATAGCAGAGTAGACTGACCTCTCTAGCCTTGGTAAGCAACCAATCTAAAAGGATAGCTCTGAATTCAAATCTAACTGGTGGGTTAATGGGTTCATAGCAGTTTTTATTAGAGAACTACCTTATGTTGGGACACTAGGTAGGCAGCTTTAGTAAGGTGCTTACTATACACCCATTGAAAAGATTATGGAGATTACATTTAACTGCAGGATGGGGTTGTGGACATCGATCTGAAATGAGGTCAATTAATATATATATATTTATTGTTTTTTAAAAATATATTATCATTGCAACACTAAAATTCCCATGTTCAAAACTGAAACTTAAATCTAAATTCAATCATAAAAATTAAGCTTAAAATACAAAGTTTTGTTTTTAGCATCGCTTGATAATGGAATGGGACTTTGTATTTAAAGCTTAATTTTTATGATTGAATTTAGATTGAAGTTTCAGTTTTGAAACATGGGAATTTTGGTGTTGCGATGATAATATAAAAAAAAAAAAACCATTATAATATTATGCTCTACTGTTCTATCGAGCACTGTTTTTTAAAAATAAATGCTAAGAACTCTGAATTATAAATTTCATTGTTCTTCCCTAGTATTTTAATATGTACACACATATATATATATATATATATATATATATATATATATATATATATATTATAAACTGTTACTTTTACCACCAATGTTAAGCACTTGATGAGATGTCTAAATTAGACATCGAAACAAATATGCATTTTTGTCATGGTAACTTGCATGTTATAATAAATATTTATTGCTTTACTCTTGTATTGAGCCCTTTTTAAATTAATGTTATGAACATTTGAATTTATATTCTTTTCATTCTTTTACATTTTATATATATATATATATATATATATATATATATATATGTGTGTGTGTGTGTAATAGTATCTGAAACAAAAGTAAAGATGATGAGACAAAGTAGAAAATTTATTAATGATATATTTCACTGAAAGTGTCTGTTCTCTTTGACTTCCTCAGGTTACAATGAAAGAAGGACAGAACTGTATGTGAGGAAAAATGCTTTAGGATTTTTGAGGATAAGTAGTGACCATAAATCAAATTAAATTAGATATCACCTCCAATGTCCAGAAACTCAAGAGAGTATCTCTCTGCTTTTTGTTTGTTTGTTTTATCTATAATATAGAAGCGTTTCATGTTGTTGGATGTTAAATCAGTCCACCTAACCTAGAGTGATTTTTTTGTGTAATATATATATATATAAAACTACTTTAAATGTTATTTTTAGTGAATAATCATATCTGAGTAGATGCTCTGCTTATTTATTAAACAGTATATTTATTTTCATCTACTGGTCTTAATATTTGAAAAATCTTAAAGAAAAATATACACTCTCTAACAGGATTCGAACCTGTGTCTCCCTAGGCAAAGGGAACCATTGTTAGATCCAACATGCTCTAGACCAACTGATCCATAGAGAAATGGGCTGATCAGGCAAAGTTGAATAGTGCCTTTAAACAATAAAATCTATTGGATTAATAAATAAAAAGCCATTTTATATATATATATATATATATATATATATATATACACACACACACACACTTTCATGTACATGCCATACTTACACACACCCAAGCATATACATTTTTTTTGTTTACTTATACATCCATGTATACAAACATGTATTTGCAAAAAAAAAAAAACCAAAAAAAATAATCTTACCATTTCCTGTTTTACTTTTTTTAAAATTGTGAATTTTTATTTCTGTTTGAATTTCTGACATGAGAAGTTATCATTATTTATGTACAGACTATTCATCTTTGTTGTTGTTGCTATCACAATTTGGTAAGTTAGTAATTGTGAGTTCAATCCCTGAGCAAAGTAGTGCAGACTTAACCTCAGTGGAAATGGGGTGAGCAATAAGTCAAGATATCTCTAGACATGGGTAGTGGAATGAGAACAATCTACCTCCATAGATTAAATAAAGGGTTCTGTTCAAAATTCCCTGAAGACTACCTCGAACAACAAGGCACTTGATGACGGTAGGAGAGCAGAATGGCTGAAATATGATAATAATAAAGATGGGGATAAAAGTTTGAGTGTAAATAATGTAAATGCATTTTTCTTTCTTTTTTCTTATATGCAAAAAAATCCCTGTTAACATTGAATTTTTTGCTTATATTTCAGAAATTAAAAGACAGTCTTGAAGCAAATCCTCTTTTACAACTAAGTGTTGCTGAAGAACTCAGTTCTGTAAGTTATGTTAAGTATTATTATTATTGGTAGATGTTTATGTAACTGGTAATATCATTCATAGTGTTTATGAAACAAATGCCAGACCTTTCATCTAGGATAATGATTATATATAGTGGCACACTAAATGCTAAACATTTTTATAGTACATTAACATGTCATTTAAGCAATTAGTTGATTTTGTTTTTTCCAATCTTACAATATTTCTTATTATGTAAATGTTATTTTAGTGGATACATGTCAGGATGTCTACTCAAACATGAGTACCCATTAAAATAATGTTTTCAATAATACGAAACATAGGAAATATAGAAAATGTAATTTTTTTAATCTTACTTATAAAATGCAGATTGTGTGTGCGTGTGTGTGTGTGTGTGTCTGTACGTTTATATATTGGATCGGATTTCCTACATTTTTCAACCGATTTCAACAAAACTTCACAGGACTGCGTAAAATTACCTTGTGATGGTTCTGACAGTGCCAAAAATTGGAAAAGCACAATTTATTTTTGCACGAAATCAATTCGAAAACACGATTCTGTCGCCAGAATGAAAGAGGGACAACTCATATGGAGTTATACTTATTATAAAACCCAGGTTGTTTGTGTGTGTGTGTGTGTTCGTTTATATATGGGATCGGATTTCCTACATTTTTCAACCGATTTCAACAAAACTTCACTTTTTTTTGGCAGGTAGTGTTTCTTATTGTCTTGCACACTTTTTTCTTTATTTTTACATTCAGAATGCTTCAAAAATTCCATTTAGAAGACAATTGTTTATAATAAAATTCTATTCAATCGATAGACTCATAACGATTGAAAACAATGTTTTTGTTTAAGTTTGGGTTTGACCAATTCGTAAAAACAAAAACAAAAACAAAAACTAATTAAGACATGCGTGTCCGTCAACCTTAAACAATAATCTCTGTCAAATTTATTTTTCAGTCTTTATGATGGTCGATACTTGATTTATCTCTTACTGTTACATCCCTGGGCAACACCAGGCTCTACTGCTAGTACTTTCTACACTAGAGAATGATTTATCTGTTAGTTACAAATTTATATTTTTGCAATTCCTTAAGAAGGAATTATAATTATTTTTTTTTTAAACTGTATATTTTTATATTGTAAATTATATTTACTAGAAAGACCTGTGAAAATTTCAGTGTTTTCCAATTTGAATTTTCTGATGAATGTCAATTCTTAAGTTAATGATTGAATAAGCTCATGGAGAATAATTTAAAAATAATTCAACAGATGATGTTATTTTATTAATAGTACTGTATTTTTGGCAAGTACCTTACTGGACTCTGTTTCAAGTCACTCAAAGTGAAGTCATTTAAATGGTCAAACTGAAATTTTTATGTGTATCTTTTTTAATACACACTTCAATATTTGATTTATAATTAGGATGCATATGGATACAAAAAACAATTTAATCGAGTTTTTATTTTTGTTTATATCAAGTTGGTTGGCCTTATTGGGTTTCCATCATTCTGTGCGTCTAAAAAAACGTTGCATTTATCATGGTCGGCAGTGCTTCTTGCTATTTTGATTGAGAGCAAATTTTGGTGATAATCATGTGGATGAAAGGAAATCATGTATTTTAGTCATAAGTAGCTGTGCTTGCTCTAGTCTATTGGAGTGTAATGCTATGTCATCTGCATAGTCTGTATAGCATATGACACTAGCTGATTCTTGAATACTTTTGGCTTTTACAGCTCCAGTCCTATCTCCAGATGGTAGGATCAGTTTGGTAGCTATTCTACTGGGATATACTCTGGGTGCATATCTTTTCATTATTTATCCAGATTATGCCTTATTACTTGCCATGAAAGATGAAAAAGTGGACAAGAATTGAGGCAGGCATTACTAAGAGAATAAGTTTATTAGATGTAAATTGGAAAGTGGGTAGAAAGGAGTTTTATTGGTTAGAAAATAGTATTGCTACCAGAATAAGTTTGTCGTATGTATAATGTAAATACATTTATTATTGATATGAATTGAAAATTATGAAGAAAGTATTCAGGTATTATGGCAACCATTACTGACAGAATCAGATTATTATATGTAACAATTATTGGCTTTTATACTGCAGTCTTCTGTTAGCACATTTTAAATGATGCAGAATTAATGTTTGTATCAGGTCATCCCATAAGTTCTATCCGAATTTTAACTTTTTTTAAAAATGAACAAAATTTATAGAGTATTTTATAATGGAGCTGAACATTATTTTTATGCTTAGATGCATTTAAACTGATCAAATTTTACTTCAGAGAACAATAAAATTAAATTTTGTTTGATTAAAATCCTGCTAACATGGAAGTACTCAAGAATCATTTGAAGCACATAATGCTTTATGAGTTCAAGAAAGGAAACTCAGCAGCTGAAGAAGCTAGAAACATTCACTCAGTTTATGGAGAGGAATGTGTGAATGAAAGAACTTGCAGAAGATGGTTTGCAAAATTCAGAGGTGGAGATTTCACCCTTGAAGATGAAGATCAAACCGGACGTCCAGTTGAGTTTGATGAAAAGCTTCTTGAAGCAGCCCTTGAAGAAAATCCTGCTTTATCAGTTGAGGAATTGGCAGTAGTTCTCAGTTCAAACCATACAACTGTTCATCGTCATCTTCAACAACTTGGAAAAGTTTCTAAACTTGGAAAATGGGTGCCTCATGAATTGTCTGAAAACAACCTCAAATCCCGAATTGACATCTGCTCTTCTCTCCATTCTTGCGAACTTGTTTCACCTTTTTTGGATAGACTTGTGACTGGCAACGAAAAATGGATCTTTTATTGAAATGTTAAGCGTCGTAGACAGTGGCTTGGTAAAGGGAAGGACCCCAGCCACAGCTGAGAGAAGAGAACTTCATGGGAAAAAGGTTCTTCTTACAATCTGGTGGGATCGCCAAGGAATAATCCACTTTGAATTCTTACCACCCAATGCAACAATTAATGCTCAAATATACTGTCAGCAATTAGAGCATTTGAACCAAGCTTTGAGGAAAAAAAGACCTGCTCTAGTGAATCAAAAAGAGGTTATGTTTCATCAGGACAATGCATGACCCCACACAGCAAGAATCACGTCACAAAAGATCGAAGAACTTGGTTGGGAGAAAATTCCTCATCCACCTTATTCTCCCGATCTTGCTCCTTCAGACTACCATTTGTTTTGTAGCTTACAGAATCATTTGGAAGAAACAGCTTTTGTTTAGCAGACAATTATTTTTAGAGAGGTGTATCTCAGCTTCAACTTCTGGAGGTTGACAGCTGGGGTCAGATGTGTACCATAATAGGGAAGTCGATTTTGATTTTCTGAGTTAACGTGAGAAAGAGATAGGAGAAAAGGTTTCAGTGAGTTATTTTTTTTACCCATCTAGTGATGTAGACGTGTTCTCTTTTGTGTTCAAAACGGCTATCCAGTAAGACGGGAGTACCCCCCCACACACACACAGAGGATAGTTAGATAATTTACATGTTGATATGATTAATAAAAATAGTTAACATTCTCTGTGTTTGAAGTCTTTCATTACTGAATTAACATGATTGGCAATCGCTGGCCAAAAGAAAAAGCCGAGCTGAGATCATTCACTGCTTTTCACTGCATTCAATATGCAATATTAGAAAATGTTTTTGTGTGTGATGTCCAGACGGTTTCTTTGAAATGAAGATTGTTGCATGTGATGAGTGTGAGTTAAAATCTAGTATGTGAATGCCCAGGAGAAATAAATCTTCCCTAGCATGAACAAGTATAATGTTGATGTTACTACATTTTGGAGCAAAAGAGAGTGAAATCTTTTTCTAGGCTTGAGACAACACTTAGTGGGCATCATCTCTACACTTTAAATGATGTTGTTGAAATTCTCCACTGCAAGTGTTCTAAAAATGTTTGAATCAAATTCAAAAGAATCCAGATGTTAATTTGGTTGAAGAATATCATTAAGGACAGGGACAAAGATGAAAAAGAAATGTAAAGAAGTGATGAAAAATATTTTTCTGGGACAGAAACAAGAATTGGTTTGATTGATTGACTTGTTTTTTTTCTGAAATCTCAGCTTTAAATCAACCATTTGTGGGTTATTTAAAGCTGAGATATATTTTGGATTGTAGGAGGTCGCTTACAGTACCTAGTGTTTCCAAGCGATCCCCCATCTAGCTACTGACTGAACTTGACATTGCTTAATTTCAGTGATTAAACCAGAAATAAGGAAGCTGAAAGGATATCAGTATTGATTATCAATTGCATAATAAAAGGTTCTAAGAATTGATTGTACGATGCAAGTTTGGTAACATGTTGGTAAAGTTTTTTAAATTAAAATTAAATATATGGAGATAAATTAACTCACTAATGCCCTCCCCAACATCCTGCTTTGGAGACAGTGTGCATTAATGGTAATTCTAATTTTAGCTGTTTCCTCATTAGGAAATATTTAGCTTTCATTGACAGAACAGTGTTGACTGTCCATTGAAATTTATAAAATCTTTCTCTTAAAACAAGTATTGATAGGGACTTTCTTCCTCACTAGACTTTTCTAAATGGTGTACCACTAGACAGAATTTGAAACTTTTAGTATAATTTCTGTTCATAGTATGAATATATAAATTCCCTTTGCCACATACAAAGAAATGTAAGTTGTCTTCTTTTTTAATATGTAAATGAATATCTGATATCTTCAGGATATACAATTATATTTATTTATATATGAAGAAATAGGAATATAAAGTGTAGAAGAATTATCTCAAGAATATTAACCTGAGAGCTGGACGTACTTTTTATTGGTAGTTTCTTTATTTTTCTTCTTTGTTCCAATTTGACTTGTCTCCTCCTTTTGCAGAGTGAAGAATCTGATATTCCAGAAGAATATAATGAAGTCAATGATGATAATTCAAACTCAGGGAGCCAGGAATTTGATTCTAACCTTTTTAAACATGATGATCATGTTGTGCTAGAATTTGGAACTCTTGCAAGTAAGAATATATTTTTTCTCTCTCACTTTTCTTTTTTTTTTCTTTTTATAAGTTCATCATTACTCGTATTCTCCTAGTAACTTGTCTTGATATTAAGCCATTTTGTTAGTTTCAGTGACAGAATAAATGAAACACAATTACTGTTCTATGCCTTTACACTCATGCCTTGTTCTACCCTCAGCCTTCTTCAGATGTCTCTTGTACTCTGTAACCATCTCAGAATATTGAACTAAACCCTTTATTCAATCCACGGAAGGTGAATTGTTCTCATTCTGTTTTCTATCTTTAGAGGATATCTTGTATCAGTTAATTCTCTCTATTCTAATTGCTTTTGTGTTGCTTGTTCATTTCTTCCACTGAACTAGAATATACACATATTTTTCACTTCCCAACCCAAGGATTGAACTCATAATTTCCATGGTGCTCTCTTTATTATGTTTCCTAGAAATTTCAGTTGCCCAGCATTTACTACCATATAGGAGGATTGATATCATATAGCAATTCAGTACTTTTGATTTTGATATCTCCAATTTGTAGCTCACATCTTGAACCATCCCTTTTGCTGACAACCATACATTCCCTCTCTCAATTGATAGTCCTATTTCTTCATTATATGTCAGCAAAATTTCAAATTGATTTCATGAGAAGGTATTGGCTTTCAGGTTTGCTTTCTTTTTAATTTTTTGACTGGAAGCAGACCATCTGCATACAGATAGAAAATTATATAGGTACATGGAAATAGAAAGAGACATAAGAGAAGAATGTTTGGTTTCTACAGTGAGGCTATCCTAAGGGTACTGGAGACCCTACCAGTACTTATTATCAGTGGGTGTAATCTTAAAATCGGCAGATGACCCTGTGTTGATGGTAGGCACAGAAGAAAACTACAGGATCTTCTTGATAAAGTGGTAAAGGAAAGCAAGCAAAAAAAGATGAGCTATCAACTGTAAGAAGACAGAAAATATGCTTGTCAACCTGAGAAAAAGCCCAAGATGCAAATCATAAATTGGAGATGTCAACATCAAACAAGTACGATGTTTCGATACCTGTGAAGTGTTTTAATGAAGGATGGAAAACCTGACACTAAAATCTGAATGCAAGAAAATGCATAAGTGAAAAATGCATTCCAAAAGCTCAACAAAGTATAAAGAAAATTTCTAAGGAAATTTCATTATAAACAACAAAAAGAGTGTAGAACTGCTATGTGATATCTATTCACTTGTATTGCAGAGAATGCTGGACAATTTCCTCACAGGAGGTAGTAGAAATGTCGTTCTATAGAAGGATGTTGAGATTTCCATTGCTGGAGTGAGTAATTAAGAAATTTTAAAGAAAATGTGCATTTATACTCAGAATCAGAGATAGTTGAAATTTCTTGGGCAAATAATCTGGAAGGAGGGCTTGGAGACCTTGACCCTCATAGGGCATATCAAGGGCAGGAGAGATAGGGTAAGTCAGCGTATCATCTATCTGATGAGCTTGTGTGAATGATTGGCAGAATGAGGTGCAAGAGGCTTGTCAAAAGGAGGAATGCTGCTAAGGTCTACAAAAGTTGGGAAGCTGTGGAGAGCCATGAAGGTCCACGTCCAGGATAGATATGTCACATAGAAGGAGAAAAGGAAGTAAACATGTTAGAGCATCAAGGACAACCAGGAAAGACATTTGGTTGTTTGACCTGTTGCTAATCCTAATCACAGACTGAAGAATTTTCTCTGTGAAAACCACATGAATTTACATCATTTTTAAAAAAATTTATTCCATCATCACCTGTTGTGGCTTTTTTGTTTTGTTTTAATTATTTTCATTGTTTTCTTTACAGAAAAAAGTGAAAGAAAATTATGCTCTGTTGCAAGAAAAAATTCTGCTGGTGAGTTTGAGTCAATTAAATTTATGTAAGAGATGATCATAAATAAAGATAAGGCTTTCTGATAAAAAACAATTTTATGCAGAGGAATTTGCATAACTTTAAATATTAACAATAAAACTATAATCTCTTAATATATTTTCATATCAAACTATTTTCAGCACAACCACATTGAATACTTGTTAGTTTTTATGGCTTGTAAACAAATCATATATATACATTGTCTTGTTGGGTGATTTAAACATTTGTTCAGCATAAGTAAAAATAAAGGACAAATCTTTTATTTCTTATATTAATTTTACTGAACAATGTATTTACCATACACATTTGTAATGTTTAGATGTAATCATAAGTTCTATGGTGACATTTTCTTCCCTCACATTTTTGGCTTCTGGTCTCTTGCTTTCCTGTCAACTTTGATCTTCAAAAATTTAAATGCAATTTCAATTGTTATCTTCTGTCTCAATTCTTATTCTTTTATTTGCAATCCAACATTATTTGCAAAATTTATATTTAGTGGATACTTGTGCATGATGGCAACAAAGATGTAAAGAGGCAAGCTTGATTGTTGAATATAAAGTAACAATGAGTGAGAAACTAAAAGGCAGGCAGGTATAGATAAACCAAAGTGACACTGCTGTTTCTCACTGCCATTTTCACCATCATAACATAGCTTCCCTCTGCCTTTTCTATAAATACTTTCATGGTAATTATTCTCATGAACTTTCCTCTCTGGGCACTAGACTTTATGAATTTAAGAGCAGTACTAGATTGGCAGCAAGGCCTCATCATTTTACAGTCGAAATGGCTAGATGGAACCACAAATTCTATGCTAACAGTTCCTTCTATTGCACTTCTTACTTTTGGAACTCTCTTCTAGCCTCTTGCTTTCCTGTCAACTTTGATTTTTAATAATTTAAATGCAATGCCAGTCGTTATCGTCTGTTTTCTTAATTCCTGTGCTTTAATTGTTCTTTCTCCTTCATAATGTTTTTCTTTTTCTCATATTCTCTCCTATTCAGTAATCTCTTGTTTTTAGTGGCTTTATTGCCTTGCTTGGAGTGAAATGATTAAAGAAAATAGAAATTGCTCCACTGTATTCTGCTAGCTTTCAAGCAGTTTCATAATTTTATCCTCCAAGAACGTTTTATTTTTCTGAGTAAAGAACTGCTTGAGATGCCTTTTGCAGTCTTCTGGGTAAATGAAGTATTTTTTACATTAAAAGAATTCTAAGTACTAGAATAAATGTTATTCTGAAGGTATTTCATATTTACGAATTGTTGTTGCTATATTTTAGTATTGATGGGAGTGAGGTTCCTTCCTATCCTTTTGTTTAAGGCAATGTGGAATATTAACATCTTGATTCTGTAATTTTTTTGTTATTCTGTAAAGTTTCTTTGTGATTCTGTATTACTTTTCTGCAAGATCAAGTGAAGTGCAGTCCTCTATACAGGGCACATTCATTTGAAGCCATTTTTAATTGATCTGCAAAAACAGTTGTATATAGCTAATAGTTTAGACATTTCTGAATGATTTGGATGCCATGCATGTCATTCATACAAGAATCTAGATCTGACAAGGCTATTTAAGAGCATGACTTGAGTTCTTAGGTTAATATTTTGATTTGTTAGTATCTTGTGTTGGGAAAAATTACCTCCAGTGCAGTTAATTCTATATTCGTTACCAAATAGGTTGACACTGACAAAAAATATGGAAATAGACATCTTTTTTATTGATATGCATGTTGGCAAACTAAATACTTGCCTCAACATGCATTTTCTTCATTAGTGGTAATTAGTAGGAACGTTATTTTCATAATGTCTCCTTCTAGAAAGTATGACGCATTGTCTAACCTTGTCCTAGTCAAGCTCAGGTTATCAAACAACTGTTGAGGGAATGGATTGTTTAGATAGCTTTCTGTAGCCTTTTCCTTTTTTATTTTGTAACAAGGTTACTGGTGTGGATTTTACAAGTGAATTCACATCTTTTGGCTGATTAGAATTGGATTAACTTGAGAATATGTGAAATGCCTAAATATCAAACCTAGGTAATTTGGATTTTACCAGTATACCGGAGAAAGTGAGATTTGAATGTAAGAAAGAAACCAGGTGTCTGAATGTTTAACCAAGAGGAGAAAATTGTAGAAAAAATATCAGTTTAAAGAAAAGAGAAATATCTTAAAAAAAAATGTGGGTGACGTGAGAAATTAAAGGAATGAAAAGACTAGATGGGGACTAGATAGATAAAAACAAGATTCTTTGTGGACAAGATGATGGATTGCTGTTTATTGATCATTGATTTTTTTTCCTATCTATGGGACGGGCAGGTAATTCATGGAAAAAGAAAAAGAACCTGGGGGATAATATTATGTCGGATGATAAAAATGGATGCTGAAGAAAATTATAATTTGATCAGATACTGTTAATTGGTTAAAGAAATCTAGTTGGTGACATAGCTTGTTTGAACCCACTCTAAGAGTGATAGTTAAAGGTTTTTCAACCAATGGTCACATGAGAACCTGGAGTTTTAAATAAGCTAAATTTGTTGAAGCTTTGAAAATGATAAAGTAGGGAATTTTGAAAAATCAAATTAACCCTAGCTCAGGTATACTGAAATACCTCAATATATGCAAGCTGGTTTTTGGCCCTTAGACTTATTGTTAGTGAAGATGCTGCAAATTAACATTACCTCCCCTCTTCATTCACCAATTGCAAAATACTGTCCAAAAAGATTGAGTTGAATGAAGAAGATTTTCCCAGGTTAAAGATATTTCAAAAGACACATAATGAAGAAAGAGGGTTTGGAGAATTTAACACACTCAGGACATATTGGAGGCAAGATGGATAGAGGGCAACAGTCAGTAATCTAACAAATTTGTGTAAAGGGATGGAATAACAGAGACTGAGAGGGATGGTGAAAAAAAAAAAAACCTTACTTAAAAGGTGTTTAAGTTGTGGAGAGTCATGATTGTTCACATCCCGAAGGTACATGGCACACAGAAGAAGAATCTAATGGAAGATTTGGAGATGAGGTTTGGAAAACCGAATTTGTTTACAGGCCCAAGACTAAAGTTCCCTGATTGAATTGCTTAACTGTTTACCAATCACCAATCCGGGCCATCCAATATGTTGTGAATAATGTCGACATATATTAATTCAACAGCTTGCCTGTAGTTAGGTATACCACAGCACTGCAAAATTAGGAAGGCTTAAACTGATGTTACCTCCAACAAGTAAAATCTGTGTTATTGTTTTGTCATGCAAGAGTTTTCTGCCTTCAAAATGGCTTTCCTTTATGTCTCTTGTAATTTACCCCTTTTGTTTCTGAGGACATTAAAACCTCCTTGCATTTAAAACTGGAGCATAACTTTGGGCTAGAATATTGACTGATGGAGTGACTTATTCCAAGTGAAACTCTGATGAGCACCAGGAGACAGGGATTATTATATTCTTCTACAATACTATTTCTGACATCCAGAACATATTCTTCTGTCTTTGGCATGGTGGAGATGTTCTGACAAAGGATGAGGAATTGTCAACATAATATATGTGGAATCAACTTGTATAGCATAATAGAACAATCTAACAAAATATTGAAATATATATATATATATATATATATATGTTTCGCTCATCAGTGGGGCTAGACATCAAGTTGCCTCTAGCTAGTATCGAAATCTGGTTGAATTGGCGTCAGTCGGAGAATCTATCCATAAACCGTTGGCACATGGCAGGGATGAAGGTGAATTTAAGTGTATTTATTTTTAGATAAACACAGCAGTGACTCAGAGAACTCTGTTGGTAGAAATGTAAATTGATTAGATAACTGCAAAGGATCAGTGTAAAAATAAATAGACACAATATGTCTATATTTTTCAATATAAAATATATATATATATATATATATACATATATATATATATATATATATATATAATAAATATCAGTTATACTATTTACATTCTTTGGACTGTTGTCCTCATCTTTTTTGCCATATTCACAACATTTCTTCAGGTGATTGTAATTTTGAACTGAATCCTTTATTTTGTCCCTAAAGTAGATTGTTTTAATTCCACGTGCCATGCCTCTTTCAGATGTTTCCATTATCGCCCTTTAACTCTACTCTTCAAGTTTCTGTTCATCACTGAAGTAGTCAGGTATTGGACTCACAACTCTTTGGGTCAAGTCATTGGATCCAGTGGAGCTTGAGGACATCAGTGTATCAATTTTTGGGACTTATAAACTTAATGTGTCAGTAAACATCTTTTTACCACAGCTCATATTGCAATTTTTTGTTGTTGTTATTGCTTTTCTCTATCACTGTGTATTACTAGTTCCCAGATTGTTTTCGCTTCTATGCTTGGCCAGCTTAGGAGATTTTTGTAGCCTAGCATATGTGCTGATTCCATAAGTGTTCATATTTTCCAGTGATGTTCTCTGTCTATTGTTTCAACCTCATCCCTGTTTCTCCTTTGTATATTTTCCCACAGCTGCACAGGATGGTGTACACACAATCCTTAGTCATGTTCTCCTCTATGTTTGGGAAGAGGTGTCTGCGAAATGTTGAACCACTTTTGAAGGTTGTCCTGATGTTATATGGACAACAGATCATTTGTATTTTTTCTGATAATCCCTTCTCATGAGGTAGGCAGACCGAAGCTGTTTTCTGCAAATTGTTATCCTCTTGTACCCTTCTATTCCAGTTTGTCATAGCTGCTGCCATGTACCCAGGGTAGTTTTGTTGTAGGGTACTGTTTATACTGACAATTTCCTGTTCATATGTCTCTAGGTTGCCACTTCTGACTTTTGCTTGATGTTGGAAGCAGCAAACAATCCCTTTCTTTACACTGTATGGGTAGTAGAAATTGAAATTGAGATATTCTCCAGTGAATGTTGGCTTGCGGTATATGGATGTCTTGAACCCATGCTCTGTTCAAGATAATAGTACATCCTGGAAGGCTAGTTTGTTGTTGTTGTTTTCTCTCTCTATTATGAACTGTATCAAAGATCTTATTGAGTTCACATGGTCCAGTAGTAGCTGGACCTCTTCCTGGTATGGCCAGAGTATGAAGGTATCATCTACGTATCTCAGCCATAGCGTTGGCTTTAGTGATGTGGATTCTAATGCCATTTCTTCAAAGTATTCCATGTATATGTTTGCCATTGCTGGTGATAATGGCAAGCCCATAGTCAAGCCTTCATCCTGTCAATATATGTCTGATTCCATTCCAAAGTATGTTGTTTGTGTACAGAAAGTCAGCATCTCTATCAGGTTTTCTGTTGGCATACTGGTCCATTCTCCTAGGGAGAATGTAAATAGTGTAAATAATGACAATACCTCATCTCAGAAATATAGACAGATATCAATAAACATCATTCAAATAATTATTCAAAATCATTAAAGTTATGAATTTTTGCTACTTGTAGTAAACATTGTATTAGCTAGGCTCTCATTGTTTTCTAAAAGTCAATTCCTTGCAACCCAGTTTGCAAAAAGAAAATGTGACATTTGAAGATTTGTTTACAGGTGATATACATAGGTGACATTTCAATGTGTCTTTTTATTTGATTTATGCGTGGATTGTGATGTTTTTATTTTAAGAGTAAAAATGAAAGAAAATGAGATTCATTTTCATCATTTGATGTTTTTTTTTTATTTCTAAAGAAGAAAAACTGCCAATAAAACAGCAAAACAGATGTGTGCTGTTTATGGATATGGTGCCATAGCTGAGAGTACTGTTTGTAAAGTTCAGAAATGGAAATTTTAATTTGAAAGACTGAGACCTGCAGTCATTGATGATAACCAAATGGAAATGCCAAACAAAAATAATTCAGGTTATATGACATGGGATATCACAGAGATACTCCACATATCTTGTATGAGTATTGTAAGGCATTTGAAAACACTAGAATATGTGAATCACTAGGATTTTTAAGTGTCTCATGATTTAATGGAAAAAACTTAATAGACCACATTTGCATTTGTAGTTCTTTGTTCAAATGCAACAGAAATTACCTATTTTTGAAAGAATAATCAAGACTGATGAAAAATAGATGGTTTATAGCAAAAAATATCTCTGTGGAAAACAAAATGAGTCATTGTTAACCACTTGAAAAGCTGGTCTGCATCTGGAGAAAGTGATGGTGGGATTGGAAAGGCATTGTGTATTATGAAATCAGATGTTGAATTCAGACAAGTACTGTTCCCACTTGAACTGATTCAAGGCATCAATCAATGAAAAGCATCCAGAATCGACAAATTGGAAGGGTGTTGTTTTCCATTAGAACAATGCTGAACATCATGTCTCTTTGGAGATATGGTAGAAATTATTACATCTTAGCTGGGATATCCGGCTATACATGCTGTACTCACCTGACCCTGCACTTTTTGGATTATCAGTTATTTCATTCCCTACAAAATGATCTTAATGTGAATAACTTTAATTCTATGGAAGCCTGTAAAAATCAATTTAACCAATTCATCACCCAGAAAAATGTCAAGTTCTGGGAGGATGGAAATATAGCAAAAGCTAGTAAAACAGGATTGCACATAAGTGGTTGAATAAATATATGTACAAATATTCAACTATTTTCTTTGAAATTCACTTAAAAATGCTACAAACTTTTGTTCTGACTCAGTATATACTTTTTTTATTAATAAGAATATTTGCTCTGCTATGAAACATTGAGCACTTTTTTATCTCCTCAAATTTCATTTTTACCCTTTTGTGGGTATTTTTGATGATTATTATTATTATATATGATGGCTTTTACATGTTGCTTATAGTTGGGGTGCATCTGGTTATGTTAGAATGATGTTTTTTGTTTATATTAGGGTTGTTGTTTGTGTTATTATTAAGTTCTTTAAAGTTAATTTTATTTTATTCAATGAAAAAATAGTTAGGGAAATTAATGTTGATAAGTATCTTTTATAACATAATGTGTAAAGAAGAAATTTTTGCCCCGTTAATCTTTATCACTCTGTATGTGACTTCATAGGCTGTACACAAAGTTTATCATGCCACTGAGGGTAACTGATCCTTGAACAATGTTTGAATTTCATATTTCTGTTGTCATATCCTACAATGGCAGCAGCAAATTAACAATAAAGATAATGCAATTGAGAGATCTTGAAAAAGAACGCAGTACAAATGGAATAATATTAATAATGCATTGTGCTAAAGGTTAATCATATTTTTTATAACTTGTTTTATATCTGTGAGGTCATTCACTTTTGTAATTAAGAAGATGGGACTTTTTTTTTTATATTGAAGTATTGTCATAATTAGCATCTCCTAGAACATAAAGAGAAGAACTTCTATTATTAATCTTAAAAAGTCAATGTCCTTTCAGATATAAAAATAGATGTCATGAAAAAAACTTGATTAAGGAAGTGAATGTTACATTAAATATGTTATCAGATCTAAGACACGTGCAGTGATTAAAACATGTCATTTGAAGAGATTCGGTGGGAAAATAAAATTTTAAGTGTTTTTTTTTTTAAGTTTATTATCATAGTCTGTGTTTTTGAGTACAAGAAAATACACATTGATAATTTTTTTTCCTTTCAGGATGGCTTGTAAATTTTAACCTCTTCAAAATTAAACTGCTTTCTATTAATCATTTGAGACCCCTTTCTACCTACCATTAGTTATGCTAATACTAACCTCCAGGAGAGTGACTTGTGCTTTCTCTGGCTAATGTTCTCAGCTGACACAAAATGGAAAGTCTATATTGAATCCCTTGCTAGGTCAGCTGCTAAGAAAGTTGATACACTAGACAATTGTGTTAGACAATTTTTCTCTCCTGAATCAATCTTGCATATCTATATCTACATTGCTGCCACATATGGTCTGGTAGTCCTGCCATATATACCTAGAGATCCTTGATAAAATCCAAAGAAAAATCAGCAATATTATTGGTCCTGATCTGGCATCACAGTTTCAGTCACTTTCCTACTGCTGTAAAGTTTCCTCCCTATGCCTTTTCAATAAATACTTCCATGGCAACTGTTCAGATGAGCTCTTTGCTATGGTACCTAGACTTTACAAATTTAAATGCAGTACTAGATTGGCGATGAGGTCTCACCCATATGCAGTTGAGTTGGCTAAATGTAAACGTAAGTTCTATGCTAAGTTTCTTTTCTGGAATTTCTTGATTGTGGAACTCTCTTCTGGCTCCATGCTTTCCAGCCAACTTTAATCTAATGTCAATTGCTTTCTACTGTCCTCCTGATTGCACTTCTTTTGTTCTTGCTCCTTAGTAAAGTTTCTGTTTTTTTTAATTTTTTCACACCCAGTAACCCTAGTGACTTTACTGCTTTGTTTGGGGTAAAATTGATTTTTAAAAAAATTATAAATAAATTTACTTAGAAATTAAGATTTTGTCTTTTATCTCTTAATGTGTTCATTTTTCTGTCTTCTGATTATGTATACAAGTAAAAGGGAATGGAGAAATAATTAAAAAAAAAAACAACTCTATCAGGACCTTGCCTGGAAACTGAAGATATGCAGTTAGGTAATTCCCATATTAACTGGCGTACTGGTAACACTTATCAAAACTCTAAAGTTGAGATTGGAAAAGCTGGTGATTATAGGAAGAATTAAAACTGACCAGATCACATCAGTCTTGAGGTCGGTAAGAATATTGAGGAAGGTACTGAAGTTCTGAAGAGGCTTCATGTCATTGGATCCCCCAGCAAGCACAATTTGTTATTTGGTGCCAATGTTCAAATGCAAGAAGAAAAGGACCATTACCACCATTCCAGAAATGTTTAAATACATTTTTGCCATGCTCTTAGTGAATTTTAAAATCAATTACCATATATCTCTGAATATAAGGCAACCATTAAATCTTAAATATGGACCCCCGCCCACTCCAAAATTGATAAATATGGACTCCTTCCTAGTACAACAGTTGCAAAAAGCTAACCTTAAATCTTGTGTTGTATTGGCACTGGTAAGTAGGCTAGTATGCTTGCACCATGAATCACGGTAGGCTAACAACTCAGTATGCTAACTACCAATATAAATATTTCTACTTAAAATAACTCAGGTTATCATGCCTTACTACAGGTATAAATGTAATAAAACTACTTTTACTTCTTGATTTCCCATTAAAATGAAATATTCAAGAAACAATTACACAGCAATTTGCAAAAGTTCCACTGAGCCACACACACAAGTAACAAGTAATGTAAACAAATTTTTCATTCCTGATTTGTAGAGCTATGGATATTTTTACACCAATCATTATTTCTCATAGTAGTGTTAATTACAACATTTAGGATAAAATACAATCTATATTTCTAATTAAAATTCATTATCATTGTGGTGTTAAATAACAAAAACATTTAGTGTAATATGCAGACTATTTTTCAATAACATACATTATATGGTATTTTTTGTGGTGTTAAGCAAGAAAATAAATTTAAGATGCCACAAAATCTTTATTTTTCATTACAGAATACACAACTTTTGTTTTCATTTGTACGAGTTGTAAGAATGAAATCGTTATTTTCATAAAGATTCATGTTAATACTTTATATTATTTTATTCCTTTTGATTTGATAATGATAATCGTAAGGAAAACAATATTTGTCATAACATCAGCTTTGTTTTATACTGGTACAAATCCTTATCATAGGCCTAATTGCAACTGGCAGTGCAGGCTAGTCTATGTTTTTGGTTGTCTTATACTATGGATATCAGATAAAATCACGAAAATTTACCTAGATTCTGGGTTTTATCTAGATGTGGAAATATATGGTAAGTAAATAAACAAATTAACAAACTATGAATGTACACATAAACAATTGTAAATATAATAAAAAATAATCAAATAAATAAATAATTAAATAACCCATAATATATAATAAGTAAAAAGTTAATAAACAAGACTATAAAATAGCTACAAATAACCACATTTGAAACCACAATGATTCACATTCAATAGCCTCTAGAATAATTTGAAACATAACTCTTAGGGTAATACAATAGAATTTGCTACTCATAATGCACCATTGACCAGCATATATAAATAGTAGAGTCAAAACACACATGGTCTGAAGATTGTGCTGAGCATGCCGCCACTCAGTGTTTACTTTAGTCTCCATGACACTAGTCCAACTGCTAATAACTCCTCAACCCAGAGATTCCTACAGAAATCACATATTGAATATTTTAATGTTATGTCATTTTTGTTTCCTACAACTAGCTGATAACTTGTTTCTGAAGTGGTTGATGTGACATCTGATGAGAAAGTTTTCTTACACTTGCACTGAATCTATGATTCATGAAGTTTCAAAAGACAGTTGATAGAGACAGTGAAAGCAACTATTGCATTTCTTACAAAAATTTTAGGTCGCTTTTATATGTGGAGATATACGGTAATTGGAATACTTTCTTTTTTTAGTTCAGTAGAAAAATAATCAAAGAAATTGCTCTTTCCAATAGTGCAAAAAAGCAATAGAATATTACATTCAGTGCTTTTAAAACAAAAATGAATGGATATCATATGTAACTCAAAGAGAAAATAATAACAGAAGACAAAAGGTTAAGAAGGAGCACCCCCCCCTATCAATATAGGAAAGAGTGAGTGTTAACAGAGGACTGAGAAACCTATCTTCCTGAAAAATTTTTTCAAGTGAAAGATTTTATAAATTTTAACCAGTGGTAACTTTTGTATCCTTAAAGAGGTTACAAGCAGATAAAGGTGGCACTCGACTGAAGGAACGGCAAAATGTGCTTAGATGAAAGAAGAGAGGTTTATTATAAAAGAAAGATAGGGAATCAGGTGGCAGGCTAGTAATTCTCAAAGCAAGCCCCCACTGTACTCACTATATATATAGCTACTGATATAGTCAGTCAACATAGGCAATAGGGAGTGTGGGACATTCCATTACAACAGTAACACTCTCTATTTGGTCAATAAATGCTGAATGTTTCCTTCTAAGGAAGTAGCTAATATTACCATTACTAATGTCTTATGTTTAAAAGTATTTCTTTGGGATTTCTGTTAACATCAATATATTGTCTGTTCTGAAACATCATCTTCATTTATTCAGTTAGCACGTTATGTGTCATTTTGGTCACCACTCCCCATCATCTCACAATTGTGTTTCATGGTTACATTCAAGGGAGAATAATGCAATGGCTTGCTGGTTCCTTTTGCACTAGGGATGTTGAAGTTACCCCATTCCTCCTCTCGGAAGTTAAAGAGGCAAGCTACAAGGCAGCAGGTCATTTTGAATTCAGTTTTCCTTTTCCTAGATTGGTTGCCAACCAAGGCTATAGGACCCATTTTGTCCTGCTATTAATTCTTAGCTGAAGAAAGAGCTGGCTTCATACCTTTCCCAAAGGTTCTGAAATGGTAATTTTTTTTAAATAAATATTTTTTATGACAATAAATAGAAAATATAATTCTTTCTGTGTTTGCTCAAATTAAAATTACTTACCATCATCTAAAATTTGTTGAAATTATTCTGAAATTTATACAAAATTGGATTAATGTAACTGAATTTATTTATTTTTTTAAAATATGGGAAACACTAAAAAATCTTGCTGTGAAAGCAATCAGTAACAGGAAAGATTTCTTTTCAATCAGCATATATACTGCGATGATGATTGATTTAAAAATTTCTCTAACCAAATACAAAATTTAAAATAATAAATATATAGATGTTCTTATATGTAACTTGTTTTCATTTTAACAATTTGTAACCTATGATAGTGTGAGTAGAATTTATTAAACAGATGTCAAAACTGTCCTTTAATTAAATGATTACCTGCATCAATACCTGTAGAAAATTTATTAGGAGGAAAAAATAATCACAATTGAATCAAATATTTCATTTGAATCCTGAACATGTAGGGAAAAATGTTAGTTTTCTTTGTTGCCACCACTGACTTTACAATTACTCTTGAGCATTGTGTTTCTGCAGAAACATTTTTGGTGGTAAGGAACATATTTTATTTGGATGTGTGGGTGGTGTGATGGATAGTGGCTCAAAATAAGAAATTTCAGAATATAGTTAGAATTCCAGTTGAGTTCATTACATTCATTTATGCGCAGATACCCTTTGGAAGGCATGAATCCATTTCTACCCCCAGTTATGAGTCAAATATCAGGACAGACTAGGTTCTATAGCCTTGGTTGCTATCCAGTCTAGAGAGGATGACTTGATAAAAACACCCATCCTCCAGCTGTCTGGGCCACTTGTGGTGATGTGTGGCTCTATAAAAAATGCCCAGTGACTGAAATTCTTCAGTCATGTGAGTTGTGCATTCTGCTGCAAGCAAAAAAAATGTTGCTCATTTGCAAATTTTTATTAATTAAGCTCATTTTTATCAAATCTTAGTTTGTTAATTGAAAATTAGGTAAGAGGAATTGTTAGTGGTTAGGAATAAAAGCAAACATTTTGGTAAGGAGTTGACTGTAGTCAGGATTATTGAGTCACTGCAAATGATTCTTTCCTTAGCTGTATAGTATGTGCTTTGTCAGGGCTACATAGAGATTTGAATTCAGAGTTTTCCTTCTTCTAGACTGGTTGCCATTCAAGGCTATAGAACCCAGTCTATCTTACTATTTACCCATAGCTGGGGGGAGAAGAGTTGAATTCATACCTTTCCTAAGGGTATTAGCATGTAAGTGAATGTAATAAACTTGATTGGAATTCGAACTCAGTTCTCCAATTCCTCAGTCTGAGCCATAATTCTATCATGCCTCCACATTATTGGTAGAATGGCGCTATTTTATACGATATGTATTATGGATATGAATTGGTAAGGATTTCATTAGAGAAATACGTTTAAAAAAGGGAATTTTCAATTGTCGGGAGTTAAAAACCAGAGTTACTGGCAGAATAGGGCAGTTATATAAGATAAATGCATTGTTAATGATTTTATGATTAAAATGAATGCATTAAAAAGCAGGGTGAATAAAATTCTCAGAGATCAGAAATTAATACAGTTTTATTAACAGAATAGTGTTATATATATATATATCTTACCAATATTAAAAAATTATAACATATTCAAAAATAGCCATTTTGTTTCAACACTTCTGGTGTCTTGTCAAGTAATAGTGTTGATTGCAAAATAAAGAGTTTGAAGAGTTCAAATATATATATATATATATATATATATATATATATATATATAATCTTCATATTGGGTAACCAGGGATTAATGCATTACTACTGACTGAAGAGTGTAATTATTGTTAGGAATTAAGGCAGGTATTACTTATTGAAAAGGGTTATTATACAAATTTTATTTTTAATCTTCTCGCCCCAAGCAAGGCAGTAATGCCATTAAGACACCTGGGGTTACTGGGAGTGAAAGAAAATGAGAAAACTTAGAGAAGCAACAGGAAACCCAATCCTAAACAAAACAAGAGATAAACTTCTACTCCTGTTCAAAAGACTGGGAAGGAGTGTGAACTGGAGTATAAGACAGCCTATCTACTCTTATTGAAAAATAAAAACAAATTAATACATTTTTGGAGTGTAGGTGGAGATGTTAGAAGGATCATTTTATTCAATCATTGTTACTGATTAGGAATTAAGCATTACTGATAGAATATGACTATTATATGTGTAATTTTTTTACATTATTCAGACTATTGTCCTCATCTTTGTCGCCATATTTATTACAACGTTTCCAGGTGGTTGGAATGTCGAACTGAACCCTTTATTTCGCTCACTGAGGTACACTGTTCTAGTTCCACATGCCATGTTTAAGTTATCAGTTATCTCCTGTTAATTTTCTTTGTTAATTTTGTCTGAAAGTTGGGTATTGAACTCACACTCTTTGGGTTCTGTCACTGGATCTAACCAACGCCTTTATCCACTGTGCCGTGTGTCTTTGAGGACATCTGTGTATGAATTTCTGGGTATTATAAACCTAATGTCTTCAGCAACCATTTTTACCAGTACTCATATTGCAATTAATGCTGTTATCATTGCATGTTTTTACCAGAGATCATATTGCAACTTTGTTGTTATTATCGCTTTTCTCTGGCACTCGTTATTACTGGTTCCCGTATTGTATTTATTTCTATGCTTGGTCGGCTCAGGAGATTTTTGTGGCCTAGCATATGTGCTGATTCCTTAAGTTTATGAATTTTCCAATGGTGTTCCTTGTCTATGATCTCAACTTGATCCCACATAGTGTGATGATCTCCCTTCTCTCTCCATATGTGGTCAGCCATGCATGATTTTTTCACTTCCACTTGTGTTACAGCTTTCTGGTGTTCTTGAAGCCTTACCTTGTAATTTTTTATATTCGGTTTTTGTCAATGGTCACGAATTAAAGCAAGTGTTATTAACAGTAGTTGGTTCATTTAAAGGATTTTATTTAACTAGTGTGGCTTATTACTGAATTCATGTTTACATGATATTGTAACATATTGTATATGTTGACTGTAGCTTTTAATATCCAAATCATGTGCTTTCCTATCTATTGTCAACATAATTTTCAGTTAGTATCTTTCTTTCACTTTTCCGAACTGTTGAATTCAGCAGCTGTATGTTATATTCAATCCGACATTATGTGTTTATTATGGTAATCCTCTTTCTGTTTTTCCTTATTGCATGTGCTTCTTGTTATCTTTGCAGCTGTCAACAGTTTTCTGCTACAAAAGTTATCTCCCTTTATTTTCATATATATATATATTTATTTATTAGTGTTTTTTTTTTTTTTTACCTGCCATCTGATTTGGTTTGTCATCATTTGTTCAACTTGGTGAAGCCTTGACATTTTATCATTACTCGTTAAGCAACTTTTATATTGTGTACATCTTTTATTCCTCACACTTTTTTTGGTGCTTTTATACTTTTCTTATTACAGGTATAGGAAAAGATCTGTAAATTACTAGTCAGTAAAGGTGGCAAAATCTTTTCTATTTTCTATTACTGTTGCACATATCAGCCTCTCTCTCTCTCACACACACACACACACACTAAAAAAATGAAAATATTTTACCTCTTGTACTAACTGGGTTTTTTACATATCCGTCTTTGTCACAGTAATTTCCTGGCTTATTTTACATACTATTTAAATATATATCTATGTAGAGGCAGCATATTTTCATTCAAATATGTTTCATTGAATAATATAGACATATTATGTCTATTTTTATACTGATTCTTTCCAGTTTTCTAATCAGTTTCTTAACATTAAGATGAAATTAATCAAGTAAGGCACCATAGATTTTTCCTATCCAAGTACTTTCAATCTCCTCCAAGATCATCCTCCAAGAACTTATTGTGATGGTGATTTTTAAAAAGCATACATGGAGGCACTCTGTTATAATTTTTAAATTTATCCATTGAAGCTATGGAATGTTTGGCAAAACAAGTGTCCCAATATAAGTAATGTAACTGGGAATTGGTAGCATGCAAAATAGCATTAAATGTTTCTTAAATGCACTTCAACATTATTCAATGAAACACACACACACACACACACACACACACACATATATATTCATGAATCATTCATACAAAAAACAAATATAGAGGTTAATGATTTAAATGGCGAGAATACATCTTCACAAACAATATAAATAAGATACATCAACCCCGAACCTGTATATGAATGATATGATCCCTGTTCATAAATTCCAGTTGCATAAGGTCTTTTAATTTTTACAAGCTTTTGTCTGTTACTACGCTTTTATTTGTTTTTATTGTTTTTTGTATGAATGATTCATGAATTTATAAATTATAATTGCACCTTTTAATTGAAATTAAAATAACTGATCCAACGTGCAACTTTCGGATAATAAGTGTGACATTACTGTAATTATTGAATAATATAGTTCATGCCACATAGACGAAAAATCTACCAGTAAAAAAGAATTGTCTTTTGTACAAAAATGCACAACCTTAAACTTTAAATTCAAACTCAGCGTTGTGACTGCACGTTCCAAAACAATAACACGTTTCTCATAGCATTTTTTCGGATTACATCTCTATTTTTGTTGTCCTCTTATTACCGAGAAGTAAAAACAAGAACAAAATCTATTTCCATACCCGAGGATGTCTGTAGGAACAGACGAAAGCTTGTAAAAATTAAAAGACCTAATGCAACTGGAATTTATAAACAGGGATCATATCATTCATATACAGGTTCGGGGTTGGTGTATCTTATTTATATTGTTTGCGAAGATGTATTCTCGCCATTTAAATCATTAACCTCTATATTTGTTTTTTGTATGAATGATTCATGAATTTATAAATTATAATTTGCACCTTTTAATTGAAAATATATATATATATATATATATATATATATATATATATATATATATATATAGTCATCCACAGACTGTTTTGTTGTATCACAGCTCATCTGTGTGGCTAGATGTCCAGTTGTGTTTCGCTAGGATCAAAACCCGGCTGAATTGGCATCAGTTGGAGATTCTACCTCTAAGGCGTTGATGCATGGCCGGGATGAAGGTAAATTTAAGTGTATTTATTTTTAGATAAACACACAGGGACTGAGAGAACTTGATTTGCTTTACTGAAGAGTTTTGCATTATTAGCAGTAACCGAGGTATGAAGTAGCTTAAGAAATGGGATGCTGTGATCTTTTTGCACAATATTCATTTGCCATGCCAAATTTAATCTAATTTCAATATTTTTTCATCAGTTCATTTGTCTTATTTCAATATAATAATACATGTTTGATAGTGGTTGGTGAACTAATGGTCATAAAGTAGGTAAAAAAACCCAGGCCTCGCTTTTTTAGAATCTTCATTCGGTCACCTGTATACTATCACTTTCTCAGATCAATGGTTAGTGGTAGCTTTGAGTGAATGAAGCCTGTAAGACCATCTTTCTTTAAACCTTGGGAGCTGGTGCTACAGAATCCTAAACAAAGATCTGTGTCAGATAACAGAAACTGCATCACTTGATGACCTTCAACAGCAAAAACTGAAATGGATATCACATGTAACTTGAAGTGAAAATAATGACATAATGAAAATATCAAACAAAAAATTTTTAGAAGGAAGCCCCCTAACAATGCTGGAAAGAGTAATAACAGCTACTGGACTTGAGAAATGACTAATATTACCATTACATTTTTTTTAGACATAGAATAGAGAGAGAAAGAGAGATTGAACAATGGGAAAAGTCTCTTTATTTTTTATTTATTGATTGTAATGTAACATTTTTTTTTTTATGGACAAGGACATATTTTCAAATTTCTTGGAAAAGCATTTTGAGTCATAACATTGTTTTTGTTCCGTTCAGAATAGTCAATTTCTTCTATTATCTTTCAAATATTTTTAACAAAAACAAAAAATTGATAATTTTATACCTGTATTATTTTCTTATTTATTCATTGATTCTTATTATTATCATTTAATATATAATAATAATAATAATAATTCTTAGAGTGATACATCTGATGACGAACTGTTTACTTTGACATCCAGTGTAAAATGTATATGTGTTTGTGTGTGTGTGTGTGTGTATATATATATATATATATATATATATATAATCTACTTTGAGTAGATGGCATGGGTCAGCCAGGGAGGGTAGTCCATCTAAGAGAAGGAAAACTCTGGACTTAGACCTCTGCTTCTTTGTGACAATGCCAAATCATGGGAATGTCTTTGGGAGTAAACCCTGGGAACAAATCCGAAATGAGAGTCTCTAAGACAGTCCAATGTTATGTTTAAATTATTTTATTTCAAATTATCTGTGTTGTAAATGGAACATGGTTTCCTTATTTGAAAAAGTCTGATCACTTCCAAAATATTGAAAAGCAGCTGTTTTGCACTGAAGTACTGAGCATTTGAAAAACGAAAAAAAGAACCTCTATATTAACACTTTTTGAAAGAGCAGGAGCATATGGAATGGAGGTCAGCTCTGAGAAATCCAAAGTAATGGTGAATAGCACAAACAATAACACCTGTGTCAACATTACCATGAACAGGAATTCACTGGCAAAAGTGTCCAGTTTTAAATACTTAGAAGCAGTCTTGTCTAAAGATGGTACCTGCAACTTGGAAATCCACACATGGCAACAACGGCCAAAATTGGCAAGAATATGGAGGAGCAAAATCAGCTTTCAATCAAAGTACAGAATATACAAATCACTGGTAGTCACCATTCTCCTGATGGATGTGAAATGTGGACACCATTGACAGAAACAGAAAGAAGGATTCAAGCATTTGAGAACAAATGCATGAGAAAACCCCTTGGCGTCTTGGTAACATAAAACCAATGAGTTTGTGCAGAAAAGGGTTGAACGTTTTGTTGGCCACCAGGAATTTCTTCTCACCACTGTCAGATGGCATGGTTTGGACACATTGCAAGCCCCGACAGCCTTGCAAGACCATCATATAAGGCACTATTGAAGATGGATGTAGGAGAGGTCAGCAATGCAAAAATCTGGTTGGACAATATCAAACAATGGACATGTATGACTATGTCAGAATTGCCATTGATAGACTTGTGGAACAGATTTAGTATGGCTTTTGCATTCGGATCCCCCCTATGATTACAGAAGTCGAGGGGATGATGATGATATTAACACTCTCTTCTTTTTTTTATAAATATCTTCCATGGTAAGCTCTACATCAGCATGACATGTGCTTACTGGTCACATGATTTGTGACCTGTACTTAGTAATGCGATTTGTTTAATCATTTTATATTAGCAAATATGAGAGACGTGAGTGTATCTTCTAAAGCATATGAATGGCTTTTATGGTCAATTTCTTTGCTTGCATCTAACAATATTTCATTATGATATTAAATGCAAATTTAAGTGCAAATACTTCTCTTATTGTTGAAGGAGTTTATCAAAGCTTTAACCAAATGATTTAGCATCATAGTTTTACTGGCTGAAACATTATTACCAATAACCCATGTATCCTCACAATACCTCCTCTCTGCCTTCCATCAGCATGGATGATGCTATCCTCCAGGAAAGTGACTAACATTCTCCACTGACAGAAAGTGGAAAGACTATATTGAATTTATTGCTAGATCAGCTGCCAAGAAAGTTGGTTCACTGTGTTAGCTGAAACAGTTTTTCTCTCCAGAATCTATCTTGCATATCTATAAGTCTACCATTCATCCATGCTTGGAATATTGCTGTTATATCTGGTCTGGTGCTCCTTGATTAGGCCCAAAGAAGAATCAGCAATATTATTGGCTGTGATCTGGCAGTTTGACTTCAGACACTTGCCCACCACTGTAAGGTTGCTTCTCTGTGCCTTTTTTATAACTACTTTCATGGTAATTGTTCGGATGAACTCTTCGCTATGGTACCTAGACAGTATGAATTTAAGTGCAATATGAGACTGGTGTCAAGATCTTATCAATTTACAGTTGAACTAGATAGATGTAACCATAACTTCTATGATGTTTCTTATCTTGCACTCCCTTCTGGCTCCATGCTTTCCCGCAAACTTTAATCAGCAAAAAATTAAATACAGTGTTAATCTCTATCTCCTGTCCTCCTGATTGCTCTTTTCTCTTTCTCCTCATGACTAATATTTCTGTTCCTAATTCCTCCACACTCTGTATCTGCTTGCATGATAGTACTGCTTTGCTTGGGGGTGATACTGATTTAAAAAAAAAAATACTGATAGATGTTACATGGTTCAGTAGCAAAGGTTTACTGAGTGTCAAAGAATATAAGAAAAAAATTATTAAGGACTGAGAACAATAAAAGACTAGTGTTATGTCCGGGTTTTCGTTAGGACTACAATAGCCGATATGCAATGAGAAAATATAAAAAAATAAATAAGAGATCCCAGGGTTCAATATAAAAATAAAGAAAAAGAACAGTGGGAGGGGAATTCTCCAAATCCAGACACCAGTAAACACAGCAAGAAATATACAATGCGTGGACACAGAACGCTAGGAGACAATACGAGAATTTATAATAGAAATAGTTTATTTACAAATATACAAGATGCAACAGTAAGATAAGAATGAAAGAAAGAAAGAAATGAAACTTAATAACACAAGGGATGGGGAGATGAATGATCAGTTAGACAATAATTATGTGACAAATATCATAGGAATATAGAGCAAGCAGACAATAAGATATATATATATATATATATATATATATATATATGCAACACTCACAGTGGATGATGATTGACGTTGATCAGGATTTTCCCCAATAATACAGTGTAATGAAAAAAGATGTTCATACACTCTTTTTATTTTTTTGTTTCTTTTTCTGAACATAAAAGGGAGGGATTATCAATGTTCTAATATACACATGTCAATCATAAAAGCATAGCCGACTGGGGTGATGATATTCTTAATTCTCCAGGCAGCAAACAGCGAAATTTGGGTTTAGAGACCTCTACTTCTTCGGGCAGCAAACAGCAAAATTTGGTGTTGGTGACATCTACTTCTTCCATTCACAAACGGCTAAGACAGATTCTGGTGACGTCCACCTGGTCCAGGAGCAAGCGACTAAGTGAAGAATTGTTAACCCTGACAGGCGCGAAACAAAACGTCACGTGCCAGCCTATGACAAATGGGTAGGTGTCATTCATGGGCTACCGTTGAGGTCATCTGCACTTTTTGTCAAACTGCGTTCGTCTGGCCTACGATCAAGAACCAGACAGGAAATGAGAGGTTCTCTTCCGAGAAGTGGCACTGATTCAACTGGGGATGAAAAAAAAAAAAACACATATCCCACAATCTGCTTTTTCAAGAAATAAAGAAGTTATTATATTCCTATGTCTTATTGCACATACACAATGTACTTAAAATATACTTATAAAATCTGAGGTGAGGGTACAAATATTGGGTTACCGTAACACAAGAAATTAAGACAGAAGATACCAATTGATATTGCATTTAAATTTGTAAAAATCAAACTTGACTGGAAAGCAAGAAACGAGAAGTGTGAGAGAAAAAAACTGTTAGTATAGAACTTATGGTTACATCTAGCCATTTCACCTGTAAGACAAGATCTTGCTGTCAATCTTGTATGGCACTTAAATTCATAAGGTACCATAGAAGAATGTTCATCAAACCAATTACCATGAATATAATTATAGAGAAGGCCTTACTTAAATGTTTGATTACAATCATGGGCTTGGAGTGAATATGCATCACAAGACTTGAGAGTTTTTCTGCAGAAATCTTTCAAATTATGATTTTCAACAAGCAGAATGTGGGCTGTGATCAAAGAAAATTGGTGATTGACAATATAAGAATTAGAAGATCAGCTGATTTCATGAACTGCCAAGGAAATATCTGTTTATTTTTTCATATCTCAACAGCTCATTCTCATTTGCAGTTTGTAGTTTTACGAAATCATCATATCTCTGTTAGTCTTCTAACAGTTCAAATTTGACTCCTTTTGACTTTATCCAAAGCTAAAATTACCATTGGAATGAAGGAGATTTCAGTCCGTGGACGAGATTAAGGAGAACATAAGGTATCTAGTTTTGAAAAGTTGAGCAGATGCTATGAAATAAATAGGTGTGCTTTGAAATTAGGCTGCTTTTTCTTAATTTTTAAATAGCTGGATCATTTCCAGATAGCTCATATATATATATATATATATATATATATATATATATATATAAGTGCACATTGAAGTCAACACTCAGAGGCGACAGACTGTTTCATGCTAAATGCAATCATCAGGCCACATGCGTTGTGTTTTTTCTTGACTATATATATATATATATATATATATATATATATTAACTATATATATATGGGTTATTGATGCATTGTGGGTAGTCTATTCTAACGGTTATTTTGTTGGGAATGGTTTGTTAATTTGTTTATTATTTACTTTATTTATTTTGATTATCTTATTTTTATTTTATTTTTATTTATTCTTTTCAGGTTTCGATTTTTAAGAAATGTAGTAAAACTTTGTTTTTGTGTCTGCATTTTGAGATGAGTTCCAATCATTTATTTAGTAGTTTGTTTTGGTCTGAGAAGGTAATTATATCTATTTTTTCCTCGAAGCAGAGTTTGCAGTTTTGGGATTGATTGTTGTAAGCTGATGTTCTTTTCTTTATTTTCCATGATATTTTTGGTGTGAGTTGTTTTTTGTTTTTAATCTCCCAGATATGTTTAGAAAACATTGTGCTGTTCGTGTATTTACTATTTGTGAAAGATGTCTTGTGTGTGCAGTTTTTTTGTTTCCAGGGTCCTTCAGTTAAACCTATTTATATTTTTTCTTCATTATCTAATGATTTTACCTAACAAGCTTGTGTAAATAGATGGCAGAACAGGGATTGGGAGGTATGGTGAAACGATAAACCTTACTAAGATCTACAACAGATAAGTTGTGGAGAGCAATGATTTCCCATGTCTTGAAAGGAAAAAACATGTAGCAGGTATTTGAAAAGTTATATTGTGAGTTTTTGGACTTTCTTGAGTTATAATGAAGTTTAAATTCTACAACTCTGTCTGAGCTTTTGAGTCATGTTTTCATTAAGGATTTCTTTTTTCTGAGGCGCTCCTCACAGATGAAAAATAAATTCAACGCTGCAGAAATGTGGTTCTTCAGAAGGATGCTAAAAATACCATGGACTGAAATTTAAATGAAATGGAAACAAAAAGGACTATTAATACTTAGAAAAAGAAAGAGACAACTGTAATTTCTTTGACACATCATTAAGAAAGATAGTTTGGAGGATTTGACAGAACATATTAAAAGCAAGTATAGTAGAAGAGGAGCTTGTGTAAATGGTTGGTATAAAAGGGACTAGGAAGGATTGCAAATAGACAAAACTTGTTCAGTGCTACAAAGAACAGGAAGTTGTGGAGAGCTATGATCATCCACTTCCTAAAGGAAAATATCTGTGTTTTAACCATCATGTTAGAAATAAAATTCTGACATATCCTGCTATCACATTGTCTCCAGTGATGACATCTCAGCAAATAATAACAACCTGAAAATCATAATTTTCTTTCTCTTTTGATTCTAGTTATTTCTTCTAGATTTACCAGGAATTTCTCAGAAAGTAATTCTTTTCATTAATCCATTAACTGCAGATGTCAAGAATTTCTGGTATTGCATTTCGTTGACTTGATGCCAAATAACAGAAATATCTGTTAATGGCTTTACTTTTTATGAAGAACTCTGACGAAAATTAAAATACCTATATTTACAACATGCAATGATCAATTAGGGACACAGCTTGTATTTGGATTTTGAAATTTCAGTATATTTAAATATTTATATATTGAAGAGGAAAGCCTTATTCTACCTAATATGTAGAGATAATAGGGAATTATAGAGAGGATATCAGCCAGCAGATTAAAATTAGATTCCCCTAAACACTCTAAAGCTATAATCAGAGATAATAAGCTGAACTGAATGTCTTTGGATAGAAAAATAAGCAAATCACCCTCTTTGGGAAAAGGTATAACGAGATATAATTATGGCTTCATTTGATGAACAAAGATGGCATCCGACATCTGATGCCAGAACAGGAGGACAACACTCAGGGAAGATTTAAGGTGATGTGTGGAGATATAATGATAGATATGTAATCATTGGTGGAGTTGTGGTAAGAAATATGAGGGGAAATCAGCTCCACAAAATTATATCCTCCATATCCAGTCAAGACATAATGAGAGATATTAAACCACTGAAAGTTTTTAGAAAGGTAAAATAAAAAGTAGTGCATTACTCTTTTTGGAAGAGACAAATATAGAGATAAATAAAAGATATATGCAGTTGAGGTAAAGAATATTAACAAGAAAGCTTGAAAAGAAAAATTTAAAAGTATATAAAATATTTTCTATTTTTTAATATCTTTTTGTTAATCTTTTAACTTGTGTAATTGTATACAATTATAGCTGTATAATTGCATGCTGTCAAAATAGTTTGTGGGCTTTTATAATTGTTCAATTGCATTCTAATTGTTTGTGTACTGTTGTGTGCTGTTTGTATACAGTTGTAAGTGTTTAGTTGTGTACTGTTGTAAGTTTTTTGTATGGTTGTAAGTGTTTAGTTGCATGCCATTTGTGTACTGTTGTAATTGTTTTTCTATGGTTGTAAGTGTTTAGTTGTGTGCTGTTTGTATACTGTTTTAATTTTTTGTCTATGGCTGTGTTTAGTTGTGTGTTGTTTGTCTACTGTTGTAAGTGTTTGTGTACAGTTGTAAGTGTTTAGTTTCATGCTGTTTATGGTTGCAAGTGTTTAGTTGTGTGCTGTTTGTGTACAGTTGTAAGTGTTTAGTTTCATGCTGTTTATGGTTGCAAGTGTTTAGTTGTGTGCTGTTTGTGTACAGTTGTAATTGTTTAGTTTCATGCTGTTTATGGTTGCAAGTGTTTAGTTGTGTGCCATTTGTGTACTTTTGTAATTGTTTTCCTATGGTTGTAAGTGTTGTGTTCTGTTTCTGTACTGTTGTAATTGTCTCTGTACTGTTGAAACTGTTTAATTGCATACGGTTTTAAATATATTTGTGTTCTGTTATGATTCAACTGTTGAACATTTCAGGACATGATGGTAATTTTAAAAAAAATGAGCATTTTTTTTTTCTTTTTTGAGATGGCTTGTCGGTGATGGAGTCTATTGAAAAAGATGCTGTACTTGCGGCCATCGATGCTGAGAATAACCAGGTGAGTGACCAGTCACTAAGCAACTTCCTAGCGTTCAGTCATATACAGCAGCAGAAGCAGCAACAGACAACTGAACAGGTATGTACACATCAAAGTCTCCTGAACTGTGTTGTAATGGATAATTTGCCATCTGCAGATGAATACCTGACAGGTATGTGCATTTAGAAATGTCTAACATGTGTATTTGTAGTTTTTAAGGTTTGTATCTAAGATATAAGAATTATGTTTCTGTGTAAATAGAGATATGTAAGTTACATCAAGATCATACAACCTGTTCTCTAGATACACAAAATGGCTGGACCATTTTAGGCTTATGGACAAATCACACTGAAAACACTAATTCTCATTCAATCACTAAAGTTAAGCAGTGTTGAGCCTGGTCAGTACTTAGATGAGGCACTGCTTGGGAACTGAAGTACCATAAGTAACCTCTTACAATCTGAAGTATGTTTTGACTGTAGATAACCCAAAAGGGTTTGATAAGCTGTAAAAACAAATCAATCAATCGACTATTTTGGACAGACCTTGTATATTTGACCATTTGCCACTTGATATCTCCTCACTGTTATAACCACAGATGCATTTTTTTTCATTCTTTCTAATCAATACAAACCTGCTGCATGAGTTTCACGAAGGACATCAATAAATATTTGTTGTCTTTTAATGTATTTCTCTGTGTTACATTTGTGCTTTGTCAGTAGATCAACATGTTTCTTTTGATTTTCTTCATTTTGCTCAGTTTCAGTCACAAGTTGTCCTGGGAAACACATTCAGGACATTTTTCATTAATATGCGTTTTTCTATTTTTTTTTTCTTGTGTGTGTAAGCAAAGTATTAGGAAACAAGAAAATTTGGTTAGAAACAAAGAAAAGACTACTGAACCATTAACATAACATGATATCAGTACTCCTGTTTGGCAGTGAATGCTGGGCAATTTCCTTACAGATGAAGAGACTTTAAGGAACAGAAATGTGGTTCTACAGGATGCTGCTGAGAATACCATGGACTAAACATGTGAACTGAACACAAGAAAGACACTTATACTGAACATCAGAAAAAGTTAGTTGAAATTTCTTGGGCACATAATGAAGAAAGTGGGCTTGGAAAATTTGACACTTACAGGACATTGAAGGCAAGAGTAATGGTGGAATATAGTACTTATCCTACCTAGTTTATGTAAATGGATGGTAAAACAGGGTTTATGAGAGATAACAAAAAGACATAATTTATTAAGAGCTACAAAGGGGAGGAAATTGTGGAAAGCCATGATTGCCAATGTCCTGAAGGGACATGGCACATAGAAGAAGTCACTGTCATTGAAATGAAGGACAAGCACATTGACTGTAATTTTCTTGGTTTTCTTGACCAGCTTACTTAGCATTGCTCTATAGCATTGCATTCTTGTTATCAATTTTTATCTGACACACTTGAGGCTGAATTAATGCTGCAAGGGTAGGACACTCAGTAAGGATCAAATTCACTACAGTAGTACTGGTCCACTAGGTTATTTTGTTAACCATTGCTCCATGGAAGGTGTTACATTATTAGTTCAATAACATGATGTATCAGTTACTTATTAAACTTTATCTGGGGCACTTAATTCAGTGTGGGAACAATAGTTTACAAGAATGCTTTGCTAACCACATATTTCATGACTAAGCAAAGTAGTAGTTTAATAAGTTTGGCACAAGGTCACAATTTTAAGGCACTTACTAAGTTGATGTGCAGATGGTGTAATGGTTAGAGGTTCTGAACAAGATTGGTGAGCCAAGTTTGAATTCTGGTCAAGTTTGTTACATTTATTTTCACATACTCAGGGGAAAGTTACAAATCCATCACTTTTCCCAGTTATAGGTTAAATAGCAGAGCAGTCTAGTCTCTCTAACCATGTTAAACAACCAGTCTAGTAGGACAGCTCTGAATTAAAAATGTATATAGCCCTGTCAAAGTACATATTATACAGCCATGAAAAAGATTATTGTGTTTACAATGACTTTATAATCTCAACTGCAGTTGATGAGGTAGGTAAGTAGGTAGTAAGTTTTCAACTCATTACAGTTGTAATGGTCTGTTTCTCTTGTGATCTAACTATTGCTTCTTGGCAAGATATCAAGTTGATCATTGAAAAGATTCTCACAAAAAGAAGATATACGGTTAGAAAGTACTTAAGTTTTTTTTTGCTTTGTAGTCTCAAGAATAGTAAGAATTAAAAGAAATATTTTTTCAAGCAATATCAAAGACTAACTGGAGGAAGTGCAGCTAGTGTAATGCATAGTTTGGAATGAGAAATTGAAAAACTGTGTTCAAATTTCAGTTGGGTTTGTTACATTCACTTATGTGCAAGTACCATTGGAAAGGTATGAATCCCTGTTGTTCTGCTAGCTATGGGTTAAATAGTAAAATTTGCATCTAGAAAAATCATTATTGTTCTCAAAAAATTGTTAATGCATTACTCACTTGCGAAAAAAAAAGTTACTTTTAAAATCTAAAATATGTTTTAGATTTGAATAACCCTCAATAAAGACTAAATGGTAAGTTTTGATTCACTGTCGATGATTTCTTGACTATGTTCCTTGGAATTTAATCAACTGTTTATGTGCAGTTGAATATCTTGACTATTGTTTATTGCTGGTGATCTATCTTTTTGTAAGTTTTATTTTCTCTTGCAGCCATTTCCTGCTCATATCTCTCCAAGGTCTGAAGCATTAACTGAACAAGATATTTCTTCAGTCACCAATAATGTATTACTTATGAAACCCAGGTGAGTAGAGAGACTGTTATATATGACAAAAAAATAAAATTTCAAATGCATTGTACATAACTGGTATATATTATTCAATTTCATATACCCTGTACCTCACATTATTAGCTTCTTCATGTTTAACTATATATTTTTTATCTAATCATTTCACCCCAAGCAAGGCGATAAAGCTTTTAAGCTGCAAGGAGCTACTGAAAATGAAAGAATCTGTGAAAATTCATTATTATTAAGGAGGAAAGACAATAAATGAATAGGGTTGAAGTAGATAGAAAATGATGATTAACATTGTATTTAAATTTTTGAGGCTCAAAGTTGACTGGAAAGCAAGAAACCAAAAGAGAATCCCACAAGCAAGAAGTGCAAGAGAAGAAACTATTAGCATAGAACTTATGATTACATCTAGCAGTTTCAACTGTAAAATGATGAGACCTAACTGCCAATTTAGTACTGTGCTTAAATATATAAAGTATCTAAGATAAATTGGAATTTTTTTTTTTTTTTTTTATGATGAAAACATGTATTTGCAGTTAGGGTGATAGACACTTCATTCAGAACAGACTTAAAAAATCGCAAATTGCTGCTATATCTTGGCTGGAACTGCCCAATCCTCACTTTCCAGTTTTGATAGAATTTATAATCATTTATACAGACTTGTGGAGGATGTATTATTTTCAACCCTACAGCCTCTTTATCACAGACAAAATGAAGGGATTTTCTTCTTATTGGATGTGTATCTGCCAAGAAAGTGGGATGGAAAACTCAGCAGCACCAAAATCAAACACTGGATCATAATGAGCAAGACACGGACAAGACTTCCACATAAAAACATGACACATACGGGATGAACACAACTGAGACACTGGAAACACAAACAAGGATGAATGAATTTGAAATGATGCTGGATAGCACAAACATCCCTGGTAATCCATGCAATCCTGTTGTGCAGTCAATACAGCATACTACCTAGCTCTGCCTCTTCTCAGAATATGAGCCTACTTTTATAGATCCTAAAACTTCAGATGCTTCCCTTGATCACTATAATCTTAACCTCTTCAAGTCTAGAGTCAACCATTATCTATCTTATATACCCTCATGATCTGCACTTACTTCCTCCTCTTATAGCAATACAATAACCTCACTCAGTAACTCACTACATTGAGTGGCCTTGTATTATGTGACTATTTAGTAAAAAGTATAAATAAATGGCAGCCATTTGTCTAAAGTGTCCTGAATTTCAAACTTTCAGATTGATAGCCACATTGCAAGTTTGACACTTATATTGTCGGTTATAAAGCTGAGTTGATGAACAGAGAGAATAACTTCAGATCTTGCAACAAGTGAAGCAACATTGAAAATTGCTAAAAAATAGGCAACATCCAACTGTAAAGAACTTCATTGAATATTCTGAATGTCACTGATGCATGTCTTACAAGGGCAGATGAAGACTTTCACTTTTCGATTTGTGTTGAAACAAGATATTAAAATATTTGTCTTTGTGTATTGTAATTAAATTTTTTGACATAGTGACAGCAAGGAGATATTAAAAAACACAAGATACTAAATCAGAAAGCACAAGATACCTTAAGTCAAAGTGTCAAAAAAAGGTGAGAATGGTCAGTAGGCCTCCTTAAAGAGACATCAATAATGAAAATCAAATGAAATGGCTAACAGACAAATACCATGCTATTCTTGATGGTCCAGATGGACGGAGAAAATCCTGGGTAGCTGCTAGCAGAAACTGCCTTCACAGGTTGAGATGCCTACAGAGCAGTGATGGTTTGAAGTTTTGGGGCTGGATTATAGGTATTAAAGAGGTGAGACTATAGTGATTTCAAGATAGTGTTAAATAATATGTGAGACGTACATAGGTTTTATTTTGAAGGTTCACATGGAAACATAGTTCAAGGAGCCAAACACTTTTAGAATGATGATGATTTTCATGTATGACACACCATCTTTTGGTAAAAAAAAAAAATATCTGAATAGACTGGTTGATAAAGTGGCTGGCTTGTTTGCCCAAACATAACTAGATTGAAAACTTGTGGAACATTTTGAATAGAAAGGCTTACATTGGCAAATTGGAATTTACTAATAGCCTGTTTCATATGAAGAGATTCATTACCTGACAAAATCAATGGATGTACAACTTTAAAATCTAATTTCAAAAAACAAAGTCTATATCTCATTTATATTGTCTTTATATCTTTGTTGTAATTACAGTGGCACTGTTTTCAAATTTTTGTTAAAGAATCTTTGTAAATTTTGCACGTTCTGTAATAATAATCTTGAATTGCATATTGCTGCTTCTCTAACTTGGCTAATAGTTTGAAACCTGGAAAATATGGTAAAATTCATAAAAAGTGTTGACAGATAAGAGTAACGTTTAGTCTACAGGGTGGTCCGAAAGTATTGTCACCCGTACATATTATAATCTATTTCAGATGGCTGACATGAGCTCCTACAGTTTGGAAGAGAGGGTTAGGGTGACGAGACTTTCGGACCACCCTGTACTATAATTTATACATATAATATGAAATAACCAGCACGTTAATTGTACAAAAACTTCAATGAACACCTTTGTTAGTTTCCTAAAAAAAATTAAAGTGGCTAATAATGTGAGATGCAGTGAATATTTTCTGTGTCTGTCATAAAATATTTACTAAATAAATATCTTTATGTAGAATTTTGATGGAATGATTTGGTATAGATCAAATATTTTTAAGAAATAGATAATAAATGTAGTTTAGTCATTATTTAAGCAGCCCAAGTGTGACTCAATTCTTAAGGACACTTTGTGTTGTCTCTGCCAATTCAATAAGCTAATGTAGCAGTAGCTGTTCTATCATTTCCCTTGAAGCTCTTCAAATGTGCCATTGTTTACAGGAATAGAAATAAATCCCTTGACCAATTGAATGCTATTTAAGCAGCAGAGCTAAACCCTAAAAATAACTTTTTCCTTAAATCCCTATCAATTTCATTGAATTAGTACTAAAGCAGTTGCTATCATCCATTATAAAGAAATTTTAAAAACTCACCTTAATTGGTAATGCTGCAGACTTTTCATCCCTTTAGCTGTTTTACTGGGAGAACTTTCCTTTTTTTAGCCTATAAAAGATATATTTTTTAATTTAAGTGATTGAATAAATGGAACCTAGTTGGCACAATGAGCAGATAAGGACAGTGACAAGCGCTTGATAAATTACATTGAGAGTGTACAGTTGTATTTTAAAAATACCAAGTAGATGCCATTTTGAAAGCAAACAGGGAAACTCAAAGTTTATATTTCAGAACTCTTCTTGTTGGATCAATTTGTTAAGTGCCATTTTCTTGTTTCTAGTTTTTGTCCTTTAGGTTATTTCTAATAATTGTCATTTGCAAGAAATCATTGCAGTGGTTATGTGAGTGTTACCAAAAATAGTTCCAAAAATACTGAGTCCAACTTCTACAGAAGTGAATCTACTCTGTGCAGTATTTTGATCTGGTTACTGATAAAAGAAACTTATTTTGATTGTATAACACTCTATTAGAACTATTCTTTACAAAAATATTATTAGCTTAGAAATATCAACAGAAAATGATAACTTAGAAAAATAATAAATGATAAAATGTAAGATAGAAATGAGAGCTGTACATTTATATCCTCTTTTTATATTCATTTATATTCCTCTTTTACTTTGCTTTCATGAAAACCTTACATTTATTGAAGTTTCTCTTGCTATCTAAAATAGTATAAAGCAAAGAAGTAATTACTATTAATTTACATGGAAAATTTCTTTTTAGTATCCCAAGTCCAAAAAAATGTTTTTCTACATGATGTTGACCATAACTACTCATGTAGAAGGCTTGAAATATATCAGTATGTTTGCTGATTTAGTTTCATACAGTTTTTTGTAGCCACTCAAAATCTCCTGCAAATGTGCCCTAAACCTCCATGTACTTTCAAAATTAAAAGCTTACTATTTTGTAATCATTTTAGTACTATAAACCCTAGTAAAAAATCTCATATAAGTTTATTTGTTTGGGTTTGGGAATGCTCATTCTTTTTGTGTATACGAATTAATGTTAACTGATTCTTCATTTTCTACCAATTTAGCTTACAAATATGTTCATATAATTGTTGTATTTTCAAATAGTGGATGAAACCTCTGTAATGTTTAGAATTATCACATCAAAATCTATTTATCAATAAATTTATTGTCAAGTCACTTTTAATAACACATCAGAAGTAAAACCAAATTTATTTTGTCTTTGTACTCTCATTTTTATGAGTAACACCTAATAACATTAATTATATTTTACTGTCTTTCAGTATAGAATTGTCTGTTTTTACACTCTTCATAAGATTTAATTAAAAAGATTTAATGAGACAGCCATGATGTTAAAGATAAATTTATAGATTTCAAATACAAAGTTTCTTCTAATTAAAAATAATGTATTTTGCTAAAATATTACCTTTCATTTCATGAGGAAAAATATCTAAATTGATAAATGATAGAATATAACAAATAAAATTTATTAATAGCAATATATAACTTTTATTGAGATCAAAACAGTGATATTGAACTATTGATATCTGATTGGAAATAGATTGATAATTTCTTTCTAGATATTTTATAAACGAGCAAGAGGGAGAAATTATTGCTCTTCAATTTCTTCAGTATTTTTTTTTGTCAAATTTGTCAGAGAAATTTCTCTCAAGCAGACAACAGTAAGATTGTCCTGATCAAAAAGTTTTGATACTGTTGCTATAATAACGGAGATATAGTACTTAGAGTGAAGCCGTTTAGCATTTATTGACCTTGAACCCCCTTGCCCATACATACTAAGTTATGGCATTATTGTTCACTTCCATTGTTTATAGCAGTGCTTGTAAGGAAAGTGTGCAGAGTGTGGTCATCTCACCATACCACAGAGTTTCCATCAGGGACTCTGTCTTGTGCAGTAGTTTTTGGCCAAACACAACATTTTCCATGTCCAACAACCATCATATTTCAGAACTGTAACTTTCTCCTCTTCAAAAATCAAATCGCACTTGAAAGATTTCAAGACATTGAGGAAATCCAAGAGAATGCGATGAGGCAGCTGCTTGCTATGCCAAAAATGGAGTTCCAGAAATGGTTTGATCAGTTGAAATGATGCTGGATAAGGTGTGTAGCTTCAGAAGAGAACTACTTTGAAGGGGATTAAATACTGAATTGATATGTGTTGTAGTTTTCTTTTTATAGCACCAGTCCTGATACTTGTTGATCAGAGCTTGTAAGAATGTGTATGTTGTGTGAAAACATTTAATGGAGTCAATTTAGACAGACTCATTTTTAGTTTGATTTTAATTATTTCCAGGCAGCAAATAAATTTAATCAAAATGCTGGGTAAACTTGAGGAAAGTGCAAGTGCTTTATTGTCTAGCCACCAAGAACAGAAAGCCAAAGCAATCTTATGTCCTGTAAGTAATTATCTAATATTCTTTTTACATACAATACATAACATATTTTTGGCAGGCTTATTAAACTACCTACATCTTACCTATTTACTAGTTAACTTGTGCCATCAGTAAATGATGGAAACATTGAGAAATTTTGCAATTGTTTTCTAAATTACTCTAGGATTTTTGTCTATAAAATCAATTCTGTTGTCACATGTATGAAAGAATTTTCTTTTTTAAATCAATAACATGAAATAAAAGAAAAAAAGCAATGTCTTTTAACTTGTTTTCACTACTTACTAATTCCGGCAACATGCCTGTTCATTTATTGGTATCAAGTAATTCCTGCAGTTATAATAACAATGGAATATCTTATTAAGTTGCATGAACAGGTTGATATATATATATATATATATATATATATATATATATATAAAAGTGAACATAAGTCAACACTTAGGCGACAGTCTGTTTCATACTATATGCAATCGTCAGGCCACATATGCTGTTTTTTTTTTCTCGGCTATTTATATATATATATTGGTTAGTTAGTGGTGCATTGTGGGTATTCTATTATAAGCGGTTATTTTTTACCGAAGTCGCTTTGTTTATTTATTTGGGTCAAATTATATTGCTCGTTTTTATTTTGAACAAATAGCTTGAATTAAATTCTCAAACCAAAACAAAACTCTTAAATACGTGATATAAACAATTTTTACTACGTTAAGAAATAAATATATAAAATAAGAAACAAAAAAAATAAAACGAGCAATATAATTTGACCAATATAAATAAACAAAAGCGACTTCGGTAAAAAATAACCGCCATAATAGAATACCCACAATGCCCACTAACCGTATATATATAAATAGCCGAGAAAAATAACAGCATATGTGGCCTGGACGATTACATATACTGAAACAGACTGTCGCCTCTAAGTGTTGACTTCTATGTTCACTTTTATATTTACACACGCTCTATCTCTGATATTGAGCACTTTATCCCATAAATATAGCACACCTTAAGACTATATTCCTTAAAATATATATATATATATATATATATATATATCAGGTCATCCCATAAGTTCTGTCCGAATTTTGAATAAAGAAAACAAATGACCAAATGTTACATTTAATTACAGATTCAATCAACAATGTATTTTCCTTGATTATCTATGACTTCCTTCCATCTATAAACAAGCTTACTAATTCCATTACTGTAAAATTATTTTGGCTTTGATTCGAAGAACTCACAAATGTCAGTTTTAACCTCTTCCTGTGTTACAAAAGCTGTTTCTTCCAAATGATTCTGTAAGCTACAAAACAAATGGTAGTCTGAAGGAGCAAGATCGGGAGAATAAGGTGGATGAGGAATTTTCTCCCAACCAAGTTCTTCGATCTTTTGTGACGTAATTCTTGCTGTGTGGTGTCGCGCATTGTCCTGATAAAACATCACCCCTTTTCGATTCACTAGAGCAGGTCTTTTTTTCCTCAAAGCTTGGTTCAAACACTATAATTGCTGACAGTATATTTGAGCATTAATTGTTGCATTAGGTGGTAAGAATTCAAAGTGGATTATTCCTTGGCAATCCCACCAGATTGAAAGAAGAACCTTTTGCCCATGAAGTTCCCTTCTCGGCTGTGGCTGGTGTCCTTCCCCTTTACCAAGCCACTGTCTACAATGCTTAACATTTCAATAAAACATTTCGGCGCCAGTCACAAGTCTATCCAAAAAAGGTGAAACAAGTTGGCGAGAATGGAGAGAAGAGCAGATGTCAACTCAGGATTTGAGGTTGTTTTCAGACAATTCATGAGGCACCCATTTTCCAAGTTTAGGAACTTTTCCAAGTTGTTGAACGATGAACAGTTGTATGGTTTGAACTGAGAACCACTGCCAATTCCTCAACTGATAAAGCAGGATTTTCTTCAAGGGCTGCTTCAAGAAGCTTTTCATCAAACTCAACTGGATGTTCGGTTCGATCTTCATCTTCAATGGTGAAATCTCCACCTCTGAATTTTGCAAACCATCTTCTGCAAGTTCTTTCATTCACACATTCCTCTCCATAAACTGAGTGAATGTTTGTAGCTGCTTTGGCTGCTGAGTTTCCTTTCTTGAACTCATAAAGCATTATGTGCCTCAAATGATTCTTGGGTACTTCCATGTTAGCAGGGTTTTAATCAAACAAAATTTAATTTTATTGTTCTCTGAAATAAAATTTGATCAGTTTAAATGCATCTAAGCATGAAAATAATGTTCAGCTCCATTAGACATTATAAAATACTCTTTAAATTTCATTCATTTTAACAAAAAGTTAAAATTCGGATAGAACTTATGGGATGACCTGATATATACATATATATATTTCTTTTTGGGGTATGTGAAAGTGGAAAAAGTTTTTGTGTGATATATTTCGTCTTTTAGGACTTCATTTGATACCCAAAACACATATTAAAAACAAATTTTAAATTACCAACATCTTTCATTCATGTGTATGTGTAGTAAACATAAACTTGTCTGATGAAGTCCTAAAGGAGAAAAACATCACATGAAAACCTTTTCCAGTTTGTCATACTTTTTTTCTCAAAAATTGTTGATATATAACAGATTCATATATATCATTATCCTACATACATACATACACACATATATATATATATATATATATATATATATATATATATATATATATATGATATGGGATAATATGTCAGAATTCTTTGATGTCACAAACAGCACCAAGCAAGGGTGTGCCATGGCCCCTGTCCTTTTTGCCCTTTTCTTCTCAGTGATGCTAAAATATGCATTCGCAGACATAGTGGCGTCAAGTTTCAATTTCGAACAACTGGTGGTCTTTTCAATCATCTGTGCTTCAAAGCCAAGACCCACCTTTGTACACAAATTATTGCTGATGATGATGCTCTTGTTGCGACATCCTGTGAGGAGACCCAACATCAATAAATCATTTCTCTGCTGCATGTAAAGCATTTGGTCTTAGACTTAGCATAAAGAAAACTGAAGTTGTGCACCAACCTTGTCCTACTCTGAAGCAATTCTGTTGTGAGAAACAATAACCACCAGTCTAAAATTTCCAGAGAGACCATTGAAAGTAGAAGACAAAGCCCCGAACTATATAAAGTCTTTCACCTATCTTGGTAGCAAAGTCAATTACAGTGGAACTTTAGATGATGAAATCATGCATTGGATTGCTAAGGCTGCCAGTGCTTTCAGCAAACTTCGCCATCGCTTGTGGAATGAGCAGTGTATTCAACTGGATACAAAAATTCGAGTTTACAGAGCTGTTGTCCTTGCCATCCTTTTGTATGACTCAGAGTTGTGGACTCCATACAGGTACCATATATGCCAGCTATATGTTTTCTATAAAAGCTCTCTGTGTGCCATCTGTGGAGTTAAGCTTCAAGATAGGACATCTAACGTAGACCTGTTCAACAGGTGTAATATTGGAGGAATCGAGACTTTTCTCATCCAGTCTCACTTACGGTGTACTGGCCATGTCTTGAGAATGTCTGATGACAGTATACCCAAAATCCTCATGTACAGCCAGTTAGATCAGGGCTACAAGAATGTAGGATGCCCATGGCTAAGATACAAAGACAAGCTGAAAAGCAATTTGTCAGCTGTCAATATACCACATAATACCCTTGAGTGCTTAGCCTTTGAGCAGGTAGAATGGAGATCAATATGTTTTAGTGGACTCAGCAGTTTTTAATCTGCTTGTCTGAATCATCTTCAAGAAGCAAGAACAAGATCTAAAAGGTCAGCCAAACTAACAGTGAACTCATCCCACAATCCTTACTCTTGCTCCATATGCAACCTCTTTTGTAAATCACTAGCGGGTCTTAAGTGCCACTTAAGATTATTACACAAAATTAGCTGAATCAATTAAGTTGTCAGATCCTCATATGTCAAAACCGATGGAAGAGTCCATTTTATATATATATATATATATATATATATATATATATATATATATATATTAGAGTGTGCAGCTTTTATATCATAAAGAAGTAATTTATACAAAGAATTAATTAGCAATGTTAATGAGATTAACGGCAAAATCACTTCGCTAACAAGACTTAATGAGACATTAACTTCCTATCAATTCCTTGAATATTACAATCCTTATATTTGAGTGGTTGTCAGATGGAAATAACAAGCCAAGTACTTTCAACAATTTCGAATTGTCATCTTCAGGGTGCAATTTTTTTTGCATTTACAGGCAAAAAACCAAGGCGAAATATGTGTAGTGCAGACCAAAAGATGTTTTTTAAAATATGCTATTTATTGACAGTTATATTATTTTGGGGCATGTGATGTTGTGACACTAGAGTTCTTGTTCAAATCAGCAAAATATAGAATTTTGTTTGAATTTTGTAATGTGATAAATCCACAAAATTTTGTTGTTGCATATGTGTTTTCAGTTAAAGTGGCATGGACTTAAGTTTAATCCAAAAAGTAGAGTAAAATGTCTTAGTATTTTTCCACAGAAATTAAGATTCTGAATTTATGTACTGCAGATCTTATTTTCGTAAATATATATGATAAGGCAGGACGTTGTATATTAATAATAACTCCAGTCTGGTCCATGCCCCATACAAGACAGAAGAACTCAGGAGAATAGTTTGTCCTGCAAGCAACAGAATTTAATAAGTGCTCACCAATAGTGGAGTCATGAGTCTGCTAACACCCAGATGTCACAGACTCATGTCTACACACCTGGCCCAGGACATGCTGGGTGATCCTAACCTCTGATCTATGGATAGTCTTGCCCACAGAGTTGATCTCACATTGACACTTATATTGATATATAATTAAACTTTGTTGATTGGCAGGCAAGTCATCCTTATGGCATGAGGAGAAAGCTCTTCTAGTTGAAAAAAATGCTCCGAACCATTACAGCATTGAAAGATGTCTGGTTTGATAGAATTGGAAATTTTATCAGTGTATGTTTGACTCACGAGATCAATCCACAGTAGTCTCACATATACAGGACATTTAGAGGGACCATATTTCTTAACTTCATTGAACTTAGCAATTTTTTGTTCAATGGTAGATGTAGCAACACATTCGTGTTAACCATTCATCAAAAACAGCTGTTTAATTTTCTTTAACTCAGCATCAAGTCTATATTCAGAACACAGCATCAAAGCATGATGAGTAAGGGTACTGATAAGATTAATTTTCCTGGTTCTGGGAGCAAATGAGTTCCAAGTTAGGTAAATCCCAGAAAAAGTGAGTTTACAATAGACAATTTATGCATATAATCAGCAAACTGAAATGAGTCAAGCACACAATACTCCGAATAGAATGATTAAACCAGGTAAAGAACCTCAATAAGCCACTTAGCCAAACTGTACTGGGCTGAGCCCAGCATAGACAAAATGGGCCTAAGTGGAACATCCTCTTCACGAATTTTCAGTAACCCATACATCTGCTGACATTGGGAACCCACGGGATGAATATTATAAATTTCTTTAGATAGAATAGAAACTTTTTCTTATGAAGTTCTAAGAATCTCTTTTGTAGTCAGACTTCAGTTTTTAAGGTGTCGTCACAAGCGTCATCTAATTTCCAAAATTTACTACTATCATTTAAAATAGCATT